>JAJOZX010001500.1:0-20000 GCA_023014485.1 Bathynomus jamesi
ATAATATATATATTTATATATATATATACTTATATTATTATATATATACATATATATATATATATATATACATATATATATATATATATATATATATATATATATTTATATATATATATATTTATATATTATATAATATATATTTATATATATATATTATATATATATATATATATAAGATATATGTAACCCCTCCGTCTATGGCCCGTGTTGGTTCGAAGTCGACGGGGTTCTAGTTAGGTGGCAGCAACGGATGTGTGACTTGAAGTAGTTTCTTCTATATTACTCTCCGAGTTCTTCTATAGTGGCTCGGAGGACTCTGATAGACTTACTCAGAATGCTGAAGGTTCCGGACTCTTCTTATAGCGTATCCGGAAAATTTAATGACTAAGTTCTTCTGAAGAGAGCAAGGCTCGAAGGGGAAAATAAAAAGTTTCTCTTACTGCCAATTACTGCTAAAAATGTACAGGTAGTGCTCAGCCTCTGAATTAGCTTCTGAATGACAATGGAATATTTTTACTGGGTTTATATACCCAAAAACTGCTAACATCATTATTATTAAATGCTAAAAAGGCCGTATATTTTTTGCACAATATTCAAAAGTAAAGTAAATTTTTAGCTGTGGTAAGGCTTGAACGAGTAAACAAAATATTGAAGACGAAACCATATTTTTATCTTAAACCGCGACTTTTCAGATCTGATGTTATCATGATCTGCCAAGTTAACTAAAAGTGGAAATCGGACTATGCATCTTTACACTAAAATATGCATATGAGTAAAATTTTAAGGTTTAAGATGTACAATTTTAATGCTTAGGCAAGACATGATCTCATCTTTTATAACGAAAGGAATGTATACAAAATATGAACATTGCAAAGCTTAAGCACGATTCCTTATTAAGCGAAATCTAAAAAAATGATTATGAGATTTTAAAAAAACAACAGGTCACCAAAGATTTGGCAAAGTAGAAAGCAAATGAAAATTTTTATCCAAACTCGCGTTGGGCGATTTTGGTCCTTATGTAAAAATGAATACACACACGTACATACATATGAGTATAGGCATTATATAAAGTTAAATATATAAAAATATACTGGATTATATAAATACATGAACAATATAACACATGAATTTTTAAAATGGATACAAGAACTATATAAATGAATACAAGAATTACATGAAGAATAAGATAGTATAGGAATATGGGAGTTATTTATGGTTCATTTTTACAGGGCTCTTCCCTCTAGAATGATTAAATATAATAATGTAACATCCTAACTAATGCTAACTAGATGATAACTATTGGTTTTATAATACAGATTTATATATACAACATAAGTCGGGTGGTTAAGTCTAGTTCACGTGGTCTGGGTACGCACTCTTGGTCGTGCATAAATAGTTTCATGTTCTACAGATCTACAGAAGCTAAGGCTAACAAAGACCCTAAGATCCACTCTAAGGCTAGCCCGAGAGAAAGGAGAGAGTAGGGGGTTAAGAGAAGAGAGGAGAATAAGGGGTTAAGTAAGGAGCAACACCTATCATTCGTGGGTTAACATTCATTCAGAAAAAGAGGGAAAAAGTCTCACCATCATCATCCGCCGGCCACTGCCGACAAGTCAGAAAAATAGTCGGAGAATATAGGAGAGGGGTGAAAGATGAAAAGAAGTAAAATAAGAACGCTTACAAACCATGCAAACACAGTCTTAACTCACTGTCATACCATGCAAACTACAAACATGCAAGAAAGAGTTAGAGACATGCAAAGTAAGGAGGATAAAAAAAAAAAAAAAAAAGTAGGTAAAGTTAAACAAAAGTGGGTTAGTTTACGCTATGAGCTACATCTACATTCGTGTTAGTCTAATTTTTTTTTTTTTTTTTTTTTATTGCTGGCATCACGCTGGCATGTCACAAGCTGGCATTCATCGTCAACAGACTCATCCTCGAGCACCACCACCAGAGCTCCTGTTGTTAACTTTCTTTTTAATTTTAAACACGTTAATATTTTTAAAATGTCTGTCAAGACGGTTCTTAAACACATTAATGCTGGTAGAATGAACGACTGACGCGGGAAGATTATTCCATTTATCAATTACTTTAAACGTAAAGAAGTTTTTAGCGATATTAGTAATGAAACGTCTGCCACGCAACTTGAATCCGTTATTGCGAGTATTACTATTATCGAAAGTGAACAATTTGTCAAAATTTACGTTATCGATGTTATTAACGATTTTGAAAACTTCAATAAGCTCCCCCCTTAATCTCCTAGTTTCGAGTGAATACAAGTCTAACACTTCAATCCTATCTTCATAAGGCTTATTGCGCAATGCCGGAATAAGTTTCGTGGCACGACGCTGAACCCTTTCTAACCTATCAATATCCTCACGCAAGTACGGGCACCAAAATTGAACGGCATATTCCAAATGAGGCCTGACTAGGGACTTGTAAAGGGGCAATATAATATCCTTCGATTTAAATTCGAAATTACGCGCTATGAAGCCTAACATCCTATTAGCTTTTGCGCAAGACTCCAGGCACTGGTTCCTAACCTTTAAATCTTTAGTTACGCGTACGCCTAAATCTACTTCCTCGTCAACGCTCGCTAAATCCCTATCATCCATCGTGTACACGTAATTATTGTTGCGAGAACCTATATGCAAAACTTTACATTTATCTACGTTAAATTGCATCTACGTTAAATTGCATATACCGAGGATAATAGCACATACAATAATGATACTAACGGCAGATGTTGAGAAAATGGTTACCGGTTGTAGTATTTGTAAGAGGTTGTTTTGGTTATCATCCGAAATTTTAAACCGGCTCAATTGATCATTCCATTCAGGGGCATGTAGTTCGGGTAGGATGGTTACAGGTTTTATGGAGAGATTTAAGATCTCTATGACTGGTTTAAATTTAATTTGCGACGGGAATGGGTATGAGTTATTAAGGGTAACCTTATACGGGTTGTATATTTGGAGGGCTTTTGAACGCAAGGAGCAACCAATTGATAGCCGAATAACCATAGGGATTGTAATGAGGGAATAATTCGATGGACACTCGAGAGTAGCGGCAGTCCTGTTCGCGAAGGAAACCCAGATGTCTGGTCCAATTCGTAGTTGGATGGTTTTAGGGGAATGAAATTTTTAAATGAACATACGGGGGCATGCCGGTCACGAATTAAATCGATAAAGCAAGACCTAGTAGTTGGAAGATAACGGTTTGAGTGGAGGGCAGACGAGTTGTTTATTTGGTTGCGGGAATCGGCAATGCCGGACGTTGCTATCTGACATCATAGAATAAGCTGATAGATCTTTGGTGAGGAAAAGGTAAGGTGGTACGGTGGGTAAATACAATCGATAGACATTAGAGTTATTTTGGTAGGGTGTTGGGAAAGGGTGAAATTTATATACGTCATAAGTAAGGACATCGAAAAATGGTATAATTATGAGGTATGTGTAGGGGCGTGGTACATGTACAGTCCAGGTGTATTCTAGAAATTGAGGGTAATTAGTGTGGTTGAGTGGGAATATGGGTGATAATTTTAATTGTGACTGGGCGGTGTGAATCAAGGACTGAAGTACTTCCCATGGAATTAGGGTGGAAAGAGTGATTTTTCCATGGGCTAGCTGGGTTGCACGCAAAACCTTGGAATGAATCGTAGTTATTCGTTGTAAGTATTTATCGATTAGGGTTACTTGTAGGTTCATTATCTCTATTAATTCTAGATATCTTTTGTGTTCTTTGTATTGAGCTAACATGGATTCAAGTATGTGAATCTGTCGAAAGGGAGTGAAGGAAGCGATTGTTTTCGTGTAATGACCTAATAGTTTGTTCTAACATGTGTCCATTATATTGTCGATTTCGCGCGAAGAGATTCAATTTAAGTTCAATTCTTTTAATATCTTCTTCAGTTGCTAATCCGAATAAACCTTGAACAGTTTCCCTCCTATATCTATCAGTCCCCTTTTACTTCTTTGGTTAAAGTTTTCTGAATTTTTAGTTTGTTTGTATCCATGGTAAGGCTAATATTTCTGATAGGGCGCGTGCTGTAGTTTGAATATTTTCGAGGGTATTTTCTAACAGAACGCGACTAATCTGATCTTTTCCTTGGAAAGAATTCGGACTTTACTTTCAAACGTTTTAATTGGGTTTGTATCTGAAGGAGATTGATTTTAATTCTAGCAGGGGGTTGCAAATTTATATAAAGGTCTGCGTGCCTTTTCAATAATTTACCTTCTGCAAGTTTTTCTCTAACAACTCCGGTAGAAATTTTAATGCTAGGTCTACAAGAGTAAATAATTTGGAAAATTATAAGGGGGACAATTTTATTCATTTCTACGCCTTAATTTATACGGAGCTGGGGGTAGTTGTGTGGATACTTGTGTGGATACTTGTGTTTGTGGGCGAAGGGGTCGGCCTCGTTTTGGTGGCAATGGGGGTCGACCGTTGAGCTCGGATTCTGAGCGGGTTCGTTTCTTATGTGAAGGTTCTAGTTCACGTGGGTGATGCATTTGCGGGCGGTATGTAGGGTCCGTGCGTCGATCATCAATCGGCGAGGGTGGTGACAGAGGAGATGGTGGAGATGGTGGAGTTCCACTGAGTGATCCTCTCGAAGGGGTTTCTCCAGGGTCTGGGTCCGATGGGACGCTTGGCTCTGGGACCTCCTCTTGTTCAGAGATTGCCTCGAGTAATTGTGGTATTACGAGGTACCAATGTTCGTAATGAGTAGCGGTTCCCGCGGTGACCACTTCAGTTTTTTGATCCCTGCCCGATTTGTTAATATCTTGACCTTTTGAAGGATAGGCGGCTCGAACGCCTGGCAGCTGTTTTTTGGGAAGGTGTTGTTCGGAAGCTATCTTCAAATTGTCAGCGTGAATGATCTTTAGTTTGGAATGATCCCGCAGGTCGAGGATTTCATAACGATTTTTTTCGAGGTTTTTCATAATCCTATATGGGCCATCCCATTTTGGGTATAATTTGCGATGAGCACCTGGCGGTTTCACGCTCTTCAGATAACATCGCATACCGACGATTATAGTCCGTTGACGGGGATGACGCCTATGTTGCTCTTGCTCCATCTGTTGGTTTCGTTGGTCGAGGGCATAGCGGATTATGTCAAAAATCTTGAAAGATCGTTCAGCTAGTTGCTGATTTGCTTCTGCCATTTCGGAAGATGTTAGAACTGCCGGGTCGGTTTGGTCGGGCAAATCGAAAGGTAGACGCTTGTCGTAGTGATAGAGAACGAAAGGAGGGGTGTCCCCGATGGACACATTGTAGCCATTGTTGATGGCTGTTTGTACCATAGGAAGGGAATCATCCCATGTACGGGAGGATGCATCGACAACGTGGCGCAGGGCTTCCAAGATCTTTCGATTGTGCCTTTCCACTAAGCCGTTTGCCTGCGGATGGTATGCCACAATGTGTGTATTTTTAATTTTACACATGTTACAGAGTGACTCGAACAGTTTGGAAGTGAAACTAAGTGCGTTATCCGAGATTAGGATGGAAGGAGTGGTATGATTTTGGATGACGCGTTCCACTAGGGCTCTTGCCACAGTTTCCGAGGTCTGGTTTGGAATGGCGGCTACTTCACTGTAACGCGAGAAGTGGTCCGTAAACACAATGATGTACTGATTTCCCTTTGATGTTTTGGGAAATGTCCCAGTATATCCATTCCAGTTCTTTGCCAGGGCCTTTGGCATACTGGATATTTATGCATCGGAGCCGTGGATAGTACGTTGCCCTTATGCTTTAAACACGACGGACGTTCGGCGATGTATTCTTGTACCTTTCTGTTCATCTCGGGAAAGTGGTATCGCTCCAAAAGACTCTTGATGGTGCGATCCGGCCCCATGTGTCCATACAAAGGTGAGTCGTGACAAAGTCCAATGGCTATACCGACGATATCCTTTGGTATCTCCACGAGGTCATTTCCATCTTCGTTCCTGAAATGTACGAGCCCATCTTTGAGGTTGTACTGTTCTTTTACCTTCGATGGTTCCTTTTGTTCCAGGCGCGCCCGAAGGTTTTGAGTGTGTTGGTCCTGTTGTTGGGAGTATTGCAGACACTCGTAGTCGAACACAGGAAGAATTCCTATTTTATTCACTTGGGCGTCGGGCTTGAGTCTCGACAATCCGTCTGGAATAACTTGCAGTTTTCCCGGTTTGTATACGATTTTTGCTGCAAAGTCCTGAATCAACAGATCCCATCTACTCAATCGTCCTTCAAGTAGCTTGTCCTTGAAGAGGTACGTGAATGGCTTATGATCAGTCTTGATGGTGACATCGTAGCCATAGACGATATTTCGGAATTTTTTCAAAGCCCAATATACCGCTAGGGCCTCTCGGTCCGTAGTGGAATAATTCCGTTGAGGTGCAGAGAGAAGTTGACTGGCATAAGCAATGGGTAATTCCACACCGTCTATGTCCTGTAACAGGACGGCTCCTAGTCCATAGGAGGGAGCATCTGTGGCTATGATGAAGGGTCTTGTGTAATCAGGATATTGTAAAATGGGATGACAGGTTAGTTTATTAATTAAAGTTTCAAAGGCATGTTGGTGATCGGATTCCCAGTTAAATTTCGAATTTTTCTGGAACAAATTAGTAATGGGTTTAGCAATATTCGAAAATTGGGGGATAAAGTTCCGATAGAATCCGACAAAACCAATAAATGCACGGGCGTCGTCGATGGTCTTGGGTACAGGGTACCTTTCCAGGGCTTCGAGTTTGGCTGGGTCAGGTTTAATTCCTGTGGACGAGAGTAGGAATCCTAGGTATACCAGGGATTCTTGTAAAAAATTGCACTTTGCAAGCTTCTGTTTAAGGTGTGCTTTTCTCAAGTGTGATAGCACATTCTGAAGGCGTTGAAAGTGTGTTTTTATGTCCGAACTGTAGACGATAATATCGTCAAGATAAACGAGAGCTTCGACACCTAATAGGTCGGAAAGGACTATATTCATCAACCTAGAGAAATTAGCAGGCCCATTTCGGACTCCGAAAGGTAAAACCTGGAATTTGTAATGGCCTCGGTTAGTGGAGAAAGCAGTCAATGCCCGAGATTCGGGACTGACCTCCATTTGCCAATAACCCGATGCTAAATCGAGGGATGAAAAGAAGTTCGCTTTCCCTACGTTCAGAATTGTTTCCTGCATGTTTGGAATCGGGAAACGGTCTGGGATGGTAATGTTGTTCAGGCGTCTAAAATCTATACAAGGGCGAGATGTTCCGTCCTTTTTGGAGATGAGAATCATCGGAGCAGACCAGGGACTAGTTGAAGGCTGAATGACATCCTGCTCCAACATGTCCTTGATGTGTTCCTCAATAGTGACTAATTGGGAAGGTGGAACCCGATAGGGAGGAGTGAAAATGGGTTTGGAATTGGGTTCCAACTTGATTTCAAAAGGGACCAAATTAGTTCGGCCCAGAGGATCTCCTTTTAGGGCAATCACATCTCTTTCTTATCAGGAAATCGAGAAGTGATTCCATTAGTTTGGGATCCTGTAAAGCTGGTGACTCCTGAAGGGAGTGCTCCAGACATTTCTTATATTCTTCTTTTAATACTGAAGGATTTAACTCTAAGGAACTGGAAACACGGTTTATCATACTGATGGGGAAATCTGAATCTACTTTTACTGTGGAAACAGTTCCTATTTTCTGATTTGAAGTTAATTCTATAGGACTTTTTCCTTTGTTTAAACAAACAACAGGGATAGCTGAATTCTGACTCTGACTAAGGACTTGGCCAATAAGAACATCTCTTTTGACATTACTTTTCTCTGTAATCAGAGTACGCTCTGACTCTAATAATTTTCCTTGACTGTTAACTACTTTTGCTAGGAAACAAATCTTCTCATAAGGTGCTACTGTTATATGCTCGGTAGGGCATATGAAAAATTGTGAATCTGATTCTGGTTCGGCGATTAAAATTTGCCTTATTGGATGAACTGAAGCTGGCTGACTGGAAACTGGCTGACTGGAAACTGGCTGACTGGAAACTGGCTGACTGGAAACTGGCTGACTGGAAACTGACTCACTGGAAACTGACTCACTGGAAACTGACTCACTGGAAACTGACTCACTGGAAACTGACTCACTGGAAACTGACTCACTGGAAACTGACTCACTGGAAACTGACTGACTGGAAACTGACTGCGTTGATCCAACTGGATTCAACAACTGGAACTGATTAGCCTGGGGTCTGATTTCTGGAGCGGTTGTCCCTCTGGATGCAACCGGCTGACTTGAACTGCAATCAAGTGGAGGGGGTTTCCTATTTCTTTCGGAAATCTGAACTAGACTAATTCTATTAACATTAAGCTGTCTGTTATTTTCACGGAGATGGTGTGTCCTATTTCGACACTTTACTAACTTTCCGGCTGGGTAAATCTCCCATTGATTCCGGTTAAAAAAATCCATACCTAGTAGGATGTCTGTCTGAAAGGTGGCGACTGTGTCCACTATACAACATTTCGCGGGGTATACCGCGTTTCCAACTTCTAAATATAACTCAATTTCTCCGTATGTAGATATGGGTGTGCCCGTAACTCCTCTGAGTTGGCAGGATGGTGCTTTAAGTTCATATTTGTAATTTGTATTCTCTAATAATTCATCTACACATTGTTTCTTAATTAACGTCGCGTGTGCTCCTGTATCTAGGAGAGCAGTTAAATCTTGGTTATCTGTGCTACAATTTATTATTAAATCTAGGAGGTCCGCACCTATTACCCTGATAGGGAGTTTGTTTACGTATCTGGGTTCATTACTGTAATTTAGGAGGGCGGAGGTTGAACTGTTGCCTCCAATGTAGGGTCTAAAAAAGGGCTCGAATGGTCTTCTATGGGAGGACCTGGGTCATATTCTACGGGATTACCATACGCTGGAGGGTGTTCTTGAAAACTGTACTCTGGGGAAAATGATTCCTCCACGGGTACTTCTACGTACCGAACTAGCTGACCTTGCTGGTTGTACTGAGGTTTGTACATGGGGTAAGAGTGTGGTTGACCCTGTGGTCGTAATCTATTGGGTTGGTAGTTCGACTGAGCCTGGGAATGGACTGGTTTCTGGGGATTGGATGACTTTTGGGATACGTTTTGGGAACGTGGTTGGTTTGTTTTCTGAAAGTGGGGTCTATACCCTGCAGGGGCTTTATCAGCACACTTTTGGCGATCGCCACGGCGATGACCATGTTCGTGACAATGGGAGCAATAAGAGGGATAATTACACTGACATATCATGTGCCCAAAACTATCGCAGTTAAAACACTGTGGAGGAGGGCGTGTATTCTGGGTTTGGGGGGCTTGTTTCTGGGGTGTTCCCTGCATTGGCCTCAGGACCCGGAATTTGGGTGAACGAAGTCTTGCCCATCTCGCCCCGGGTTCTCCCTCACTCCTCTCGGAAGGCGCCAAGGCTGTACATGACGTCACCGTCTAGCCCTTGTCTCATCAGCGAGTGACCTTCAAATCGAGAGAGACGCCAGCTGATGCCCAGCTGATGCCACGTCACGAAGTCGCCTCAGTTTCCTCTCTCGATTCACTTCACGCGAACGTTTTTACGTTTGAGTGATAAATGAACGTAACTATTAAGTATCACTGATTACCTTTAACCCAATTATAATCTTTAAATTGTGTACACAGTTTATACACTAATCATTAACATTACTTTTGCCACCGTAATAATTCACGGTGAATGGTGACTAGTAATACTAACTACAAATAAACGTTAAGAAAATTTTAATTTTCTTTTTTTAGTTTTTTCACTTTGAGTAAGTGGGATCCGTGAAGTGATTTTACCACTTAATAATTTTTCTTAATTATCAAACTTAGTGTAAATTAACGTGTAATTTTAATTAATTACGTAATAGTGAAATACGCTATTATTGACTAAGTAGTCATTTATTATTATTTTTCTTTAACGATTTTAATAAGTGAATTATTTTAAATTCGTTTTCATTATTGAATTACCGAGTGTAATATTTTACTTTTTATTTGTAATTGAATAGGTTAGGTAGGGTTAGGTTTTTCTTTTCATTTTAATTGTTTTACTTGGTGCTACGGAAATTACGCTTGTGACCTAATTGCAGGCCACATCCGTGATTACGATTGGGGCACGACTAGGGTACTTCCTTGCGGACTCAGGCAGAGGGTAGGATCCACCACCGCTGGAACTCACGTTGCCATCGTTAGGATCGAGGATACGGAAAGGGACTTTGTGTGGGACTCTTCATTCATTGGAGACCAACGATTCGACAATCGGATTACAAGTAACCTTTTGCTATCCCAACCTTTATTTTTTTCTTATTTCGTTTTTTTTATTACTATGATAACACCTATTTAAGGAGAGTGATAGAACAATACTGGCATAACTTGTTTTTTTTAGCATCACGTCGTTCCTGATATACGATATTTTAGTGTGTTACTGCATTGTTGAGGTTTCCTCGATTGTTTTGCGTTTGATTAAGTTAACCAAATTTTTAAACTTCTAATTTTTTTTAATTAAATAATTAGTAGTTTACTTAATTTGGACCACCCCCCCCCCAAAAAACAAAACAACGCAAACACGCTGATACTATATATACTAGGACCACACTGCCAAAACACACTTCAATTGTTTGTTTTCGCGCGTGACGTGTATGCCACATTCCGATTCCGATTCAGACCGGGAATTTTTATTACCACTTACACCTCCACGCCCGTCCTTCCCCAAACGTCGCCGCATTCCCAACATCAACATGGCTGACACTAACACTGCTTCCACTGCTGCTGCTGCCGCGCCGCCGCGACCGCGCCTGCCAATATTATGTATTCCAGGTTACTCAACTTACCGGCGTCCGTTCCAAGATTTAAGGGAACCGTCGCGGGAAAGACCACCGAGCCACTTGTTCACCACTGGCTCCACAAACTGGAAGTATATTTCGAGAATGAGAAGGTGATCACGGACAAGGATAAGATCTTGGAAGCACAACGGTTTGTTGATCTAGAAGAAGGGTCAGCATCGAAGTTTGTTGACACTAACCCCGACTTAGAAGCGGCCACTACATGGACCCAGTATCGTCGGATTCTCTTGGACAATTTCCGAGATGTCAGCGACACTCAACCATTTGTGGCCATGACAATTTGTTCCGATTGCGTTGGCAGGATGGTGAAGATTTTATGGAGTTTAGGAATCGCATTCAAGGCACTATGAATAGCGTCATCTTAGCCCTTGACGGAGCTTTTGATTATAAAATGTCCTCGCAAACGGCGAAGATATTGTCCTTTTCGGCCATGTATGCGAACCTACCAAGTCACCACCAAGTTAGATTCCAGAAACACGCGGATCTCACCGCGTCGTTAGCAACGGTCGTGAACAAAATGAAGGAGTCGTGTCCAAACTCAACTGATCTGAATATTCGTCACCGAGGGAAGAACGAACCAAAACCTCCCAGTCCATCCGTTATGCAACCGAACAAACAGGAAGGCCCCAGAAGCAAAAGTTTGCTTCTGCAACGCCCGCGCCGTCGAACCAGTCTCGACCAAACTCATCGCGACAGACTCCCCCAAGTTCGCCCCTACGGTGTTACAACTGCTGTCAAGTAGGACATGGTATAAAACAATGCAGGGCGGCTGCTTATTGCGATTCCTGCAGGGAATCCGGTCACCGGCGGGGAGATCGTCCCAAATGCCGGGAGAAGGGTGCACCGCCCAGCGACGGATGAGTGGTCCAAAGGATCTCGACCTCCCAGGAGCCAAAAAGGATACCCTGAGGGAACCCCCTCTTATATAACTAACCCTAACCCTAATCTATCGAACCAGGAAGTTCGAAATATTTTACAGAATGTTTGACCGAGCTGGGATACACCAGATCACCAGCCTTAGAACTGGAAAGTCGGGAGACGACCAATCTGCCCGATGATTTTTTAGAGGACCTGCCGGCTCCAGGATTCCAGTAAGAGGACGAGCCGGGTTGCCCTCCCCAGGGGTAGCTATTCCGTTGTGGGAAAAACCAGGAGTTACTGCTCCACTTAAGGACCCCGAGGGCCCTGCACGGAATAATCCAGATACCACTGTAGAATCCTTTAAGTTCCCCTTTTCAGAAATCCCTTGCATTGAACCCGAGACCTATGAGTCTCGTCCCGCTTCACAGAGAATTGTGGCAAACTCTGTTGACGTTCCCACGTCATATGTTTGCACAATTAGTAATACGTTTGAAGATGCTGTCATTCCACTTCGCGTTCGAAGTGTAGATATGTTTGGTTGCTAGACACAGGTAGCAACGCTAACCTGATTAAACAGTCTAGTTTGAATAAATTCCGGGAGTTTCCAAATTGGAACTTTTCCCGTCGAAGGTTGTTTTAAAGAACGTTAATGGAGGAACCATACCCTCCATGGGGCAAGTTAGACTTAAACTGAAACTCGGCAAGTTAGGCTTCATGCCGATTGCGTAATCGTACAAGACTCTATGCACTTTCCTACCGACATTTTACTCGGTTATCCCTTCCTAAAGGAAATGGTTGGGATCTTAAGTTTGAAACCAACGTTGTCCAAGTGCAAGGACAACTTATTCCGTTAGTGAATACGGAGTCGAACCCAGAGGTTCGTTTTTCAACTGCTGTTGAAGCAGGATTGAAGGTTTTTCGGAAGATGTTCCCGATTTTGATGGAACCCTACAGGATTGTTGTAATCCTAGTAATGGAGGGATTCCATTTTTTCCGGCTTTGTCGCCGTGTGATGGTTTAGAGTCGGGTGAAAATCCCGTTGCACGCCAAGTCCGGCGTTCCTTGAAAGTTAGTTCAGAGTCTGTTCCAACCGATGAGTTTCAGTTGAGAGTTAAGGAAGAATTCGTTCTTGAGCCCAACCAACAGGTCTGCTTCCGCGTAATTGTTACCTTTAACGATGGTACTTACGTGGATCCTGCGACTTCAGTAGTCGTGGAGAATGTTCTTGAAAACCAAGTTCAACATTCAGGCTTAGTAATTGCACGCAGTCTGTGCACTAGCGAAGAGGCAACTATCCCTCTACTGTGCGCTAATGTTGGTTCCGAATCCATTACGTTACAACCTAATACGTAATAGGCAAGGCCTATTTGGCCCAAGCTGAGCCTATTCGTATTTCTCACGACGTACGCAGGTGTACTCCTGGAGGCGTACCTCAGCAAACATTACGTGCTAATTACAAAGCATGTCTAGAGTCCGATCCCGCAAATTCTTTCCTTTGCAGCGACCCGGACTTGTTTGACCAATTATTGGACTTCTTGGTCGAACACGAAAGCATCATCGCACTCAAGGGTGATGCTTTGGGACGTTCAAACCTCGTCCCCTTTCATATTAATCTCGCGGATAACACAAAGCCCATCTACATTCCGCCATATCGCGTTCCGCACTCCCAGCAGTTGGTTGTTGAGGAACACGTGAAGGAAATGTTAGATTTGGATGTTATCCGACCGTCGGTTAGTCCTTGGTCTTCTCCGTTGATCCTGGTCAAGAAGAAGGACGGAACGTTAAGGCCGTGCATCGACTACCGACGCCTGAATAAAGTGACCGTTCCAGACCGATTTCCGCTTCCCAACATGCAGGAGGTCATTCAATATGTTGGTAAAGCTAAATATTTTACCTCGCTGGATTTAGCTTCAGGGTACTGGCAGATGTCTCTGTCTCCAGAGTCACGGCCATGTACTGCGTTCACTACCAACCAGGGCCATTACGAGTGGAATGTTTTGCCATTCGGGTGCCGAAACGGTCCTGCGAATTTCTCTCGACTTATGAACATTGTGTTGTCCGGATTATTAGGTTCTCATGCCTTAGTCTATCTAGATGACATAGTGATCTATAGCGATACAGTCGAAGAACATTTCGTACGTCTTGCCAAAGTCTTCAGACGTCTTTCGAACGAGAATCTCAAACTAAAATTGGCTAAGTGCCAATTTTTCCGATCCTCGCTTGTGTATTTAGGATTTCTTCTTGCCTCTGACGGAATCCGACCGGATCCCGCCAAACTTCAGGTTCTCCTAAATTACCCTGTTCCTCGAAACGTTGATGAAGTGCGAACCTTTATCGGGTTTGTAGGATTCTATCGCAATTTCATTCCTAGGTTTTCAGACATAGCCGCTCCTTTGACCAATTTGTTCAAAAAGAAGGCTACTTTTGAATGGAATTCTGAGCATCAGAAAGCTTTACTGATCTCCGCGACAAACTCCTGCAAGAACCCATACTGCAGTTCCCGGATTTTGGTAAACCTTTTATAGTAGCCACGGACGCTTCTAACTACGGGTTAGGTGCCGTCCTACTCCAAGAAGTAGAAGGTACCGAACTACCTGTGGCTTATGCGAGTCGGTTACTATCCAAACCCGAACGTAACTATTCAGGGACTGAACGAGAAGCTTTAGCCATCGTATGGGCCCTGAAGAAGTTCAAGAATATTATCTACGGGTATAAAATAACAGTAAAAACGGACCACGCTCCGTTAACCTCTATATTTTCTAAAAAACTACCCGACGGGCGATTAGGTCGCTGGGCTCTTACCGTCCAGGACTTTAGCCCCGAATACGTTCACCGTCCCGGAAAACTCAACGTTCTCCCGGATTGTTTATCCCGAATAAATAAACCCGAAGAGGTCCGTGGAATTCATCGGATTGAGACTATTCCCAATTTCGATAGAGACACGCTCTTCGAGGCACAACGCAAGGACTCGTATATCTCTAATTTGGTGCAGCAATTAAAAGCCAACCAAATTCGGAACTTCACCAGTTGTATGCTTTCCAGGATCAAATTTTGAATTATCAAATTTCTCCTGGGCAATACGTGGCAGAAGTTCCCGAGAGTCTTCAAGACGTGGCAATTAAACTTTGCCACGACAGCGTTTGTGCTGGGCATCCCGGAATTGAACGGACACTAAAGTTGGTCCAAGCGCGTTACCATTTCCCACTTACGCGCACCAAGGTAACAGAACATTGCAAGGCATGCTCAGCATGTGCCAGGCATAAAGGAGCGCGTCCGCCCACCGCGCATATGCATGCGTACCCCGTTCCTGTTAGACCTTGGGAGCGCGTAGGAATGGACGTGATGGGCCCCTTTATCCAAAGTCGAAATGGAAACAAATACGTTGTCGTTTTCACCGACCATTTTACCAGGTATAATGAAATTGTACCTGTGCCTGCCCATACATCGGAGATAATTGCCAAGTGTTTACTCGAACGAGTAATTCAACGGCACAACACGCCGGTCGTGTGCTCTCGGACAACGCTCGGGAATTTACCTCCGCGATGTTCGTAGAGTTATGCAAACGTCTCCACATCCAAAAGGTACAAATAACACCGTACCATCCGGCAGCAAATGGTCTGGTTGAGAGGCAGAACGAAAAGATCCTTAACGTCCTACGACATCTCGTGGACGCGGACCAACGTAATTGGGACGAGTGCATCTCCATGGTGCAGTGGACTGTTAACAACAACCACAGTCAACTCATCGGGACACCCCTCATTTTAGATTGTATCATTACGATGCAAGATTTCCTTTCGACCTCCCAAACGACTCCACCGAAGAGGGATTTGACCTACAGGAACCTCAACGCTATGCGGACGACCTGGCTCGCCATTCGTTCCAAGTTTTCGAAGATACACGACGATGTCTCAACCATGAGACCGACCGAATGGTCCACTACCAACACAAGCGGTACCCTAAGCAACGGACCGTAATACCTGGAAACCGTTGCTGGTTGGCAGGTACGAAGCCTCCGGGCCTCAGTCGAAACTCTGTCCAAAATGGGTAGGGCCATATCGCGTCCTCGAAGACCTGGGGCATAACACCTTCACCATCCAACACTTACAAACCTTAAAGAAAAAGGTTGTTCATGCCAACCAAATTAAGGTTACGAATGAGGATCCGAATCCCCCTCAACCGAAGTCGTCCCGACAACAAGGGGATACAACCCAACCCCGCGTTACCACTACCGAAACCGAGAAGTCGGACGAGTGGGAAAACTACCTAAGGCCCCCTCGGACTACCCTGTCCGTACAGCCTGAGGAAGCTATCCTTGAACCTGAAAATGAACTGGAGCCACTCCCTGCTGCTCCTTCCTCACCTTTGGAAGAAGCCCCGGAGACAACTCCAAACTTTAAAATTCTACCGGAGGGCCCCGCAGCCAGTGAGGAGCCCCCCGACTCACCATCACCACCCTCACCTATCGACGACCCTAAAACAGACCCTACAGTGACATATCGATTTCGACCACAGGAGTCGTCGCAAGGCCCGTGGACTCGCTCCCAATCGCGAATACCCGAGTCACTAGAACACACACATAGCCCTTTACTCGAGCCAAGCTCCGACCCCGTACCCACACTCCACTCCGTCCCTAAGACACCTACACAAGACAAGACACCTCCACAAAGCCCCTCCCTACCACCGAAAACCCCCGCTGCCATCGACTCGGCCTGCTCCGACTGCGCGAATACCCGAGTCACTAGCCACTACTTCGACGACCCATCCACCTCACCCCCTTCGTCCCCCGGACCGACCTTCGGTCAAACCTAAGGTGAGACCCAAATTCCCTCCTGGAGAACTTCTCGGAAGTAACCGCTAACACACCCAAAATTATTAATAATGTTAACTTCGGCCACTATGCTTACCTTTGTCTTCATTCTTTTTCCTGTTTCTAGTAGTACCTACCGCATCGTCCCCGGCGCTGTGGTCGAAACCTTAGCGGATGGCCATTTTTTAAAAGGCCACCTGAATGTGATTTTCGACCTACAAGCCCCATACGTTATTTTCCGTACGCTCAACGCCTGCCAACGAAAATTACTCTCCCACGCAATCGCTATTGCTAAAGCACCTATCCACCCACCATACTCTACTCCGACTAAGTCGTTTACCATATATAAACAACTACTCTCCTCCACCTATGCTCACACTCTGGAAAACATACACGCCACACAATACAAACTTAACGATACGCTGGCCCTCCCTTGGATTCAGCAGTATCGCCCCAACAGTCCCTCAAACCGTACTAAACGCGGTTTCTTCGATCTCGGCGGGCAGTTGCTGAAGACCATTTTTGGCGTCGCCATTTCAGCAGATGTGCGTAGCGTGCAACGCAAGATCCGACTGCTAGCGAGTGACAATATCGTTAAGGGCGATGTGTTAAAACGTACTGTCTTTGCAGCCAAACGAAATTTTCACCTTCTCCGAATCTCACGACACATCTAAACGAGCTAGATTCCTTAATTATGTTACAGCGCCGAAATTATAACAAATTGAATATGTCCACCTAATTAACCTCCAAATTACTGTCATTGATAAGTATCTCGATCAAGTCCACGAGACACATCAAATCGTAATGGCCGCACTTAATGCTGCCATGTCAAAACAAACACCCCATTCACTAATTCCCTTAAGACTCTAAATACATTAATAACGGACGCTAGTAAGGAACTCGCTCTCAACCCCAATTTATCCATTACACTCATCCAACGCCCATCATTTTCTCGACCTCACCTGGACGTTACTTGGTAGCTCTCCATTCTCTATCATTATTGTTATACCCTTCTTCGATGCTCAAATATACAACGCTTATCTTTTTCACCCCTTTCCCACAGTTTACTCTATGAGGGAAAACGTACCCGTTTCATCTTACACACAGAACACCCATACTTTTTCCTTTCCAAAACCTACCAACAGTACACCCTGTTTACCACCCGCGACATTACTCACTGTAGGACACCTTTGTCAACCAATTCCTCATTTGCCCTCCACTCCAACCCTTTGTTTCCATACATTTTCAGAAACCTTGTTATCTAATGCTGTTACAAAATTCGTCCCGTGCAAATTGCACGTTCCGAGCATTCGACCCTTCAACCCCCGTTCAGCTCCAAATAAGTTCCGACCTCCTCCTGTCCATCCCCCAAAAACGTGAAGCAACCCTGGATTGCCCGAACAACCGTAGTATGATACAATTGGATCCAGTTAGTAGAATCCCCTCCGGTTGTTCTATTATTACCTCTAGCTTTATATCCACAAACCCCAGAGTACGCTCCCTTAACAACACGCCTCGTCTTGTACACCCTATGGCTCACCTCCCACCAATTCCTCTCTTCAACCTTCCTCTTGCCTCTGTAACTCTTGTACCTTCCTTTAACTATCCCCCTTGGGATCAGCAATTGGATCGTATCACCGAAACCCTCCAAGAACGGTCTCATGTCTTATCCCACGTTCAGCCCCTCACCTACGTCAACGCCGCGCTGTCTTACTAATACTAATAATTATATTCATCTTCCTTGCTTGCCGCCCGTGTCGACGACTGAAGTGGAATGCCCCTACTTCGGAGCCCTCACCTTCGGAAGAAGCCCCGGACGGTCTGCCCCAATCTTCGGCCCCCCGTTAGCTGTCACTACACCGAGAAATCCAAATTTTAATTAGTTAGCTAGCATGTACATATTAGTTTTTGTTTCTGCTTAAAACTGTTGACCGTATTATTTTTTTTGTTTAATTGTTACTTTGCAGAAGGGGAGGTAGTGTCCCGTAGTGTAAATCCTTACGGTACAAAAGAGTTCGTCTCCGACGAATTGTATTCTAAACCTTGAACCCAAAATTCCTTTGTTCTGATATCACAGAGTGTGCATTCTTTCAATCCCGTAGAAATCCCATAATCCCATGTAATCCACATAAATCCTATTAATCCCAATCTAAATTGTTAGATGCGAGGTGCATATGAAAATATGCACATCGCATGAATTCTTCGATCCCTCCGCGTCTCTATTATTGTCAGCATCACGTGATGCAAGGCAAGCGTCTATAAACACCTCCGTTTTTATTTTTTATTATTAAATTTTCCTAAAATCTTGACCTATTCCCATAGATAAAGCATAATTGTGTCAACCTATAGCCCACCAGATTTCCCCTAGCTCGACCTACTCGCATACCAAATTTCAGCTCTCCCTAACCCCTATTTCTCTTTTCGTTAGAATCACGCAAAAGTGGTTCTCTCGAATACGAAATTCATTTGCGCCTATAAATTCCTTCCAAATCAGTTCCCTTTTGTATAGGTTCGACCGTCCTTCCATGCCGCCCCCTGGCGCCTCTCGATCCTACAATTATGCCTTATTATCAAAAGAAAAATGTAAATTCCGCGAAACCTATTTCGATCATGATTGGTTCGCCCCCGGAACTCTCCCGAAGTTCCATCTCCCAATCGAGGCAGTAAATTAACGTCGCCTCCGCTTAAATTCGAATATGGAAAACTATTATAGGCGCTTGCTGTTAGGCTCCGCCCGTAAGAGGGTGACCCTTAGTTTACCTCGTCTCCGCCTACCCCGAGGTTATAAAAACCCCGAGAGCGTCGGAAACGAGGTTCTTTGCTTTCTGACAATCTTCATACCACGTAACCTCTGTGACTAAATTCTGTAATTATTTCTGCAGTGGCACTACCCCTCCGGATCAATTTAGCTTCCATTTGATAATGGAACTTAAACTTCAGATATATATAAAAATTGTATATTGAGCTTTAGTCAACTTGTTCAAAGTTAATTTACTAATTAATTTAATTTAATTAATTTAATTTCATTTCATTGATTAAATATTATTTTTAATATAAAAAAAGAATTCTGTTTCAAAGTGAATTATTAAAAAGACTCTGTTAAATTGAGTTAGTCGTTTCCATTCACCGCACCAACTTTACAACCAATTGGGGTCAGTGACTTCCACACACATTGTTGACTAGGCGCGAGCGCCGAGTGCATCCACTGGTAACCCGAGAGTGACGTGTCTATTATCCTTCGGATATAATTCCGACTCCAACCAAAGGGACCAACCCTGGTATTCATCGTCCGTAGTCGTCTAAAACAAATCGAGGGCCCTTTTAGGGACGTACCCCTCGACACAGGGTCTGGAAGACTGGAAGAATCCTGGAGTCGTGAAGATCCTGGTTAAAGGGTCGCCAGTTGTTAACCCCTCCGTCTATGGCCCGTGTTGGTTCGAAGTCGACGGGGGTTCTAGTTAGGTGGCAGCAACGGATGTGTGACTTGAAGTAGTTTTCTTCT
>JAJOZX010001500.1:25000-362500 GCA_023014485.1 Bathynomus jamesi
AAAAAAAACAAACTCTGTACTTAACAAAATTTCCTTGAGACGTGTCCTGAAGACGTCTTGCTGGCTACTACTTCTTGGATGAAAACTAGGCGTGGAGAACTTGGAGTCGTGACACACCGATTCAAGGGTGGATGTTACGAACTAGAAGTCGTGACACGCCGGTCAACTGGTTTTATCCTGATGCAGGGTAATTTCTATCTTGGCCAAAGAGTGGCCTCTTCTTAAAATCCTCTTCTAAAAATCCTCTTCTAAAAATCCTCTTCTAAAAATCCTCTTCTAAAAATCCTCTTCTAAAAATCCCCTTCTAAAAATCCTCTTCTACAAATCTTCTTCTACAAATCTTCTTCTACAAATCTTCTTCTACAAATCTTCTTCTACAAATCTTCTTCTACAAATCATCTTCTACAAATCTTCTTCTACAAATCTTCTTCTACAAATCTTCTTCTACAAATCTTCTTCTACAAATCTTTTTCTTATCTTGGTAAAGGGTCGCCAGTCTGTTAACCCCTCCGTCTATGGCCCTGGGTTGGTTCGGATCGACGGGGGTTCTAGTTACGGAGGCAAGCAACGGATGTTTCTTCTATATACTTTTCTTCTATAACTTTCTAATTCTTTTCTCTCGCTTTATGGGGTCGACACTCTGTTAATTCTTTTCTTTCAATAATACTCTGATACTTCTACTTTACTGACTAAATTCCTCTGAAGATAGCCCAACTCGAGGGGGAAGATAAAAAGTTTCGCTTGCTGTGATTTACTTCTTAAAAATTTACAGTTAGTGCTCTGAATTTACAGGGGTAGAGGTTCGACCTCTTTCGACCATAGCTCAGGCCGGAATCTAAAAATATTAAGGAGGCAAGGGGCCTCTGCCCCCTCCCCGCAGCGAGGCTGCTAACAAGGGGAGTCTCTTAGCAGTGACCAAAGCAGAGAGCCGTAATGAAGTGTCCTTTATTTTACAAATACATGTATAATATATAAGCCTGAATGTTGGGGAACGGCAGTTGGAGGTTAAGTTTCCCCCCTTTTAAACAAGATCAGATGTTTGAAAGATTCCAATAAAGATTTTAAAAAAAATAAATAAAAATAAAAACATCTTATTTTTTTTGGCCGAATCTTCATTTCTGAAGGCGATATCATTTCATAGTCGTACACAAGTACAATTGAAGTACACGACTGAGTACATTTTTGTTTGGGTTTATTACAATTATGATTTCGATTATGGATTACTTCCCATTCGCTTATGATTGTCCCTTACAGTTCTATTAAAGTACATTCTTACATTATAAATTTAATCATTACATTTAATTACAGTTTCCTTGAAGTACATTACAAGTTATTATTAATTACAGTTTCATTAAAGTACATTACGTTATATTAAATTAAAGTATTACAGTTAATTACAATTAAACAGTTACTATAACTTTGTTTTGTTTTTACAGTGTTTCATATTAATAGACAATTAAGATGTTAGAAATATAATACAAAGTACATGGCACACATGATATAGATTTATATACATAATATGTTATAATATGTTTAACATGTTATAAATTTGGATCAGAGCGAAAGATGTTGTTTATCTTAGAAACGTTCAATTCTGCTGTGATTCGCGAATTCGACCACTTACCTACCCAAGCATTTATGAATATCTTGAGGGGTGAGCGCACTTAAAAAAAAAATAAAAAAATATATGTGGACGTATTTTACATGTAAGTAACAGAATAGGTTGTGTGCGTAATATAGACGCGCGTAAAATATGGACTGATAGGTTGATAGGTATCAGTAGACAATAGGTAGGAAACAACATAAATAATGATATATAGAGAATGAAGTTTTTTTTTTTTTTTTTTATTATATTATTATTATTATTATTATTAAGGAATTTACCATACATTCAATACGGAAGATGTCCAAATACTAAACACGTGATTCAGTGTTCAAGGTATGGAAAACGAAGAGAATTAAGTTACTTTATGACGTCATAGTTATTCACATTATGTCATACGTACAGTATAACTGTAAGTCATTATTTGGGAGGACCTAAAAGAAACGAATTAAAGACAGAGGGGTATCAAGGACTAAGAAGCACAACTACGGGTTCCAATCCTCTTATATGCAATGCGTATGTATAATCTAGGGTCGAGGGTGAGATGCAAGACAATCATAATTAATTATAATAATTTCTATAACAAATGGAAAAATGGATACGACTAAACCATAGATATGGTAGATCGTAGGGTTGTGACACGAACAAAAAAATAGGAAGCTACAAGTAAAATTATTATCCAAACTCGCGTTAAGCGATTTTGGTTCTTATGTAAAAAGGAATATTGATTATTCATTTCATTTTTATATATATATATATATATATATATATATATAATATATATATATATATATAAATATATAAAAATATAAAAAATATATATAAATATAAATATATATATATAAATATATATATATATAAATATATATATAATATATATATATATATATATATATATACATATAATATATATATATATATAATATATATATATATAGGGTCTCCCAGAATTAACTATCTATTCAATGAAATCGGACAAATTTAATAAAAACTGACATAATTTTGTGTTTGTTACTAAATTATGATACAAAAACAAATAGATTTATAAATCATAAGTCAAAACTTTATTGAGAAGTTTCAACATGTGCACCGTCTGTATCTCTGCAAATTTCATATCTATCCTCAGCGCTGCGAAACACATTTTGAAGCATTTCAGGTGTTATCTCCCGCACTGCCAACTGGATGCGTTCTTTAAGTTCAGCTAAACTATTGATTTTGGCGATAAACCTTTGTTTTTATGAAACCCCATGCAAAGAAATCCAGGGGTGTCAAATCGGAGAACGCGGAGGCCAAGGTCGAGGTCCTCCACGTCCAATCCACCGATTCGGAAGGCGTCTGTTGAGGTATTCTCGAACAATTAGAGCATAATGACATGGTGCTCCATCTTGTTGAAACACAACATTATCAAGAATGCCATCATCAAGAAGCTGTGGTTCGAGAAACTGCTGAAGCATATCAAGGTAGACGGTACCTGTTACAGTTGCCACCGCAAAGAAGAATGGGCCATAAATTTTGGATTTGGTCATTCCAAGCCACACGTTAACTTTTGGAGAGTATCTTTACCATTCTATGACTTCAGACGGTCTTTCATTAGACCAGATACGACAGTTGTGTCGATTGACTTTACCACACGTGTGGAAAGTCGCCTCATCACTGAATAAGATGTTATCCAATAAACTTTCATTTTCGAATTGATCCACAATTTCTGCACACCTTGCTGCTCGATTTGGATAATCCTCTTCATTTAAGGCATGCAGTACTTGAATGTGATAAGCCTTTTTCATCAGTGTCGAACGCAAGATTCTATGAACTGTTGTCTTGGATATGTTGAGTCTTCGACCGGCCTCCCTAACCGAAGTTGTTGGCTCATCCTCAAACAATTGTCGTACCTGTTCGGTACTGTTACGTGCTGTCTGTCCTTGGGCGTCCTCTTCCCACCTCGTCGTGTACGGATCCAGTTCTTTTAAATTTGTTCACAAGTTCACGAATCGCTTTGTCTGTAGGACCGGTTCTGTGGAATCTTCTTGTAAATTTTTCTCTGATTTCATTACATTGCATTCCTTTGATACGGGATGTTACAACAAAGATGCGTTCTTGTGTATTCATTATTAATAGGGTTCTGAAAGAGAATGAAAATAAAACTATGAAAAACTATGAAAAAATTATGAAAATAAAATTATGAAAAAAATTTAGAAATTTATACATTTCTAACACATATTAAACATGATAAACATAAATAAAAGTGTGTTTTTAAAAAATTTGTCCGATTTCATTGAAATAGATAGTTAATTCTGGGACACCCTGTATATATATATATATATATATATATAAATTAGGGTGGAGCGAAAATATGAATTTTAGAATATCAATTTGGAATACCTAGGAAAAGTTAGTTATAAATGACGATAATTTAAACGTCCACCAAATTTGAACAAGCTGTTGTTTCAGTAAGAAGCTCCCCAATGACATTGAAAAACCATCTCATTTTGAACATCTGTCAGTCAGTCTTCCTAAAGTGCGTGCTTGACGAGATGTGTTAGAGTTTAGCTTAGCCCATTAGTATAACTACTTAACCGTTTTTGCATGCATAAATATTTATTTCTTGTAATTCTCTAATTTAATTACATCATTTCTATTTTTTTCAGAAATATTAAAATGGATAAAAAGTAAAGACAAGGCAGTCTAGTATATGCCCAATTTTTGACGCTGCTAAAGAGCTAACTAGCAATAGGCTTCCAACTTATGAAGAAATGTTTAGACATTATTTATGGGTAAGAGCTTACATAAAGTTCACTAATAATAACAAAGATCCTGCAGTCTCTGACGTATCAGAAAGAGTCGCTTTAGATATTGAAAATATTTGGGTAAAGGCCTCAATTCCAACAGTTTCTCACAAAAGAGTTTTGAAGCTTTTTCGCTCCTATCATAATAAATATATGGTGTTGATGAAGCCATACAAAGGAAGAAAAGGAAACCCAAATTATCAAAACAATTTACAGTTGTTCATAGAAAATGCTAAAAATTTATTTGATATTGCTAGCTGCAAATGTGAGTTTGATTCATGTCACTGTGATAAAAAGGTTCATCGCATTGAGCAAAAATTTCTCACTGATCAAAGAGGATATAGAAAAATGGCAATTGGGAACATAGATAAAATAACAACTGAAAATCTAAGAAAGAATATGAAACGAAAAGAAGTAGAACTTTCTCGAATTAGCAAAATCATTTCAACTAATGATGATGCTGTACGCTTAGGCCTTGATTCTTCTGATTCGGAGAGTGACATTTCAGCTTGCTCAGGGAAAGAATCAAACCCGACCCAGACAAGAGCTCTTGATGATGCTAGACCGTCTAACTCGCATCAACAAATGAGAGTTAATTTAGGAAATGTTGCAAAAGTTTGGATAGATACGGCATATCTGACCGGGCAGGTGCATCTTTGGCGTCTGCTGCTCTGCAAGATGTTCGTCTAATAGGAAATGAGGATACCTCCCTCCTAATTGACAGGAGTAAAATTAGAAGAGAAAGGACGAAAATATAGCGTAAAATGCAACAAGAAGATAATGAGGAACACTTAAAAGCTCTATATTTTGATGGAAGAAAAAGTAAAACTAAATATCATATCAAGCAAGCCAAAAAATATTATTACGAGTCGGTCATTGAAGAACACATAACCTTAGTAAGAGAACCAGGGTCTTGCTATGTTCGTAATATTGCACCTGTCTCTGGTACTGCTCAAGGTATTATCGTTATATCGTGAACTAAAAAGAATCATCGGTAGTGAGCAGGCTTTAGTTATGGGTGACTTTACTTGCGCCAACGTGAATTACGATACAATGCAGGGAGACGCGGAAGGTAATCGTTTAGTTAATTTTCTCGAGGATAGCTTTCTTAGTCAAAAGGTTGGGGAACCTACGAGGTTGGACAGTATTTTAGATTTAGTAATAACTACGGATGATAGGCTAATTACTGATCTTCAAGTAATAGAACCGTTAAGCAATAGTGATCAAATGGTAGAGTTTGTCCTCTCAGTAAGTCACTCGAAACCAAATACTCGACTAAAATTCCTAACTTCCAGTACGCAGACTTTAGTAAATTTCGAAATAAATAATCACACGTCAATTGGGAAAACGTAATGCGGAACTCAAACGCAAAACTAATGTGGGAATCGTTCGAAACAGTATTTAGGACTATAAATGAGGAATGTGTACCGTACAAAATTAAGCGTGCGAAAGGAAACAACAAAGCCCTTGTGGTTTACTTCTAGAGTAGGAGACATATAAAGTAGAGATAGGGCTTATAGGCTACATAAGTGCGATAAAGACAATTTGTGGTTACGAAACAACTACATATCTCTAAGGCGTGAAGCGAAAAGTGTAATAAAAAAGTCCAAGCGCGAATTGAAATCTCCATAGCTAGTGATGGTAAAGAAAACCCCAAGCGATTCTTTCAATACGTCAATAATAGAAATCCAGTAAGAAGTGTCTTGGGGCCGTTGAAAAATGTAAACGGAGCTCTAGTTTCTGAAAACAAGGAAATGGCTACCTTGCTAAACGAATTTTTTACGTCAGTTTTTACTATAGAAGATGTAACGAATATCCCTACGGTCATAGACATAATAACTTTTGATAATGGTAATATTTTGGATAATATCGTGGTTAGTGAAGCGGGGTAATGCGCTATATTGATAAAATGAAAACGCGTAAATCACCGGGGTCGGATTCCATATATTCCATACAACTTAAAGAATTAAAAGATAGCACTGTTGTGCCGCTAACAAAGATTTTTAATGCGTCTATTTCTGAAGGGTGCGTACCAGATAATTTCAAGTTAGCAAACGTAACACCTATCTTGAAGAAAGGCGATAAAGGTGCGGCGGGAAATTATAGTCCAATCAGTTTAACGTCTGTTGTAGGTAAGCTACTGGAATCAATAATTAGGGATCGTATAGTCGAACACTTAGAATTGCATAAACTAGTTAGAAATACGCAGCACGGTTTTAGGCGAAACAAATCTTGCTTAACTAATCTTTTAGAATTTTTCCAAACCGTGGTTGACGTTTACGATAGAAATCGGGCGGTTGATGTAATGTATTTAGATTTTCAAAAAGCGTTTGACACCGTGCCGCACAAAAGACTGAAAAAGGTAACGCTCATGGAATAAATTGGCTAGAAGAGTGGTTGCGAGGTAGGAAACAGAGTGTGGTCGTTGGTGGAGCAGAGTCATGTTGGACTATTGTAGCGAGTGGCGTTGCTCAGGGTTCTGTATTGGGCCCCTTGCTTTTTCTTATATATATATTAACGATTTAGATGTCGGCCTAGTCAGTACAGTTTCAAAGTTTGCGGATGACACGAAGCTGGGTGGTAGGGCGATTAATGACGAAGATAGAGATAAAATCCTGGAAGATCTGAATAAAATCGTTGATTGGTCAGTCACATGGCAAATGCATAAACTAGTTAGAAATACGCAGCACGGTTTTAGGCGAAACAAATCTTGCTAAACTAATTTTTTAGAATTTTTCCAAACCGTGGTTGACGTTTACGATAGAAATCGGGCGGTTGATGTAATGTATTTAGATTTTCAAAAAGCGTTTGACACCGTGCGGCACAAAAGACTGAAAAAGGTAACGCTCATGGAATAAATTGGCTAGAAGAGTGGTTGCGAGGTAGGAAACAGAGTGTGGTCGTTGGTGGAGCGGAGTCATGTTGGACTATTGTAGCGAGTGGCGTTGCTCAGGGTTCTGTATTGGGCCCCTTGCTTTTTCTTATATATATATTAACGATTTAGATGTCGGCCTAGTCAGTACAGTTTCAAAGTTTGCGGATGACACGAAGCTGGGTGGTAGGGCGATTAATGACGAAGATAGAGATAAAATCCTGGAAGATCTGAATAAAATCGTTGATTGGTCAGTCACATGGCAAATGAGAGTTATCGTTGATAAGTGCAAAATTTTGCATATAGGTTCGCGTAACGGTAATTTTGCGTTTAGTACGTCAGGGAATGATTTAACAAGCATAGAGCAGGAAAAAGATTCAGGAGTTATAGTAACTGTTGATTTAAAAGTAACGAAACAAAGTACAGCAGCGGTCAATAAGGCGAACAAAGTGTTATGTTTTATAGCTCGAAATTTTGAGTACAAATCGCGCGATATTATAGTTCCTCTTTATAAATCGTTAGTTAGACCCCATTTGGAGTACGCGGTCCAATTTTGGAATCCGCATATGCGCAAAGATATAGACAAAATCGAAAGAGTTCAAAGACGAGCAACTAAGATGATTCCGTCGCTTAGGTCAAAGTGGTACGAGGATAGGCTTAAGGAGTTAAAATTGACTACACTCGAGATTAGGAGGCTAAGGGGTGATCTAATCCAGGTTTTCAAAATTATGAATGGGTTCGATAACGTAGATAGAGATAGCTTTTTCGAAATATCTCAATATAATAGGACTAGAAATAACGTGTGTAAGTTGACAAGTAGAAGGTTCGAGACAGTAGTTGCGAAAAACTTTTTTACGCATAGAATAGTAAATAGTTGGAATAATTTGCCGGTAGAAGTAATTAGTAGCACGTCTATAAACATGTTTAAAAATCGATTAGACGCATATGTTGATAGATTGGGTATAGTTTAAGGTAGTAAAATTAAGGCCTTGCGGTGATAGATCCCACAGCTCAACACAAGTGTTGTGGGATATAGGGAGGCAGCATCTTGGGTTAGGGGATACTCTCTGTCCTTACACACCCCATTTAAAGAGATTTTTCTGGCGAGCGGTGCCCCCCATAGTACTGTGAGGTATTGAAAAACTCATGATCTTCACTTGCCCCACAAACACCTTTAAATGGGAGACCCAAGATGGGTGCACACACATTTCTACATTACTACAGTCTTTACAGCCACACCTACACTTTTCCTCCAAAGTGTATATATTGTAATGTATATGGTTGTAAATTTTGACTTGGTCAACAATCGATATGGACCGTGACTTATTTTTGGTTAGCAAGGTACTGGTATTGATGGATACCGTAATGAAATTGACTGGATTCTTTGGATCGGATATATTTGCATGTCGGTTATAAATAGATATAGAGTGTAACATATTTGTGGATAGTAGTCTATTTTGACTTGATCCTCTGGATCCAGAAATTCTATCTTTAGTTTTAAATCGATAATTAATTAGTTTTAAATTGATAATTATTTAGTTTTGTAAAAATTGGTCGTTGCCAATGTACAGACAGTTTTTATAATAAATTTCTTATGTTCTTGTCGTTCGGAACCCACGTAAAATTGTAGGTCCCCTCCGCCACCACGAAGGACATACACAATACACAATTACGAACACAGTTAGGTAGACCAGCCATGAGTGGATCCTAGGGTCTTTGTTGTTCTGAAACATCATAACATTATAACATTACCTCATAGCTTCCGCATTAATTAATTATTTATATGCGAATGAACTTCTGGTAGTTGATTTATTGAAAGAGAAAAGCAGACACATACACACACACACACACACACACACACACACACACATATATATATATATATATTTATACATATATACTGTATATATATATATATATTATATATATATATATAATATATATATATTATAATATATATATATATATACACATATATTTATACACACCATATATATACTGTCCTCAACTTTCTCATAATCTAGGCAGGCATACACTAAACTAATCAGATATATGTATATTTACAACTCCATCCATTACACTCTTTTAAATTATTGGTAGGCCCTTGGAGCTTGAGGTACAATAAAGTTTAATCCAGCTGTTATCTCCTTATAAAAAGGGAACACCCTACATAATCAATGTTCTATCTACTTGAACAGGTGGAATCAAGGGATTTTTGTTTCAATTCCCCATGTCTTACTGACTGTCTTCAATCCCTCTCTCTTCACTGCAATGTTGTTTCACTCTCTATTTACTATCGCTATTATAAAAATCGCTGCTCTTCTGAACTACATGCCTTCTCTTCTAAGGCGGCTTGCAGCACCAGATTTTGGACACATCCCTTTTCTGCCCAACACTCTAATGCAAAGGTTAATTAGTATTCTTAATCTTTCAAATACTTTACTAGTCAACTCTGGAACAACCTTCCTCAGTCCATCTTTCACCCTGTCTATGACCTCCAATCTTTCAAACACAGAGTGACTAGGCTTCTCAAAACTCTGTTCACCTTGATTTTGGCTCTCTCCTTCTATCGGGAGGGGGCAGTTTTGTCTGCGTTCACCCTCAGCCCCTCCTGCCTGCAAGAGAAAAATTACCTTATTAAAAGAAATGTAAGATAATTTCTATAAGCTTCAGGTTCTTGAATCTTCACTACTTGAGAAAGGAAAGTGAAAGACCTTTAATTTTCCTTAGTCTTATTACTTTTCTTATTGATTTATGCCATTCTACATACAGCTCACTCTGGCATAGGTTATAACAGTTTTTCTTTGTAGGCTAAGTTCTTGTCATACGTTTTTACACATAAGATGCACAAATTGAAGTAGATATTAGTAACTAATTATGGTCTTCTTAATTAAGGTTATTGGACCCTTTCCCCCTCCCATAAGAAATTTAAGGCCTACATCTCCATGGAATAGGACCCTAGAGGCGGGGGGAGGTAGGCTTTGACAGTAAGGTAATGGAGGGTAGGCATAGACGGTGCCCTGTATTCATTATTTTATTTAAGAAGATTAAATAAATAGCGCTATCTGGCGACTATTCTTATGGATTGCCATCCGAAATCGGGCATTACAAGATATCATTTAATGGCTTTAGAAGGAATTCAGTACGTTTAATTTGATTAGGGATAAGCCTATATGTCTGATGTTGATAAATTTAGCTACTTATTAAATTATTTAAAAGCATCACCACTTGGTGAAGGGCTAGTAGTTCCTGTCTCTTTATAAAAAAAGTTAAGCATCAGATATTTTAACTCACAAAGCAATCTAATTTATCCAAATATATATAAAACGTGTATATATATATATATATATATACATACAGGGTGAGTCAAAAGTCTCCATACATAGGCAAAATGGTCACTTTATTATGCAATCAATTGTAAGTCACAAAATATGCTCTATGTGGGCACCATTACACTGAATGCACATACGGATGCGTTCCTCCCAGTCATGGCAAACGCGCGTTAACACGTCTGGTGTTATGCGTGCACACGCATCACGAATGCGTTCCTTTAGGTGGTCCGTGTTTTGTATTTTCACCTGGTACACCATAGCCTTCAAATGCCCCCACAAATAAAAATCAACTGGGGATCTCGGAGGCCACTCCACGGGACCACAGCGGCCAATCCAGTGATCCGGAAACTGCTGATCCAGCCACTGGCGCACGCAGATACCGTAATAGGGTGGCGCCCCGTCTTGCTGAAAGTACGCTGGAAATCCCCCGTCCTCGTTCAGCAGGGACGGCATGACTGTGTCTTGCAGCATGTTTAGATACATTTCGGCATTCAGATTGGTGTCAATGATAAAAGGGCCAACAATTGTGTTGCCCCATATCCCGCACCACATCATCACTTTTCCAGCGCCTTGCATCTTTGAGGGACTCATCCAGTGCGGGTTGTCATCACTCCAATAACGTACGTTTTGACGATTAACCTCTCCATGAACATAAAAGTTGGCTTCATCTGAAAACAGGATGCCAGCCGAGAACTCCGTGTCTTCGTCCACTTTTGTTCTTGCCCATTCACAGAATTCCAGCCGCCTGTCCGGGTCGTCTTCGCTAAGATACTGCAACATTTGCATTTTGTATGGATGCCATCTGTGCTCTTTCATAATGCGGACGATACTCCTTTGGCTGATACCGCATTCTGCAGACATCCGTCGAGTGCTTTTTTGGGGACTCTTTGCGAACGCTGCCAGCACCATGGTCGCTGTGCCTTCATCGGTGGCTGTTCGTGGACGGCCACTTCTCGGTTGGTCTGCAACACTTCCAGTCTTCTTGAACTTCTCAATGAGTTTGGCAACGGTGTCGTGTGTGATATGTGTGCCGGGGGCGTGTCTGCTGTTAAAATCCTCGGCAACCTTGCGACAGCTTCCTGATCCTGCCAGAAGAATGATCTCTATACGCTCTTCTTGGGACAAAGGCATCTCAGCATATCACCTGCAAAAAAATAGAAAATAAATAATCATTTATTTATCATGATCAGTTTGCCTATGTATGGAGACTTTTGACTCACCCTGTATATGTATGTATATGTATATATACATGTATATATATATAAAGTTGTATGCTGTATGCTGTCATGACGCATATAGTATTGAATTGTAAATGGGTACTGGCAACTTTTGCGCTAGCTGAATGAGGCAGTTGCCAGATTTGCATGGGAAAAGATTGCGGGAGTAGAGTACATTTTGTTTTAATAATAGGGGGATCTATGAGCATATATAAATATATATATATATATATATATATATATATATAGTCGGTGGATTTCAGCTCATCGTTCAAATCTGGCTGCAACCCTTTTGCATATGCCCAGAGTATAAAATCGTATTAATTTTATTTATTGAACTGTAGAAGGCGCAGATATCTGAGTTATGCCATAAATTCAATTTTTTTATAAATGTGTAGAGAAAATGTTATTTACTGGATATGCCCTACTAAAACAAAATCTATAAAGCTATACCGTAACATTACTACGGTAAATAAAATATTTTAACGGTATGCGTTAACTAATTACTGTTTTTCATTAAAAATAAATTTGTATATTAAGGTGAAATTTTTTTTAAATAATACGTTAGTTTTTGTAGTATGAATACAGAGATGTTCTCTGTGTTAAATATATAGAAATTAAATAAATAGCACCATCTGGTAACTAATCTTTAAATATAATGGGGATAAAAGGGGAAAAATTAAATAGTTAGCCCTAGTTTAATTTCTATTTTGTTTTAAAAATTATATTAATGTTTTTTATGTTACAGTTTAACGACAAATTTTATATTAAGGTGAACATTTGTTTTTGTATTAAATTTGGTTTATCATATTCGAATTTTTGTTTAAAAGATTGTCCACCAAATATCAAATTGGTCTTGTGGTGGTTTCCTACCATGAGAAGCTTGATAGATCAAACTATTGGCGTTGCCCTTTTTTTTTTAGACCTTGTCGGTCTATCTCTGGTCCCATAAACGTATTTGTTTATGCTTAACAACTCTGTCTATTAATTGGGTCGTGTTTAGAGACCTTGTCGGTCTATTGGTGGTTGTGGTGCTGTGTTGATTGTTGTGGGGAGGTATTCTAAGTACGGCTTTTGTGTGGTAGTTAGTTATTCTAAGGATGGCATGCTCGTATATATTTTGCTATTGGGATAGAACCTTTACATGCAACTGTTTATATATATATATATATATATATATATATATATATATATATATATATGTGTGTGTGTGTGTGTGTGTGTGTGTGTGTGTGTGTATGCTTTAAAGTCAATAATTTTTGTGCGTCCAGCATGAGCATCTATTCTCTCTCTCCATTAATATATACATTAATTGAATAAATAGCGCAATCTAGCACTGCAAAAGTTAATATATATATTCATATACATTTCGCTAAATGGCTGATTACACCTAAGTTCTACCTATCTTACGCCTACTACACCTTCTAAGCCGATTGCTGAGGCCAAGAGCCATATTATGTTTCTGGGATGTGCAGGCGAAGGATGCTCTCTATCCTCTCTCCTCCTCTCCTCTCTCTTAGGTTAGGTTTGGTTTGCAGCTTGGGGGATTCCCCTAGCTTGTGGCTGATTGGGGGGTTCCACCTAGCTTGTGGTTGCCTGGGGGCTTCCCCCTTGCTTTTTTTTTGTTGGCACTGGCACGCATATGATCAACATTGCATGCAATTGCACTCTACCATTTTGCGGTCATACTACTGCCCAGTATTCAAACCAGGCATCCCTGATTCTCCATCCAATTTCCGACCATCTCGATCCTACCAACTCTGAGTAAAGTATTTGAAAGAATCGTATACAATAGACTAATCAAATTCTCGGCTAAATACGACATCTTAACAAAAACACAATTTTGGTTTAGAGAAAGTCACACCACACAGAAGACGCTATTAACATGCTATTGGAAAATATATATAAAAACCTAAACTACAAAAAACACACAATCTTAATTTTCTTTGACCTGTCGAAAGCCTTTGATACGCTCTCACATGATATTTTACTAGATAAATTAAACACATAAGGGGAAATGTGCTAAATTGGTCTAAGTCATATCTCTCTAATCGTCACCAGTATGTTAAAGAAAATGACATTCCATCAGAATATGCTGTATTGGAAAGTGGGGTTCCACGAAGATCTATCCTTGGACCCTTACTCTTCTTAATGCATGTGTTGTGACGAGGTTACGTACCTGTAGGTAAATGGTCGGCAATTTAGGGATAGGAAAACTGAGGAAGGGGCTGACTTTATTCCATAGCTGCAGGAACCGGACTGCATGTGTGGTGACAGAGCAAAAAGGTAAATCGAAATATGACGTCATAATAAACGTTGTAATATAATTAGAAGAGACAAACGAAGATCTACAACTTTAAAAAATGTAATCGTATATAAACATATATATATATATATATAATATTTAGGAGAAATCCAATGACAAGGAGGAATGTAAATGCCATGAAAAGTCTTCTTTAATGCGCAACGTTTCGAGCAATACGCTCATCATCAGGCTAGATAATAACAATATGAAATTAGAATCAATAAATAAATGTGAACAAGACAAAATAATTTCTATAAAAAGACTAAAAGAAGAGGGTTAAATTCAAAGTTATAAAAATTTACATATAAAATTACAAGAATTTTAAAAGCTATTTTTAAATTACATATAGTAAATTTGAAATTAGTACACTGGAATAATTAACACTAATACAATGGAATAATTAACACTACGAACCTTTCAATGCTGGTTCCGAGGCACGAGTAATTTAAAACAAAACAAAACAGGAAACAAGCTATGGGTTGGGCGGTTGGAGTTATAAGTTAGGGGAGGTGGGAGGGGAGTTGGGGAGGGGGGTTTATAAAAAATTTAGAGGGACAGCTGAGGAATCCACGTTTAGAGAAGGGGTCAATGTTTTAATATAAAGAGATTCCAAAATTCTAAGTGAGTTAGGACAAGAATTACAACAGAGAATTTTAAAATTATCTAAAGTGACATCAGTTTTACATTTTATACTGTGTTCCCGAATACTGGAGGCTTCTTTTTTATTTAAAATTTTACCTGTTCGGCAACTTATTCCCATATGCGAAAAAATCTAGTCCTGAGGGAGCGCACGGTGCTGCCAATGTAAGTACCAAGGAGACACCTTGGGCAGGTAAATAAATATACAACACCGCTACGCAACGAATCAGGAGTTCGATCCTTCGCTGAGAAAAAGCTACCTAAAGACATTTTGTTAATAAATATAATGCGAAAATCAGTATGATAGAAAAATTTTCTTAACAACTTTGTAAATTTAAGTTTAAATTCTTTATTCATGGGACCCATTTCAGGTACCAGGAAATATTTTATATCTTTAGGCACTGAAATACAGGAAAGTTGAGGGCTATAAACATTATTTAAGAAAGATCTTATTAGTTTATCTACATATTGAACAGGAAAACTATTATTGGTAAAATATGATATGATCTTAAATTATTAAATTCATCGTTTAGTAAGGTAAAACTAGAGGTCAAATTATATCCTCTGAACAAGAGAGTTTTAATACACGACATCTTATAGTTAAAATCGGTAAAACTAAAGAAATTCATGCCCAAACCAGTAAAAGTGGGTTTCCTGTAAACTGATGTAGTAATAGAATCACCTTTTTTCGAAATTAAAAGATCTAAAAAGGGAAGGGAGCCATTTTTCTCAGTTTCCATTGTATAAGTTATATTGGGGTGCAGAGAATTTAAGAAGTTAAAAAATTGTTGCGCTTGTACAGCATTATCAAAAACAGCTATCGAGTCATCAACGAAGCGGGAACACAGTATAAAATGTAAAACTGATGTCACTTTAGATAATTTTAAAATTCTCTGTTGTAATTCTTGTCCTAACTCACTTAGAATTTTGGAATCTCTTTATATTAAAACATTGACCCCTTCTCTAAACGTGGATTCCTCAGCTGTCCCTCTAAATTTTTTATAAACCCCCCTCCCCAACTCCCCTCCCCCCTCCCCAATTTTTTATAATCCCCCCTCCCCTAACTTATAACTCCAACCGCCCAACCCATAGCTTGTTTCCTGTTTTGTTTTGTTTTAAATTACTCGTGCCTCGGAACCAGCATTGAAAGGTTCGTAGTGTTAATTATTCCATTGTATTAGTGTTAATTATTCCAGTGTACTAATTTCAAATTTACTATATGTAATTTAAAAATAGCTTTTAAAATTCTTGTAATTTTATATGTAAATTTTTATAACTTTGAATTTAACCCTCTTCTTTTAGTCTTTTTATAGAAATTATTTTGTCTTGTTCACATTTATTTATTGATTCTAATTTCATATTGTTATTATCTAGCCTGATGATGAGCGTATTGCTCGAAACGTTGCGCATTAAAGAAGACTTTTCATGGCATTTACATTCCTCCTTGTCATTGGATTTCTCCTAAATATTAAATTGAAGCTTTGTAGAAGCAAACCGCATGACTATATATATATATATATATATATATATATACACAAACTCAGAATGGTTCCCTGAGAACATTATATGTTAAACACAGACCGTGCATGGCACAAGGAACTCTTCTGGGAAAATTAAATCCACTATAGTCCGAATAAGTAATGGTAAATGACAAATACCATAGTTTTTTTCTTTTTCATGATTTTAGCCCGACGTGGGCAACGGGTCTCTCTCAAAGAGATCCCATAAATATAGCTTCCCTCACCAGCTATCTGCAAAGCAGACAGGATCCAGCTTTGGGACGTGGATCTAGGGTTTAAAGCAAACCTAGATCCCTACACTCAGAACCTCTATATAAGTAAAAGACTCGTTGCATTCACGTCGTGTTGAATAAATCAAAGAAAAAGGGGGTAACTATTGTATTTTTAGCCAAAAAAAACCAAAACTTAAACCTCAACCGGGACATTGAGCGTCCACTTTTCAAGGCACGAAACACGTCCGTTTAGTATACACAAACTCAGAATGGTTCCCTGAGAACATTATACGTTAAACACAGACCGTGCATGGCACAAGGAACTCTTCTGGGAAAATTAAATCCACTATAGTCCGAATAAGTAATGGTAAATGACAAATACCATAGTTTTTTTCTTTTTCATGATTTTAGCCCGACGTGGGCAACGGGTCTCTCGCAAAGAGATCCCATAAATATAGCTTCCCTCACCAGCTATCTGCAAAGCAGACAGGATCCAGCTTTGGGACGTGGATCTAGGGTTTAAAGCAAACCTAGATCCCTACACTCAGAACCTCTATATAAGTAAAAGACTCGTTGCATTCACGTCGTGTTGAATAAATCAAAGAAAAAGGGGGTAACTATTGTATTTTTAGCCAAAAAAAACCAAAACTTAAACCTCAACCGGGACATTGAGCGTCCACTTTTCAAGGCACGAAACACGTCCGTTTAGTATACACAAACTCAGAATGGTTCCCTGAGAACATTATATGTTAAACACAGACCGTGCATGGCACAAGGAACTCTTCTGGGAAAATTAAATCCACTATAGTCCGAATAAGTAATGGTAAATGACAAATACCATAGTTTTTTTCCTTTTTCATGATTTTAGCCCGACGTGGGCAACGGGTCTCTCGCAAAGAGATCCCATAAATATAGCTTCCCTCACCAGCTATCTGCAAAGCAGACAGGATCCAGCTTTGGGACGTGGATCTAGGGTTTAAAGCAAACCTAGATCCCTACACTCAGAACCTCTATATAAGTAAAAGACTCGTTGCATTCACGTCGCGTTGAATAAATCAAAGAAAAATGGGGTTTAAGTTTTGTTTTTTTTTGGCTAAAAATACAATAGTTACCCCCTTTTTCTTTGATTTATTCAACACGACGTGAATGCAACGAGTCTTTTACTTATATAGAGGTTCTGAGTGTAGGGATCTAGGTTTGCTTTAAACCCTAGATCCACGTCCCAAAGCTGGATCCTGTCTGCTTTGCAGATAGCTGGTGAGGGAAGCTATATTTATGGGATCTCTTTGCGAGAGACCCGTTGCCCACGTCGGGCTAAAATCATGAAAAAGAAAAAAACTATGGTATTTGTCATTTACCATTACTTATTCGGACTATAGTGGATTTAATTTTCCCAGAAGAGTTCCTTGTGCCATGCACGGTCTGTGTTTAACATATAATGTTCTCAGGGAACCATTCTGAGTTTGTGTATACTAAACGGACGTGTTTCGTGCCTTGAAAAGTGGACGCTCAATGTCCCGGTTGAGGTTTAAGTTTTGGTTTTTTTTGGCTAAAAATACAATAGTTACCCCCTTTTTCTTTGATTTATTCAACACGACGTGAATGCAACGAGTCTTTTACTTATATAGAGGTTCTGAGTGTAGGGATCTAGGTTTGCTTTAAACCCTAGATCCACGTCCCAAAGCTGGATCCTGTCTGCTTTGCAGATAGCTGGTGAGGGAAGCTATATTTATGGGATCTCTTTGCGAGAGACCCGTTGCCCACGTCGGGCTAAAATCATGAAAAAGAAAAAAACTATGGTATTTGTCATTTACCATTACTTATTCGGACTATAGTGGATTTAATTTTCCCAGAAGAGTTCCTTGTGCCATGCACGGTCTGTGTTTAACATATAATGTTCTCAGGGAACCATTCTGAGTTTGTGTATACTAAACGGACGTGTTTCGTGCCTTGAAAAGTGGACGCTCAATGTCCCGGTTGAGGTTTAAGTTTTGGTTTTTTTTTGGCTAAAAATACAATAGTTACCCCCTTTTTCTTTGATTTATTCAACACGACGTGAATGCAACGAGTCTTTTACTTATATAGAGGTTCTGAGTGTAGGGATCTAGGTTTGCTTTAAACCCTAGATCCACGTCCCAAAGCTGGATCCTGTCTGCTTTGCAGATAGCTGGTGAGGGAAGCTATATTTATGGGATCTCTTTGCGAGAGACCCGTTGCCCACGTCGGGCTAAAATCATGAAAAAGAAAAAAACTATGGTATTTGTCATTTACCATTACTTATTCGGACTATAGTGGATTTAATTTTCCCAGAAGAGTTCCTTGTGCCATGCACGGTCTGTGTTTAACATATATATATATATATATAGGGTGTCCCATAAGTTCGGCATCATAGGAAAAATAATAAAAAAAGACAAAACAAAAGCTTTTATTTACAGAACGTGCTCAATATGTCCACCATTGTTTTCAATACACAAATTCAGACGTGATACCCAGTCAGCAAGCATACGGTGAATGATGTCAGGAGTAATGGTGTTACATGCCCCAATAATGCGCTGCCGCAAATGTTCAACACTCCTAATTTTCTCTGCGTATACCAGCGCTTTCAAGTGGCCCCAGAGATAAAAATCTAGTGGCGTGAGATCCGGGCTTCTAGCTGGCCATTCCACAGGCCCTCGACGTCCTATCCAATGACCAGGGAATTGTTGGTACAGGTATTCCCTTACTTGGGTGCTGTAATGTGCAGGAGCGCTGTCTTGCTGGAACCATGTTGGGAAATTTCCTTCTTCGTTCAAGACACTGGGAAATGCTTCTTCCTTGAGCATACGTAGGTAGGTGCCTCCAGTGACATGTTCATCGAAAAAGAGGGGCCCTATGATGCGATCCTTCCAAATGCCACACCATAACATCACCCGAGATGCACCTTGTTTCTTTGAAGAGGTATACCAGTGAGGGTTGTTTTGAGACTAGTAGCGGGTGTTCTGTCGATTTACCTCACCATTTCCATAAAAAACAGCCTCGCCACTGAATAGAATGGTGGACGGGAAATTGGCATCACGAGCATATTGTTCCGTAGCCCATTCACAAAATTCCATCCGCCGGTCGGGATCATCATCGCTTAATTTCTGTAGGATCTGAAGTTTATATGGATGCCATTTGTGAGCCTGAAGAATGCGATGGATGCTACTTTTCGACACTCCTATCTCGGCGGACAATGGCCGAAGAGACTTATTGGGACTTCTGTTAAAATGAGCCAGGATAGCAGTCGCTGTATCATCGTCAGTGGACCTCCTTGAAGGTCCACTGCGTGGTTTATCTTCTATGGATCCTGTTTCCTTAAACTTTGCAACAAGTCTGCTAACACAACTCTGTGTTATTGGCTCGCGGTCTGGATGCAGTCTGTTAAATTCAGCAGCGGCCTCTCTTTGACTCCGATTTCCTATGAGTAGAATTATCTGGATTCGTTCTTCCTTGCTCACAGACATTATGGCCTGTAGAAAGAGAAAAATATGAATTAGGGTTTGTAGAAACAGAAAAATATGAATTTCTCCTATGATGCCGGACTTATGGGACACCCTGTATATATATAATTTAGACCGGCCCAGGCTCATAGGGGTGAAAAATAAATCTTTTCTTTTCTTAAGTCTCACCTGGAATTTGTTATGCGTGTCGATAGGAAGTTTCGAGTGAAGTTTCAACCGGATTCCATAATATTTAGTAGTGCCGACAGACTCTGAAATGTGTAGTTTTTCCGCACCACCGAAGAGGTAACTACAACAGGCGCGTTTTTTTTTAAGTGGTATCCCCAATAGGCCTAATCCATTTTTTTTAATGTTAATCTATGAGGTTGATGTGCTTTCTGTCTTTATCATTGATTTCTTTGCCTCTGGAAACTACTCTCGGTGTTTTTCCACGACTTGAAGAAGGTACTGCAGTTGTTTTTCGTTTTTTGTGAGATGACTACTGAAACTCTGAATTAATGAGGCCGCTCTTTCTGCATTATCGTTTACAACATTCGTTGTTTTAACATATTCTTTAGCTAATTTATTGTCGTCCCTGTTATCCCATTCTGCAGGATCTACTTCGAGAAACGTCGATTGAAGGGACAATTTCTCAAAGAAGGAGCGATTGAGCTTGTGACAAAGTCCGCCAGACATTTCTCTAGTAGGTCATCATGAGCGTGGTCAAAAGCAATTCGTTTTTCTGGTATTTCTGAACCAGGTCTTTCCAATGCCCGAACCATCTGCCGTTTCACTTGCAAAGTTATGCCATCATAAAAAAAGGCAAGCGACACAAGTTCTTCATTTAGATACCAGAGGAGACGGCATAGTGCTTTGCTAGCTATCGCTGAAAGTTCCTTATCATCAATTTGCTGAAGCTCTTGTAGATACTCCAAATCGGTTCTTGGTGCAAAAGATGCGATCGGAGCCGCAAACCATTTTGGCACATAAAAGCGGACAGCATAGCGAGAGACTCGTTCCACTGCAATCAGTTCCTGTTTTGTCAGATTGAACTGCGAGCGAAACAATACAATTTTGATGGCATAAATCACTCGCGACATCCACCTAACGCGATGTAAAGCGTCAGGTTGACGAAAATGTACTCCTCCTGATAGAACACCATCTAAATAATTAATTGATAATTCAAGAAGTTCACGATAATCCGCTCTTAGGTGACTTCTGGCAAGCTGTTCTTCGCACAGTTTGAGGATTTATGCTTTCCACGGCATGTTTGTATTGGCAGCTTCATATCTTTTATCATCCATTTGTTTCCAGGAAATCTTGAAACGTTTGAAAAGTAATATATCCGGTCCCGTTGAATCACCGTAACACTTCTGGAAGACGTCTGATATCACAATTTCATTAATATGGTGGCGACAAGCCAAAGAAAGGAGTTTTCTATCAAGCTTACTTTCGATTATCATTCAAGCGCCTTTATTTTGCCAGTATTGATAGCAGTAGTATCAAAACACATTGCTTGAATACATTCTTGCAAATTCCAATCGTCTAAGCATTCTAGAACTGCTTCTGCAATTTTTCCGTCTTCTCCAGAAACAAGTTTGGGTACTGCTAGAAGCTTAGACTTTCCTCCACCGGATACAAGAATAGCTAGCCTATCTATTTTTTCATCACCTGTTATATCTTGCATTACTTTACCATCCCACTGAATGGTAAGCGGAACGTCAGAGGTAAAGGTTTGATTAATGTCAACTGCAACTTTTTGGCGTACGGCACTCCTCGTCCTCTGTAGAGTACTTCTTCTCAAAACAACATTGTCAATGTAATGTCCAAGAGAAGTTGCAGCAGCTGAAAGCACCATAACAGCACTACGATCACTTGTTTTTGTTCGATCTAATGCCATTGCCAGATCAGGTGTTACGATGCGCTTACACTTATTTGATATTGTGCTGCTTGAAGGTTTGGAAGTCATTTCAGGAGTGTACGATGTGCCTGGCTCTGGTTGTTCATCACTACTACTGCTTGAACTGCTATTACTGAACTGAACTGCAGCTGATGACAGTTTCTTTCGCAATGTCTCAGCTTCTTTTAGTGCAACATTTCTTTCCTCTTTTTTCCGTTTTCGCATTTGCTTAGCGACCAATTTGTTATCAATATCAGTCATGTAACCTCGCCTCACTTTTTCTCTTTGAGCATGTAGGAATGATCTATCTTCCTCATTTGATATCATTTGTGAAGCATTTGCGTGAGCTATATCAAAAAGGTTATCTAAACTATCTTGGAATTTAGTTTCAAAAATTTCAGCATAAACTATGAGGGATGCTTCTTTCAATGTTTTCTTACTGTTTGTGAGACAGAAAAGCCGACGTAGTACATCTCTATTGGATGGAAGCTTCTTACTACCAATTGTGTCAATTGGCTGTCCAGTCAGTCATATTTCAGTTTTTCTTCTTGTTACAATTGAATCGGACATGGGGAAGGATAAAATCTGCAAATATTAAGAGAAAACACTCGCACATCAATCTCTCACTGCGTCTTAAATAATACTGACGTGAACAGCGACCCTCACACTTTCCTCCGTAGCCGATGACGTCACCAGTAATGACGTCAGGACAAAAGACGTGTTTCTACTCAACAGTGTAACATGTGACAGTGTAACATATGACAGTGTAACATGTGTAACAGTGTAACATGTGGAGCACAATCCACAAGAGTGTGAATAAGCATGGTTTGCACACAATATTTGTACTACGAATTACGGGATTTCTTAAAGTAATTTTACCAGCAATTGATATTTTCGCAATAAAAGAAAAATACAAGAGCTGTCGGCATCACCAAAAGTGCATGTTGAAATTTAGTGTGCGAGTATATTATGATGGTGGTAACAATTTTATGGGGTGAGACTTTCACTTTTCAAAAATAAGTTTTTTTGGGCCAGTCTACTATATATATATATATATATATATATATATATATATATATATATATATACTGTATATGTAAATATATATATATATATATATATATATATATATATAATATATATATATATATATATATATATGTATATATATATATATATATATAATAGCATTTAAATGATTTTTATCCATCAACAACATTAAACTCTATTCAGTATGCATATGATACAACACTCACTTCTACAAACCACGATATCAATTACCTAATGAACGAAGTAAACAGGCAATTAGATCATGTCTATAAATGGATGTGTGCAAATAAGCTTTAACTGAACTTGACAAAATCATCATATGATTATAACAAAAAATTTAAAACGTGCACACACCATCAATAAATAATTGGAGACACTCCTCTTGCAAGAGTAAATGAAATTAAAGTTCTTGGCATCAAGTTAGATAAAAAATTGAATTTCAAAAGCCACACACAACATATCAAATAAAAAATATCTGGATTTCTCAGCATAATGTTTAAACTCCAAAAAACAATTTCCCAAAATGCACTCCTCACACTGTATTACTCATTTATTCATCCACACTTACAATATGGAATCACAGCATGGGGCAGTACAACAAATTATATACGCTATCAGCAAGATGAAATAAAAGAAAAATACTTAAGAACTCGTTCAAACAATGAAAACAAACGATCTCATACCTCTCCAATGTTCAAAAATTTAAATATTCTAAAACTAACTGACCTGTATAAACTTACTGTCGGTATCAGTATGTACAAGGTTGTTAATAATAGAAACTATACTTCGCCCATTCACAGGGCGATCTCCCTCCCCCCTCCCATCGGACCAACCATAATCATAATGCAAGACTTCCCAATGATTTCATACATAAACCAAATTATTAAATGCAAATTGCAGGAAATGCTCTCTCCTAAAATGGGGCAGATATCTGATACAATTGTGGATTCTCTCTGTGAAACTCTTCATTGTTCTTCTAAACATATCGAGTGTGATCCTTTTCAGTTGTTCATCTATTATGCGGCCAAATCCTGCCAACGCCATTAGTAAACTGTGGCAAAACTTTGTCTCTCAATAACTGGCAAGAGCGTTTCCCATCCATCGTATCTCTCAATATGTCAAAGGAAACAAGTCCTGAATAACTAATGCACGTCCAAACTGTTAGTGTAGCCGTTTTAACGGGTTTATCCACTCGTATTTTGGGATTTTTTTTCGCCCAGTAGTGAACGTTGTGTTTGTTTCCTTGACTCGTTAAACCAAAGACACATTCATCTGAAAATTTGATCTTTCGAACGAAATCTGGATCACTGCTGAACTTTTGTTTCATTGTTTCAGCAAATTTCAGCCGTCCATCAGTCATCGTCGTATATAAGCTGATAGTAAATGGGTTTTGTAATCGTGGTATCCCTGTGATTTCAATATTTTTGCTATTGAAAATTTGGAAGTACCGAATTCCTATGCGACTTTTCTCGTTAAAGTTTTTGGATCAACTTGAAATCTGGAAGGACATTTTCTTTGTTGTTGTCTCCTGTGGCCGTTACTGGCCTTCCGCTTCTTGGACGATCTTTTACCAGGCTCCCTGTTTTCAAAAGTTTGAGCATCCAGTATCGAAGAGTGGCTGCATTTGGTGGCGGTTCATTATATTTTTCTTGAAATCATCGAGTGGCCAGCCAGATCACCTGATTTAACACCATGTGATTGCTGGCTTTGGGCTTATTTGTGTGGCAAACCCTACAATCCTGGTTTCATCTATCCAAATGTGAATGCCCTTGGCAGCAAAATAGATGAACAACTGGAAAGGATCCCACTCGATATGTTCAGAAGACCAATAGAGAGTTTTACAGAGAGAATCCACAAATGTATCATAACGGATGGAGAACTCTTTGAAGATTAAATTACAATTTAACAAAATATTTGTATGAACAAAATTCTTATGGAATTTTTGTTTGATTTGTTTCATCATTTGAACACTTATTTGTATAATATTATTAACTAAATAGTTGTATGTATAAAATCCTTAAAGACTTTTCTCCTACCCTGTATATATATATATATATATATATATATATATATATATATATATTATATATATATATTACTTTGTGTTACTTTGTGTGAGTTCGAGCGACGGTTCAGGATCGACATGCGGTAGACCCCTCTGCAGCATCCCGCCTCATTTGCGGGATTTGGTGAAGGAAGGAATTGCTCTCTGATCTCCTCCTGCCCTCGTAGCTAGCCACGCATGGCTGGTCATGGGCTTTGCAGAGAAATCTGTCCAGCTGGTTCTTGAAGTTATTCAGGTCGGTGTGCTGAAGATTCCTTACTTCTTTTGGTAGGGCATTGAAAAGCTTTGGACCTCGTATTCTGAGGGCATTTTCCAACCTCGTTTTCATGGCCCCTGTCCCACAGCAGCTGGGACTATACAAAATCTGCCTCTTCTCTCATTCCAGTTTGTTTCTATTTCATTTCTAAGGTTAGGGACAAAGCCCTAAAGTATTTTCCATATGTATATTATTGTGTAACGTTCGTGTCTTCTTTCGAGAGAGTAGAGTTTCAGGGATTGTAGTCAAGACCAGTAGTCTTCACCTTCCGTTTCTTCTATCTTAGACGTAAAAGTCCTTTGTATAGCTTCAATGTTCGCAATGTCTCGTTTTCTGTATGGGCTTGTAAGTACTGAGTAATACTCAGTTATTTGTAGGAAGAGACCCTTCCATATTTTCAGCATTATGTTTGCTTTTCTGCTGTGAAAGCTCCTCCAGATGATTCCCATTATCTTTCTCGCCGTTGTAATTTTGATGTTGTAGTGCTCTCTGAATTCTGTATCCGACAACATTATTACTCCCAGATCCCTGACTTGTACATTTAGTGTTATCTGTTTGTCTTGCAGAGTTATGTAGCTTTTATTCTGTAGCTCCTTGTTATTGCCATATCTTAGAAGTTGGAATTTTCCTTCGTTGAACTTCATATTGTTGAATTCTGCCCACTGGAATCATGTCTCAATGTCGTTTTGTAATTTTCTTATGTCACCTTCGTTCAGTATTTCCTTACATATCTTTGTGTCATCTGCGAAACATGATACAATACTGTCCTTAATATCTGCATCAATATCTGCAATCATTATTATGAACAGCAAGGGAGCTAATACTGTCCCTTGTGGGACAGAGGTCACGACTTCTGAGACTTCCGATTTAGTTTTGTTTACCACCACTCTTTGTGTTCTTTGCGTCAAGATATGAAATATCCATCTTCCTAGCTTTCCAGTAATTCCTGTATTCTTAAGTTTGTGTGCTATGATTGCATGGTCACATTTATCGAAGGCTTTAGCAAAGTTAGTATATATTACATGTTGATTTGGGTTGTATAAGTCATTTTCTTGTAGGTAGTAGGTAGTTTTGCCTCTAATTATAAGTTCAAAGCACTTTATAAGGTGTGAGGTGAGAGCCATTGGCCGATAATTCTTGGGCATTGCTCTGTTAAATAGAGAGGGTAATGTTCGCGTTCTTTAAGGGGAGTGGAATTTGTTTTGTGTCGAGTGATTTCCTCCATAGTAAGTATAGCGGTTTGGCAATACTCTCTTTACATTTCTTCAGAAACGTGGCACTCCATGTGTCTGGCCCTGGCCAGACACATGGAGTGCCACGTGGAGTTCCGTGAACTCAAATTTGTTCTTGGCTGATTTGTATCTATGTCGAAAAATTCGTCTGGGTTTTCTACTTCCATTTCGGACTTTGGGGTGCTAAACACAGAGTTAAATTGTTCCCTAAGCAGTTCGATTATCTTCTTTTGTGTATTTGCCCCACCCCCGTCTATCAACGAACCAATACTCTCCTTACACTGCATTTACCTTTTCGCAAACGTGTAGAAGTATTTTGGGTTATTTTTTACGTTTTCTGTTACCTTGTTTTCCTCCTCGTTTGTCTTAATTATTAATGTTTGCTTCAGGTCTATTTCTATTTCGCCAAGTTTCCTCTCTAGTTTGAGTCTCTTTGCATCAGTTCTCCATCTGTGGAGTTGTTTTACGGTTTGTCTTCGTTGCCTGAATAGTGTCCTGATTTTCCTCTCGAGCTTGCTACGTTTTCTTTTCTGTCTCTCTGAAATATGTTTCACTATTATAGGTTTGGTTTCAGTCTCTATTATACATAGTATTTCTTGTGGAATCTTCTCCTGAAGTAGCAAATCCCAATTTACTTCTTTTAAATCTTTATTTACGTTTTCCCAATTTACTTTCTTTGAATTTATGATTAAGCCTTCAAATATTCCTTATGACTCTCCAGGATGTGTTTGCGGACCTCTGGTGCTAACTTCAACTGTATATGGACGAGGTTATGGTCGGAGAACTTTGTGTGCGTTACCTTTTTATTTATTATTATCTCGTTGTTTTTTGTCAAGATTAGATCCAAAACGTTCTCTTTTCTAGTGGCTTCACGGATTTCCTGGGTAAGGGCGTAATGTTCCATAATATCTAATAGCATTGTTGCTTGGGTTCTATCATCTTTTATAATGTTGCCATGAAATTTCTCGACGCATATAACTTCGCATTTTTCTTCCATCTTATGAATCGGAAATTAAAATCTCCGAAAATTAGAATAATATTTGTTGCCGGAGTTTCAAGTAATTTTAATGTTTTCTATTTAATTTTTAGCAAATTGGAATTCACTTTTTATGGTGTTTGGTGGTGTGAAGATGTTCATAATGGTTAGGTTCAGTTCTTTTACTTCTATATATATATATATATACACACATTAGGGTTCTTTAAAAATTAACCTTTGAATTGTCACGCTCCCAACCCGAGAAAAGATTGTACTCCTACTAAAGACACCTACGAAGAATTTTTGTGAACCTACTTCTATTATAAGGAGTCGCGCAAAGCCGTTGCACTTCCCAACAAAAGAGCCCCAGTCTGTCCTGGTGCGTTGGTGTGTTCGGTTCTGTCGGAAACTGAATTCTTTTTTTTTTATGTAGCGGTTAATGAACGTGTTCAAGATAAAACATTACATATGTTATTTATTTTATCAATGTCATTATTTATAGTTATTTTTATTACAATTAGTTCAATGAACATACTGTAACCAAGAAATATATAAACATTTAAAAAATTACAATACTTTCTTCCACTTATTAATAGTGATGAACATTTCGTAAACCTAAGTCATCATTTATTAATTTCATTATTATATAGTGGCACCATAGTCTGCATGTATGATATTTACTTAATCGAAAGTACATCACTAACAAGTCACGTGTAAATTCAGTAAGCATTCCATTCTCATGGTAAAGTGAATATTTGCGGATTATCATGGGGGTTTTGTTTATGTTGTGGATGTATTAATATCAACAATTATGAGTCGGAGATCATTATTTCGTTATTGACTTTTATTGTGTGAGTTATCTAATCGGAATTTGTATTAATTTCAGCGTTATTAAGTAGTTTTCACAATGTCAAAGATTAAACCTAACACTCGAGCGCCCCCATTTCTAATGGAGCACTGGCAGGACAAACTTATAGGGGCAAAATTGCCTTCGAATGGTGAAGTGTTATCAGTATTCCTTCATCTTCACCAAAATGAAAAAAGAACTGTAAAAGATAGTTTGAAAGAGGTACTTCTGGACGTAGAAATGTTTTGGAATCGAGCGCGAATTCCTATCAAACGCACAGACCATTCAATGGAAAAGTTAAATAAATTATTTGTTTAGTGGCAGAGACTAAAGAAAAGCATGAAGAGGAGGTCAGAAACGCAGATCAAGAACGAAGAGGAATACACGAGAGAATCAAAAACCTTTTTGATATCGCTCATGAAAACGCACTTGCCATGATAAAACTTCCTGAAGATCGAGCTTTCTTGTTGGCTCAAAGAGAACCTGGTCGCAAAGGATCTATGGCTATCAGGCGGAGGCTCAAATATGCGGAATATCAGGCTGTTGTGGCTTCCCGGGACAAAGCAAAAACCTCAACTGCACATTTGGAAAGCTCTTCCAGTGAAAATAGCAGTAGTGTTTCCAGTGATGCCGAGGAATCGGGTACAGAGAAGGAAGAATTCGGTGCAGTAGCAGGTGGTTCTTCACATCCAAGGCGTCGACGTGCAACGAACGCTATCATGACTCCTAATCTAGCATCAACCCTTGATCACACGATGTTAGTGATCGCTCAGCAGCCTTCGTGTTGGCAGCTACTGCACAGGGATTTGGTCATGACCTATCGGAGCTAGTTATTAACCGTTCTAGTGTGAGGCGGTATAGACAGCAGCATCCTCTTTAACGGCTCAACACATAATGGGAGAGTTCAACACTGACTATCCTATCATTGTTCATTGGGATGGAAAAATTCTCCCGGACCTCACTGGTCAAGCCAACGTCCATCGTCTCCCTCTCTTAGTCTCCAACAAAGACACGTGTCAGCTCCTTGGTGTTCCAAAACTCTCTTCCGGAACAGGAGAAGAGCAATCTCAAGCTATTGTGAACCAGCTCCAAAAGTGGGGGCTTGAGCAGTCCGTTATTGGGATGAGTTTTGACACTACCGCTTCAAATACTGGCCATCGCGCAGGAACTTGCGTTCTCCTCGAGCAAAAACTAGAGAAATCCTCCTGCATTTTCCATGCCGTCATCATATTATGGAATTGGTGTTTGGAGCTGTTTTCGGGTCTTATTTTGGAGCACCTTCTGGCTCTCAAGTACCTTTATTCATGCGCTTCAAGAAGTTTTGGCCTCAAATTGATCAGTCCAGATATAAGACGGCTGCAGATGACATCGACAACGAAGAGAAGAGGTCATTAACTTCTTTTGCTTGCAAGATGCTACAGGAAGGAACAGTTCGAGATGATTACAAAGAATTCCTGGAGGTGGCACTTCTTTTCTTGGGCCATAACTCTTGGGATGGAAAAGTAATTCGCTTTAAAACTCCAAGAACTATGCATCACGCCCGATGGATGGCTAAGGTTCTCTACTCCATCAAGGTATGGTTGTTTCAGAGTCAATTTCAACTAACTACCAAAGAAAAAAGGGCCCTAAACGAAATTTCTTTCTTTGCTGTCCGAATTTACATGAGAGCATGGCTTCGTGCTTCTGTTTCTGTATCTGCTCCGCATGAAGACCTTATTCTCCTTAAAAAACTTCAAAGATACTCAAATAAGATCATCGCAGAAGCTGCCATTAGAAAATTCAGCTCACATCTCTGGTATCTGTCAGAGGAAATGCTGCCCCTTGCATTATTCGACGAAGACGTTCCTGTAAGTGTTAAGCGTGAGATGGTTCAGGCCATGAGGACCAAAGAAGGAAGTGATGATTGTCCAAAGCGGATCAAGCTTCCACATAATGCTCAGGTCAGCATTGTTGACTTAACATCGAAAAACTCAGTTAAGTTTTTCAGAAGTTTGGACATTTCAGACGAATTCCTTAATGAAGATCCTGTATTCTGGACTGTTCATGATAGTTACAAATATGCATGTAGCATTGTGAAAGGTATAAAAGTTGTTAATGATAATGCTGAACGAGCAGTGGCCCTCATTGAACAGTTTAATTGCCGATTTACTCACGACGAGGAGCAACTGCAGTATCTGATGCAGGTTGTCGCTAATCATCGTCGAAAATATCCTGACAGCAGAAAATGCACACTTGAGTCCAATATTCAATAACACTTTTTTTGTAATACGAAAAATATGTTGCTTTGGTTTCTTGTAACATTAAAAATATTTTGTTTTTATTTTTGTAATATGAAGAATATATTGCTTTTGCTTATCATGTTTTGGGATGTTATGTTTTTTTGGAAAGAACACTTACTTTTATGATCCTACTTTACATGGAGATTTACTTAAATTTTGGTAGCATATTTGAGATACCGCGAGGATTATTTATGTTTATTTTCTTAAAGTATTCATCATTTATATTGTTTTATTAGTCATCCTTTATTTTAGTTTCCGTTTGATAAAATTTTAAAAAATTACCCCTGAAATACAAAAATTATTAAGCCTGCGCAACCCCTAAATATTCTCTAAAATAGAAGAAACTCTATGAGATAAGTTCATTTATCCAAGAGTACCTAATTATGGGTTGGGAACCTAGAAAATTTAATATCGAAATTTTTTTATATTTGTAAGAACCACCCTAATATACATATATATGATATATAAAATTTCGGGTGGCCCAAAATTATACAGTAAATTTTAAAATTATCTGAATCTTAAGTGTTACCCTCGGAAATTGTTACCTATATTAAAAAAACGTTACTGACCAAAACTTATCAAAATTAATAAATATTTAGTGGTGCCACACTCGACTTTAAATTTCTTAATTTTCTTGTTTCAAAATTCTTTGAATTCATATTAAAAAATTTCTTTAGTTTATCGCAGTCCCCCTCCATATTCAACTATAATGGAGGATTAACCACTCAGAGGTGGGGTCTCATGGGTCCCCATCTCCCACTCATTGTTGCTGCGTTCGCAGTTCCTGCTTCAAGTTTGATTTTTTTTACATTAGGAAGCTGCAGGCGATGTTACTCCACTACTTGCAGGAGAAACTGCTTTTGACTTTCATTCGTAGTTAGATGTGCATTGAAATTTTTTATTAATGCTATTCCTCTTTCGGAGTTATCATTTGTTACCATCACTGACTTAACATACTCAAGGGCCATTTGATAATCTTGTCTGTTCTTCCAGTTTGTTAGATCATCCTCAATAAAGGCTAATGGGAGTCCGAGCTTAGTGAAAAATAGTCGAGACGAGCTAGTAACAAAGCTGGCTACTGTCTTGTTTTGAATATCGTTGGCAGAAAGATTCAAATTTATTCTTTCGGGCGGATGTTTAGATCCCCTTATGTCGAGTGCCTTTACCATGTCTCTTTTAACATCAATGGAAATATCTTCATCAAAGAATGGAAGTGAAATAAGAAATTCACTTGGGTACCAAAGATGGCGAGAAAGTGCTTGAGATGCTGCAGAAGCAATGCTTTTGTCTTCGTATACTGGCAGCAGTTTTAGTAGCGAAAGATCATTGGCAGGAGCAGAAGCAGCGATAGGTGCAGAAACCATGCAGAAACCATGCAGAAACATAGTGTCTAATGCCAAATTGTGCAAAACGTTTTATTCCACTTTGTTCCTTTCGAGTCATTTTAAACTGTGAGCAGAAAAGATTAATTTTTATTGCATAGATTATGCGAGACATCCGCCTGCCACGATACAAAGCACCTGGCTTTAGAAATTTGACTCCATGTGGTGGTACATCTCCTAGATAGATGATTGTAAGTTCCAGGACCTCTCTGTAATCATCTCGGATTTGTGTGGAGGTTAGATGTTTCTTACAAATAACAAGCAGTTCATCACATCCTGGAGTATCAGGAAAGGTTTCAAAATTTTCTTTATTGATGGCGTTCCAGGCAGACTTAAAGCGTTTGAATATCGGAATATCAGGTCCGCTACTGGCTGAACAAAGACACACCTCAAAAACATTGGATGCAATAAGTTCAATTATATAATGCCGGCATGCAATATTTAGTAAGTCTTCTCCAAGCTTTTGTTCTATTTGTGCAGTAGCTCCCTTTTTAGGACCCGTGTTCGTGGCAGCTGTGTCAAAGCACATACCTTTAATGCGATCAATTAAGTTCCACTCCTTTAAACATTCGACAACAGCTGTTGCAATGTCTACTCCTGTGCCAGACTCGAGTTTGGGTACTGCAAGCAACTTTGATTTGCCTCCTCCTGACACCAACACTGCTAATCTTTCAACTTTTTTATTTCCAGTTAAATCGATTAGCATTTTTCTATCCCAATGCACCATTAAAGAACATTCAGGATTAAAGGATTCTTTTAAATCTTTTGCGATTTTCTCACGTACATCCATTCTCTTTCGATGAACTGTACTTCTGCCTATGGACAAGTCATCAAGATCATGATCTAATGCAGAGGCAGCAGCTGATAGCACATATACGGCCTGTCTATCAGAAATATTCGATCTATCCAGTGCAACTGCAACGTCTCGTGTTACAAGTTCCTTCTTACTTGGTTTGCTAGGAACCTTCTTGCCTGCATTATTTTTTGATGCCGTGTTAGTTTTACAACATTGTTTCATCTTCACTACTCATGCTCATAGTTTCATCTTCACTACTCATGCTACTTGATGAAGTCAATTTGACAGACTTTGTTTCTTCCTCCTTTCTCTTACTTTCCCTACGTGCTAACCGTTCTTTAGCTGACTCTCTCTTCCTTTTACGATCTTCTTTCTCTGATAATGCTTTGTCAACGTTAGCCATATATCCTTTTCTTCCCTTCTGTTTATGAGCTTGGAGGAATTCTCTGTCTTCTTTAAGCTTGATCATCTCGTGCGCTTTTTGGTGAGCAATATCAAAGAGATCTTTTAAACTGTCCTGAAACAATCTCTCTTTCTCACGCTGAGTTTAGGAGCACCGGAATTTTAATTTTTGGAGCGTTCTACTGTATATTCCATATATACTTTTTCAATCATTGGTATAACATTATAATCAGCTCTTGTTGGAATTCTAGCTTGTTCCCAAAATTCAACTACCTCTATGTAAACTGCTTTAGAAGCTTCTCTTAGAGTTTTCTTTTCCTTAAGTAAATGAAAAAAGAGAACGGAGCACATCACCTTTGGAAGGAAGTTTTCTCCCGCATATCATTTCAATTAGTTGTCCAATGAGCCATATTTCGGTATTTCTGCGAGTTTTCATTGAGAAACTTGCTATTTCTAATATGATTATTCACTATTGCAACACCGCAAACAAGCTGCAATACACTGCAAACAATACACTGCAAACGACAGGTTGGCAAAAGACTGAGGCTCGTGAATAAAAAATACGATTGTTATAGGAACGCCCTTTCAACACGTTTACGGAAGATGAGCACTTAATGGGAAAAGTGACGAAATCTATTTCATGGAAAAACGTGAATACAAGTATCAACAGAACAGATGCGATTCTTGCCTCAACGTGTTCAGTACCGCTCATACAAGATGTGCTTCGGAATATTTAACCATAATAAGCATACAAAAATCTATATTATGCAAAAAAAATTATATATATCGAAATATTTTTCGTAATGACACAATAAATCTATATTATGGGGAAAAAGCGAAAAAGGTTTTTAAAAAACATCTAAATTCAAATGCGATGTGGCACCACTTAGAATTTTTTTATCTTATTAAAATTTTATATCTAGAGTTTTTTCAATATAGGTAACAATTTTAGGGGGTAAGACCAACGAATTTTCAACATTTATTTTTTTGGACCACCCTAATATATATATATATATATATATATATATATATATATATATGTGTGTGTGTGTGTGTGTGTATGTCTGTATTTGTGCTGCATATTTTTATTTTTTTCTCTTTTCTTAACTATTATTTCTGTTACCGTATTACCCTAATCTTCAGATTATGATCAACATTTTAAACACACTCAATACTGTACATGAAATTACTGAATCTGAAGACGTAACCAACTTCGACTATATCTCAGTAGACAACTTCTTAAACAAGAAATACAACACAGGCGACCTGTCTTCCTTAAACGTAAACATTCGCAGTCTCCCATGCCACTTCGACGAATTGACAGCTAACCTAAAATTATTACAACATAAATTATATTAACGGAAACCTGGTAAAATAAAAATAAGATCCTCTTTCACATTCCAGGGTACACAAGCTCATACATATCACGTATGTAGGGATAACAATGTGGAGGAGGTGTAAGTACAGGGTGTTTATAAAGTCCCTATCTACAGTATTTCAGTGAAAACGTAGCAAAAAGGGTAAAATTCAGTAACAATATAATAGAAGGCATACATTTAATGAATACTTTAGCATATGATTCTACATGAGTACCATCAGTATCTCTACAGAGTTCGAATCTGTCAGCAGCATTGCGGAACACATTTTGGAGCATGAGAGGGGTTATTTTTGTAACTGCTGTTACGATACGAGCACGTAAATGTCCCAGCTTCATTCAGATGGCATTTTAAACACCGTCGTCTTTCAACAAGATGGGGCACCTTGTCATTACGCAAACATTGTTCGGGAGTACCTAAATAAACGATTTCCAAATCGGTTGATCGGACGTGGAGTCAACAGGCCCTGGGCGGCTCGAGCTCCTGACCTAACGCCCTTGGATTTCTTTGCATGGGGCTTTATCAAATCAAACGCCTATCAAACGAGGGTTACAGATCTGCAAGATTTACGTGTTCGTATCGTAACAGCAATTACAAAAATAACCCCTGTCATGCTTCAAAATGTGTTCCGCAACGCTGCTGACAGACTCGGACTCTGTAGAGATACTGATGGTGCTCATGTAAAATCATATGCTTAAGTATTCATTAAATGTATGCCTTCTATTATATTGTTATTGAATTTTACCCTTTTTGCTACGTTTTCACTGAAATAGATAGGGACTTTATAAACACCCTGTATAGTTGGAGACTCAAATTACAAGAGTAGAAGTATCGAAAACCTGACAAGCATAAAAAATACCTCAGAAACACTTGCAATTAAAATGTTTATTCATAACACCCATAATCCAATTTTAGGCATGTACCGACCAGCAACTAGTAAGGTACCAACTTTCAATGTAAATATCGATAGAATTCTAACCTCCAATTATGTCTGTAACAATTGCGGTATTACAGGAGATTTAAATATTAATCTCACAAAAGAACATTCAAATAATAACGCAAGCTGCCTTCATAATATCATGACTGCAAGTGGTTTTAAATTAGCTATTACAAAGCAAACTAAACCTCACAATGACATTAGAAATTCGACTCTCCTCGATCAGATCTGGGGTGCGGTTCCCACTTGAATGCATCTCGGGTATAATTATATTAAATATCACAGATCATGTGCCTACTTACACCATGCTAATCACCCATGTCTCTGCAAAAGAAACCATAAAAGTTGACTATAGATCTTACAGCTATAATAAAAAATTAAAGTTCCTGAGAAAAATAACAGCTTTTGACTGGACTAGAATAGCCGAAAGTAACCATGACATTCGAACAAAATTTCAAACATTCTCATACACACTAACGGATATATTCAACATAAACTTTCCTCATAAATCGAAAGTAATACCTGAAACTAAATATAACAACCAATGGATCACACAAGCTCTCATCGTGAGTATTAAACGCAAGTATACTTCCTTTAAACTATGGAAAACTGATATTATTACTGAACAGACAAACAAAAATTACTGAAACTGGCTTAATGCAGTTATTAAGAAAGCAAAAGCAGATCATTATTGTTCAAAAATTTATGAATACAAATCCAATCTAAAAAAGGTATGGAACATTCTAAGAGAGTTAATTAACACAAAGAAGGTTATATATATAATATATATATATATATATATATATATATATATATATATATATACAGGGTGGGCCGTAAGTTTCCATACATAGGAAAATTAAACGTTTGTTTTATGTTTCAGATACCCTAAGAATATGTGTTTGACGTAAGATCTTGTTTACTGATGAAGCAAATTTTTACGTCAATGGAGAGGTTAATCGGCAAAACATACGTTATTGGAGTAATGCTAACCCTAACTGGCTGAGTCCGACGAAGATGCAAGGTGCCGGTAAAGTGATGGTGTGGGCCGGGATATGGGGTGACAGAATTATTGGACCAATTTTTGTCAGTGGAAATCTTAATGCCGAAAGGTATCTTAACATGTTGCAAGAAGAGATTTTCCCATCCCTGCTAAACGAGGAAGGTAACTTCCCAGTTTACTTCCAGCAAGATGGAGCTCCACCTCATTATGGTCTTCACGTGCGTCGGTATTTGGATCAGCAGTTTCCGGATGCTTGGATTGGTCGGCGTGGTCCTATGGAGTGGCCTCCCAGATCCCCAGATCTCACCCCCCTTGATTTCTATCTTTGGGGGCACTTGAAGGCCACGGTGTATCAGGAAAAGATACGAGACATAAATCATCTAAAGGAACGTATCACCAACGCCATTACAAGCATAACGTCAACTGTGCTAATGCGTGTTCATCAACAGTGGGGAACACGTATTGAAATGTGTTTTCAAAACAATGGCAACCATGTAGAGCATATTATATAAATAAAAATGGTTGTCCATAAAAAAATGTTTATTTTTCCTATGTATGGAAACTTACGGCGCACCCTGTATATATATATATGTATATATATATATATATATATATATAATATATATATATATATACTCTGAAAATGCGCCTCGGTGGTGTAGTGGTTAAATCCATCGGCCCCGGGTTCGAGACCCGACGGCAGCCGGCGCGCAGCAAAACCCAGCTGTTCATCCTTCCACACAATAAAGAAAGTGGTTGGTAGATAAATGGGTACCCTAGGTGCCCTAGTGGTTAAGACGCTGGGCTGCTGATGGGCCATGGTTCGGATTCCACGTTAAACTGTAGGTCTAAGGTGGAGTGAAAAGCTTGACCTTCGTCAGAATGAACAATTCGGGCGGAAGCTAACCAAAGGTAACCAAAGGTGTGTGTATATATTAGGGTGGTTATCAGCATATAGGGACAAAAATTCTTTAGAGTTCGGAAGGTCGAATTTTGTTCTTTATCATGAGAAAAACTTAGCTTGCCATTTTTTTAAAGCAATCAAAATCATATTTAGGGGTGGTGCACGACGGTATAAAAATGTAGAGTAATGTACTTTTAATCAATAGTAAAATACCCCATTTATTTCTTTGCAAAATTTGCAGAAATTATTATTGAGATATTTATATGAAATATTCATATGTTTTCAGATATATAGTTGTATTTATGATATAATATCAATATATGTAACTACTTCTTGTAACTTTTGGCATCTAAAAAACTGGCAAGGAGCAAGCTGCAATCTCAAATCCTCAGTTAACTACATGCTGAGGAAGTGCGTATGTGGTAGTAATTCGTGCTCCATTTATTTCACGATTAGGAGTTTCACGCCCTAAAGTTTTCAAATATTTTGCAATCATGGCTCGTACTAGTTATAGTACTCGTTCTAAAACAGATATATGGCTTGTTGATCCAACTTTATCAAAAATATTGGGCGATAAACTCCTTCTCAGCAGCAAGTTTTGGCACATTTTTTTCTGCCATCATTCAGAGGTGAAGCTCCCTTTGAAAGATAGTGCTAAGAACACTTTGATCAGTGTTATGGGTTTCTGGAAGAAAGCCAGTATTCAAACTGCGCATGAACATGATCTTATTAAGCGGTTGCTAAAACTTCATTCTGAATGGAAAGCATTACAAAAAAGTAAGTCCCGTCGATCTCAAAAGCAAATTTCCAATAAAACACACTTCACATCACGACGCAATGAACTATTTGATATTGCATACGAGAATGCTCTGTCTATGATGAAAATAGAAGGTAAGAAATTTCTTATTGCTCAGGTCAGTGGAAGGAAAGGTCACATAGCTGGCATTGATAAAGTGACAACAATCAAGGAAAGAAATAAGATAATTGGAGAGCAAAATTTTATTAGCCGCAAGAGAAAACTTGAAAAAGAAATACAACTAAACAAAGTTGCAAAAATAGAGTCAAGTACCAGTCGTGATAACGAGTCGGTCCATTCGGAAAATAGTACATCTCAAAAATTAAAACGTTTTTCTCAGGGTGACACCCCACCACAATTGAAGAAAGCAAGACCTCAAAACATAATAACTCCCGAATGAGCGCAAGCTCTAGACCTTACAAAGACCAGCAACCGAGCAGCAGCTCATATCGTTGCTGCTACGCCAAAAAGTTTAGGATATGATGTAGAGTCACTATAGATCAAGAAAGATTCTATTCGCACTAAAAGGATGGAAATTACAAAAGAAACTTCAGCTAATATCATTGAACACTTTACTCCAAAAACCCCCCTAGTAGTTCACTGGGATGGGAAAATGGTACCTGATATTACAGGGAAAAAGTCTCTCGGTCGTTTGCCTGTGGTAGTGACTGGTAAAGATATCGGCAAACTTCTTGCAGTCCCTAAACTTACGTCCGAAAATGCAAAAGCAATTGCAAAGGCTGTTGTTGAAACTGTAAAAGAATGGAATTTAACCAACCAGATCAAAGCTATGTCATTTGATACCACGGCATGTAATACAGGAAAGAGAGGAGGTGCCTGCACCCTGATTGAACAAATGTTGGACAAAACTCTTCTGCACCTAGCCTGTCGTCATCATATCCACGAGATTATAGTTGGAAATGTATCTGACGTCATTTTTGGTCCCTCATCAGGACCTGATATTGCTTTATTTAAGCGATTACAGCTAGAATGGAGTAACATTGATAAGAGTAAGCTTGAACCAGTGATTGGTGATAAAGAAATGACCTTAGACGTATCTGAATGGAAGGAAATAATTACCGAGATGATTACCGACAAACCTTAGAATTAACGTTGTTGTTTCTAGGAGAACTACCTCCACGAAGAATAAGACTGATGCAACCGGGTGCTCTACATCGTGCTCGTTGGCTAGCAAACGTAATTTATTCTATAAAGATTTATCTCCTCCGTTCACAGGTTCGTCTAACATGAAGAGACATCATCTTTAAGAAGATTCAATTTATTCAGTACAAAGATTTATGTAAAAGCATGGTTCCAATGCCCCTAAGCAACTTTAGCTCCTGCAAATGACTTTGAGCTCCTTCAGCAATTAAAAACTTACCCAGACACTGTCGTCTCAAAATCTGCAGTCAAGGCATTCGGTAATCATTTGTGCTATTTAAGTGAACGTTTGATTGGCCTCTCTTTCTTTGATGATCGTGTACCTTTAGAAATGAAGAGATTGATGGTCGCAGCTCTATAAAATGAAGGAGATAAATGCCCTCCAAATAGAATTTGTCCAACGATTGCTGAAGGAAAAGATGTCATTATTTGTCACAGCAAACTCTCGACAACTGTTCTTAATTTTAGGGTTGGAAGATGACTTTCTAACTTCTGTAGATCCAGCTCAATGGGAACAGATTCCAGATTATCAAAATGCTTCCAAGATTCTTAAAAGCATGAAGGTTGTCAATGATATAACAGAAAGGGGAGTAACATCGATAAAGGACTTTAACGCCTCTGTAACGAGAAATGAGGAATAGACACAGTTTTTGCTTCAGGTCGTTGAGGAACATCGTAAAACATTCCCAGATGCAAGAAAGAAAACATTAGTTGAAGTTCTCCAAAGTTCAACCAGGCAACAATGAATTGTTAGCACCAACGAAACCCCCTCCATTGAGAGGATAATACTCACCCTTATGGGTGAGGGGGACCTGGAGCTGAACTCAAAAAAGACTGTAAGCTAAAATCTTCTGGACTCTTGCGGCACCTCTAAAACATTTCCGATTTGTATACAAATTGGTATTCTGAGTTTTTCAGGGAATAAGAACAATATTATGGGTTCCGAACTTAACTTTTTGAAGATTATATTTATACAGCCACCCTAATATATATATATATTAGGGTGGTCCAAATCCATAGGGGGAAATTTCAAAATTGTCTTAGATAGTCTCCACAAGTGTGGTTTTTGTCCATGTAGTGTCCACATGGTCTGTGCAAAATTGCAGCGTGATTGGTGAATATTTAGAGGTCGCCCCACTCTGAATATATATATTATATAATGTACTTTTTCTTCCGTAGGTCCGATGGCTCAAACTCGATCAATTCCAAAAGTTTGGCTTCTAGGGATGGCAACTGGAACTTTAGCCACGTCAAGGCTCCCTACATGCCTTGACGCCCTCCTCTTGGGGCAATACCACCACATCAATCAAAAGCAAACCACCTCCGACAGTCTGAACCAGGCATGCCAGAGGGTGATTGAAGTCTGGACCCGAGCGCGGATCCCAACTCAACGGATCGACTCCTGTGTCCGTAAGCTTTCAAAGCTTTTAGACCGCTACAAAACACTCAAGAAGCACAGGACCAGGCAACGTGCCAGCGATAGAATGAATGAAGACATCTTCAAAGCGGACATCCAGGAACTGTTTGACATCGCAACCAGTGATGCCATGAGCACAATCGTCAACGTTGAGGACCGAAATTTCCTGTCCATGCAGCGCAAGGACGTCAATTCTTGCAGCATGGCTGGCATTGATAAGGAAACGACTACACAAGAGGACAGAAAGCGATCCAGAATGGAGAAGGAAGCCAAGAGGAAGGCAAGGCATGAAGCAACACAGAAAGATTTGGAAGAAGCAGGAGTGTCATCAATTGATCTTTCCTCTTCTTCTTCTTCCCTTTTTTCGCAAGACGACGACGACTATGGACCATCGGTTCCGATTCATTCTTCGTCTGAAGCTCCGGCACCAAAGCGTCCCAAGAACAAGGTTACGAACATTTTCCAATCTCCAGAAGTCATTGGAACAATGGATCGCACCAATCTTTCTGACCGGAATGCTGTTTTCGTAACTGGAGCTGTATTACAGGCCGCGGGGCATGATCTGTCTGGGATGACGTGCTCTCGGAGCTCTATTCATCGCTACAGAGAAAGTGGGCGAGAACAGGCAGCTCGAGAAGACCTAGAATCATTCTCTCTAGAAGACCCTGTCCTTCTCCATTGGGACGGAAAGCTTCTCCCCGGCATTGAAGGGAAGAAGACGAATGTGCATCGGATAGCAATCCTTATAACATTCAATGGACAGGAGAAGCTGCTTGGTGTCCCAAAGATGAAACAAGGAACTGGAGAAGCACAGGCCCAGGCATGCCTTCAAACTATGAAATTATGGAACGTGGAACAGCATGTGAGAGGTCTCGTCTTCGATACCACTGCGTCAAACACGGGTTTACATCGCGGAGCCTGTGTCAGGATTGAAGAAGCATTGGGTCACGAGCTAGTTTGGATCGGTTGTCGACATCATATACTTGAAGTCGTACTTCCTGATGTCTTTGCCTCAATATTTGGCTCAACAGGAAGTCCTGAAACAGGCCTTTTTAAGCGATTTCAAAAGGAATGGCCATCTCTCTCCCACGAAGCATTTGTCTCAGCATCGGACAGCTTGTTCGAGAACCCTCAACTCCAAGAGATGAGAAAAGAGATGCTCACTTACTTACCTAACGCTCTTCAGGCAAGCCAACCTCGTGACGACTACAAGGAGTTCCTTGAACTATCTTTGCTCTTCCTGGGGGGAAAGACTGGTAGTCAACTCTTTATCCGAGCTCCGGGTCCCATGCACCACGCGAGATGGATGGCGAAGGCGATTTATGCGCTCAAAATCTACCTCTTTCACTATCAATTCAAGCTCACAGCACGCGAAGAACGAAACGTGACTCAGCTGGCTTTATTTGTCAGTCTGATTTACGTCAAGTACTGGCATGAAGCGCCAATGGGGACACAAGCTCCTCTCAATGATCTCAAAATGCTGCATCTTCTGGAAAAATATCCACACGGAGGAGCTGCACAAGCGGCGAAGACAGCTCTAAGACGCCACCTGTGGTACTTGTCGGAGCATCTGGTTGGACTGGCCTTCTTCGATAATAGGATCGATCCTGATACCAAAAGGAGAATGGTTCAACACCTCCAACATCCCCAAAAGAATGGCTGCCCCCGACGAATCGACATGGCGGAAGCTGGTGTTGAAAATGATGTGGCATCCTTCGTCACGAAAAGGACATTGACCCTCTTTGATGCCTTGAAAGTTGGGGGTAAGGAGGAAGCGCGCCAGTTACTTCAAAAAGATCCACGGGAATGGCCAAATGACAAGAACTACAGGGAACTTAGAGATCGCGCCTTAAAGATGAAAGTCGTCAATGATGCTGCCGAGCGAGGTATTGCTCTCGCATAACGCTACAATGACACTTTGACACGAAACGAGGACCAGAAGCAGTACCTCCTACAACTCGTAGCCGCCCACCGAAAACAGATACCAATACCATCCAAGGCGATTCTGATGTAGAAGAAATAATGAAGATACACCCATTATCATGTCCTATTGTCTTACTGTTTTCTTTCATATTCTTTGAGAACCAAAAAAAAATTTAGTTATTCAGTTGTCTATATATTTTCCCAAATTTTCAAAAAGGGGGCAAGTGGGGCGACCCCTAAATATTAACCGAATAACGTGAAACATTGCACAAATACTGTCCACACCAAGAGGCATAAGACCAACCTTGTGGAGAGAACTTAGTCGATGCTTTAACTTTTTGGACCACCCTAATTATATATATATATATGAATAGAAACGACATAAGTATTAAGGAACGCTTCTGCACACGAGGAGGAGAGATAACGAAATAATGAAAAATGAGGCGGTTCGCCTCATTTTTCATTATTTCGTTATCTCTCCTCCTCGTGTGCAGAAGCGTTCCTTAATACTTATGTCGTTTCTATTCATTTATATACTGCGCGGTCATTGCAGTTATTTGCATATATATATATATATATATATATATGTCTATGTACAGGATGGGAGAAAAGTTTTAAGGATTTTATACAGACAAATAACAAATCCCCTGTCCTCCCTCACACAAGGCGGAAATTCTTACAGTGAACCCAAAAATATAGCCAATTTATTAAACAATTTCCTTTTCAAATAGCGGCTACAATACTGCAGCTTCGATCCCAATTATAGACACTCACTACCGACAATATATGCCACAACCAAATCCAAACTAATTTTTCTTTCATTCAGTCATACAAAATGATGTCTCTCTAGCAATAAAAAATCTAAAAAATAAAGATTCTGACATCAATACGATCCCAGTAAAAATATACAAATTTGTGTCCGATAAAGTTGCAATCCCACTCAGTAAACTAATGAATGAATCAGTAACACAAGGTATATTCCCTGACAGTCTGAAGGAAGCCCTGTATTTAAGTCGGGAAACCGAAACACTCCATCCAATTATCGCCCCATTCCCGTATTGCCAACTTTAAGTAAAGTATTTGAAAAAATCATGTACAATAAACTTACGAAATTCTTAATCAAATATGACATTTTAAGTAACACACAATTTGGGTTTAGAGGTGGACATAGAACGGAACATGCCATAGACATGATATTAGAAAATATGTATTGGAATTTAAACAGCAAAAAACAGTGTTCATCATGCTCGACTTGTCAAAAGCATTTGATACACTTTCAGGGAAAATCTTATTGAATCACCTTCACATATATTGTGGTTTGGTGGTGTATTTATTTAAGATTAGCTGGAGCCACTCGTGTGCTGGAGTCGAGGTGGCGTGGCTTTCGATACCGATGACGGGGTTCGATACCATTGGCCTTGGGAGTTTGGATGTGGCCCTCTAAGTCTTGGGCATCAGGATGGCGTCGGTGCACTTGGAAAGTAAGCCGATAAAGGGGTTGAATGATGAGGATGGAGGAGGCTTACATCTTTATTGAGATGGTATCTGAGAATAAATGAACTGGCCTGACGACCCAGTGTTTATGCCTGACGGTAAGGGGTTTGTGCACTCAGCACGGGGTAAAAAGAATCGTCTCGAGTGTGGCACAACCCGGTCTTTTATAACATCCGGAATCTTGCGCGTGCGCACTTGACTCACACGTTCGATGGCTTGGCACTCATGCCATGCAATGTACCCTGTGAACAAACGTGCAATTTAAGCGAGAAAGGGAGGCTTGGTTCTTTGACATACTGTATAAGGCGCTTCGTAAACAAACACATTATTCAGTCGGGAAAGGTTCGACAATCTATAGCATATACAGGGTGTTTTGGGGGTGATTTTGGGGGTGATTTTGGGGGTGATATCGAGTAAAAAAGTTAGTATAACATAGGTGCTATTTCCAACCGTTGCGGAACTATGGACGTTTTAAGATGTGCAAACAACAAATCCCTACTTGTATGTCACTCGATAGATGGCAGCACTGGTAATAGTTCCGGTTAACGAAGTTACCACTACTAATCCTCAGTTTTTTCTTTCAATTAGTTCTGATCCGTGGTACGAGACACTGTGTTGCGCTAAGGTGACCAATCAAAATGAATCAACAGTTCACACCCGCTGAATACGCTGATATCCATTTCATTTATGGACTCTGTGATGGTAACAGCAGAGCGGCAGTTGAGAAATATCGAAGACGTTTTCCAAACCGCCGAAAACCGAACACGAAAGTGCTTAGTGACACACACCAGAGATTAAGGGAACCAGGGACAATTGTTCCACGCAAAGAAGACCATGTAGCACGACGGCCTATTGCTGTGGAGGAGCGCATACTGGACCTAGTACAACGTAGCCCAACTACCAGTGTTCGAAGGATTTCTAGAGAATTGGTGAATCCGCATCGCGTGTATGGCGAACCATATATGATGAGGGTTTGCATCCCTATCATTTGCAACGTGTGCAAGCTCTTCAACCGGATGATTACGATAAACGTGTTTACTTTTGCCAGTGGATGGTTATGCATCACCAAATTCTTAATCGCATACTGTTTAGTGAGAAGCAAAATTCATTCGGGATGGAATTAACAATGTTTCGGGATGGAATTAACAATGTTTGGTGCGGTGTAATTGGAGATCAGCTGATTAGACCGTTCGTTTTGGAACAGCGATTAACTGCTGATATTTATCTGAACTTTCTGGCGAACGAATTGCCGATTTTGATGGAGGACATGCCCTTGGAGACAAGGCGTAGGATGTTCTTTCAGCACGATGGGGCGCCACCACATTTAGGTCGTCATGTTACGGATTACTTGAATCAGCAGTACGGGAATCGTTGGATTGGTCGTGCTGGTCCAATATCGTGGCCCCCGAGATCTCCGGACCTAACCCCCTTAGATTTCTTTTTATTGGGCCTTATGAAAGAGATGGTCTACAAGACCAAAGTACAAACGAGAGAGGAACTCTTGCGTTGGATTATGGATGCCACTGTTTACATACGAGAACACCCCGAAATGATTGAATGGGCAGTGGACTCTTGTTTGAAACGAGGAAGGCTGTGCATTGAAAACCGAGGCGGACATTTTGAACATTTATAAGGTGTATCTCATAAAATGTAGCAATAAATACATCAGATTAATACTCTCGTTTATTTTTTTTCCGTGCACCTTAAAACCTGCGTAGCTCCGCAACGGTTGGAAATAGCACCTATGTTGTATTAACTTTTTTACTCGATATCACCCCCTCCAAATCACTCCCCGAACTATGGCAGACCGGTTGTGAAACACTCCGTATATAGAATGAGAGAAAGTATCCCCGATTGATTTAAATCGTATCTGTCAAATCGTCATCAGTACATCAGATTAAAAGACAATTTTCCGACAAGGCCATGGTAACTGGTGGAATCTCACAAGGATCTATTCTTGGTCCATTACTACGATTACTTCTAATTCACGGCAAACGATTTTTATCTTTCTACCACATTAAATTGCGTAAAATACGCAGTTGATACCACACTTACTTTTTCCCATCATAAGTCAGACTCTGATTAATGAAATGAACAGGCAGTTAGAAAACGAGTATAAATGGATGTGTGTTAATAAACTTTTATTGAACCTGAAAAGTCCTCTTATATGATTATTGCCACAAAACACATTAATACAAACTGACAAATAAAAATTGGGAATACTACTCTTGCAAGAGTGAATGAGGTTAAAGTACTTGGCATTAATTTAGATGAAAAGCTATGGTAAATTTCAAAAGTCATGTACAACATATCAAATCTAAAATATCAAGATTTTTCTTCATATTATTTAAACTAAAAACGATTCTTCAAAAGGCACTCCTTGCCCTATATTATTTCTTCATCCATCCACATTCAATATATTGCATTACAGCTTGGGGTAGCTCAAAGAAATATATAAAACATCCTTTGGAAGTAATTCATCAAAAATGTCTGCGAACTCTTTCGAATAATGACAACAGACAAAGTCGCACTTCCTCAATGCTTAAAGAGGTAAATATTTTAAAACTAAATAGCTTATACATATTTAATGTTGCTGTTAATATGTTCAAGATTATCAACAAAAATCGACATACATCACCCATTTAAAGAGCAATTACCTCCCATGAAATACACTATAGTTGTTGCACCAAAATGCCAGGTGATTTTATATACAAACCTAACTATACAATAGAAACTGTAGGAAATGCACGTTCTTTCAAAGGAGCTGATGTATGGAATGCAATTTCCATGCACATCAGGCAGGCTTCATCACTAAATGTACTTCGTAAATCACTGAAAAACCACTTCGTTAGTTCCAGTAGTATGGCGCAAAATGAACGAGGGCAAGAATGTTGCAATGCAATGTTGATCAATGTTGCAAAGGGATGTTGCAAGAGTCTATGTACCACGGGGGTGGGTGGGGTTTATGCAATGAAGGGGGTGGGGTTATGCAATGAAGGGGGAAGGGTTATGCAACAAATCAATGCTGCAAAGGGGGAGTGGGAGAGATCTTTGGGGGGAGAAGGGAAGATGCCCTCCCCCCAAAGGGGTAACCTTAACCAAAGAGTGGGAGAGAAAGGAGAAGGAGGAGGGTCTTTGGGGGAGAAGGTGGGATGTCCTCACCCCCCCAAAGGGAAACTTAACCTAAGCCTTAAACAAATAAGGAGAGAGGGATGTTCGCCTAGCTCCAGCCAGACGCATAATGAGAGTTCATCTGAGCGCCCGCTGTCTTATAAGGTGTAAATCACTCAGTTGGCTTAATCCGCCAGTTGGATTAGAAGGCTTAATCTGACTTAGAAGACGTAAATGGCTTGTTCAGATGTACATTATTAGGGTTGAGTTGCCAGATTGCGATAGTTATTTAATTAAATCATATATTCTTCACAGTTGGCTTAGAAATCCGTCAGTCTGTTTAGAAGGCGTAATCTGACATACAAAGCGTAAATGGTTTGTTTAGGTGTACATTATTAGGGTTGAGTTGACTGATTGAGCTATTTATTTAATTAATGCACATATTGTTGACATTTGGCTTAGAAACCCGTTAGACGGTTTAGAAGGCGTAACCAGCCATTTGGTATACATATAACTAAATAATTTCGTTTATATATACAACCAAAAGAATGAAATATAACACCACTACATCATGCTGTTATTTGACGAATTATTGGAATAAATTTCATGAAATATATGGAAAATAAATATACAATCTTATACAAACGATGGATTATATATGATAAAAAAATAAAATAAAAAAATAACCAGCCATTTGGTATACATATAATTAAATAATTTCGTTTATATATACAACCAAAAGAATTAAAAAAACACCACTACATCATGCTGTTATTTAGACGAATTATTGGAATAAATTTCATGAAATATATAGAAAATAAATATGCAATCCTATACAAACGATGGATTATATATGATAAAAAAATGAAATAAAAAAATAATAATATAATACGAACGAGAAATATATATATAAATATATAACAAAAAATAAAATTAAAAAATAATATAATACAAAACGATGGAGTATAACCATCAATATAACAGTACAGGAGAAATAAAAATACATTCACTTTGTTCTACTGCGCTTAACTAAAACACTAAACTCGCACGAAATCGAGTCTACAGTCACATTATTATTGCTTTGCACTACGCAGTAAAAACGATTTAACATTTTTTCACCGCTCAAGTTATAGGGATACCTATACTCGATGTAAATGACCTTCATATCGTTCAATACTACTTTTTTGCCCACTTTACATTCGGTTGGCAAGTTATCTTTAGACACGGCTAGAATACATTCAAAAGCACGCACAAAGAGGTCATCGTTAGCCACAACATCATTATTAAATACAAGTTTATAAACACTCCTTTCCAATCGAGGATTTATTCTTACTGATAAGAGCCTTTCAATCGTGAACCCTTCTTCACAATACATAGCGGCAGTTGAAATAATCCTCTCAGTCGCAACGACAGCTGCTCATTATATAAAGAAATAGTTCTTCAGAGTGAACGGTGTAGGTGAGCTCAGCCCTGTGCCACTCAAGTGCTTTGTACCAAAGTTGTTGATATTTCAAAGAGTCTAAACCTTTTAAATAAGCATCCAGCTCTAGGCCATTCTCGCCTTGTTCAGTTCTACAGTCGGGAAACCCGTCGAGCAGAGTGATGTATGCGTATTCAAGAACCGTATCAAAATAAAGCATATCCGTAATACGCGCGTCTAATATAGGCTTCAGCTTGCGGAATCCGACGATTTCAAACATTCTGTCGAGGATGAAACGGTTTCGCGTAGGGAGAAGAACGTTATTATCAGAAGCATTCTTCCACATCGGTCGTATATCAATGCATGGCTGCTCGCTATTTATATACAACGTACAAACAATGGCATATGAGGAGGTATCACTAATCTGTTCTCTTTTTGTACCTACACCTGCAGGAATTTTATAACAATCGTCACTCCATTTTTCAACTACCACGAAGATTCTGTTCATCTCCTCAACACTTAAATAAGCAACATTCCTTTTACCAGTATTTGTTTGTCTACAAGTCGTTTCCAGTACATAGTTAATGGCACCGGTTTCACGCCTGAACACGTGCAATGACTTCGTCACGGACACATCGTACACGGCATTGAGAATGTTGCTCAAAGAAAGTACCATCGCATTCGAGGAGCGCACGTCCAGTCGGTTCAAACTCTGAGATGACTATGAGCCACAGGCGAGCGGATCGGCTCGACGGGAGGAGTGAGTCACATCATAAGCTGATGAAACGTGTACGGCGTTGTTCCAACATGAATACTTGTATCCCATTATACTGGGTAGGTGTTTTGAGAAATTTTCCGATACATGAAGCAATACCGGTTATAATGTTTTATCACTCCCACTCCCCAGAATACGCACCAGACATTTTAGCTTAGGAGGATTTTCACGAACTCAACACATTTTATTCACACTCCGGCGCACTATTTGAGAGAAACATATGACCATATTTTTTCTTTTTGCTTAACAGGCGATACTCATCTCCAAATTCTGTTAAATACTCACGCAGACCTTTAGCCACAACCTCACTACAAACCTTGTCATGATATATATTAATGTAGTGGTAAAAATACTTAGGATTCTCCATGATGACAAGATTTACATTCTCAGTCGCAGGGTACGAGTACTCGGTATGATGCAACATGACATAATATCGCTTGCCGTACCACTTATCAACAAGACTCACTAAACATAACCGTTGCTTCTCTTCTGCACGTGTTGTTTCTTCTACTTCACGGTATATGTAAGCTTTTATAAAGTTTAGTCCTACAACATAGTTCAATACATCACTTGTACCACGAAATCCTGCAATGCTCTCGCCAGAATAGCCATAGAGTATTTGTACCTCTTGTTTCTTTGCACGATTCAATGTAGCCTTGAAAGTATCAAAGGAGGGTGGAATTGGGAGCCATTCAGTGACCTTATCTTCACACTTTGTCGAATAAGACTTCATAAACGTCGAACACGCTATATTAAAAGTAGCCATTACTATTTTTCGTCTACGTGGGGAAATGCACGTCTTAGACCCAGGGCTTGCAGGGGTCAACTGAGCACGCAGGGAAGAGACATGCCCAGGTAGTAGCAGGAGTCACGTGATGGATGATACAGGTGGGCGGAGCTTAGATCTTTCTCCTGTACACACGCTGGGCGGAGCTTAGAATTTTCTCACACACGCACACACACACACACACACACACACACACAGAGGTGAAAGTTAAATGCTAATTGAAACACGATTTATTTAATAAACGAATTATTCAAGGTGTGTATATATATATATATTTACAAATACGTGTAATAAATAAACATATCGCTAACAATAGACATATATAACAATCAAAGATTCTGGTATCCAAAGGGTACGGTATCAAAGGTACTAGGCACTTGGTAACGTTTCCTATAGGTGTTACGGCACACCTATGTACCCCTAAGCTGCTTCACGCCTCCCAGTTTCTGCGCCCGAAAATTGTGGGTCCCTATAGTTAGTTGGGATGGCTGGTCGCCCTCATCATCATCCAAGTACACTAGATCCTTCAACGAATCAAAGTTAACGACCCGCCGATTCGTCTGGTTGAGCGTGATACCCTTAGCCTTCACGATATATTTCATATCCTCCACCCATCCTCACCCGTACCCCATAAGATTTTGGTCCTGTTGAGACAGAAGAGTCGGCGTATGCGATGTCTCCATACTCATCCTTGATCTCATCAGTCAACTCCCCGAGGAATTCACCAGTAGGAGGCATGATACAATGAGCATGAAACGATGAGGCAACTGATACAATGAGCAAACCAACATAACTAAGCTATAACCGCCTGTCAAGGTCTCCGCACTAGTGATCACGACCTCCTCCACATTCGTCAGCCAGACTCTGTACTCATTCCTCAGCCAGGCTCTCTACTGAACGGACACATTTCCTGAGCTCTCTGATATTGCCTCTACTTTTGCATATTCCTAATAATTTTACTTTTAGAAAGTTTTGAATTTTATATACTTTTGTTTATATTCACATTGTTATAGTTAAGTAATTGAATATTAGTGTTTTTTAGCGATTTAGAAGTTTTCATAGCGTGCCGGTTTAATTTAACTTAAACTTGTGACGGTTATAAACTAATTTTAACTGCGCGATACCGCCGCAGAAAGCGTCGTGTGTTAGGTGTGGGGTAAACCGGTGGTATACGGATTTTAAAGATTATAACGGCGGTCCTATGGCGATTACCGAGAGATCAGTTTGTTTCTTTTGCGATTTAAGGGAGGAAATAGTCGACATAAAACCCAGTGTACGTGAGGTAACGGAAAGACTTGCAACGCTTGATGAGGGCAGGGGGTAGGGCTACGGTTGACGAAAGACGAACCAATACTAACGTTGAAGACGTTAGTAATTTGAAGGGTGAGGTGCGTAACCTAGTTTCTAGTTTAGGTAGCTTATCGGGAAGGTTGGATAGAGTTGAGGAAGGGGTTAAGGTTGGTCCGAGATTAGTAGATTGGGAAGGATTTAGAGAAGTTAAGGGTGGAGCTAGGCCGCGTACGTTAGGTGTTAGGAATCCTCCCCCCCTATCAAGGTTTCGAACCCTTTCGCCCATTTGGAAAGGGACGTGAATGAGGGGGAACTATTTTAATTGGGGACTCTTTATTGCGCCATACGGACACAGAGTTCGTTGAAAGGCATCCAACCAAGAGGAGGAGGGTCTGTCTCACAGGGACCAGGGTTGACAGAATTAGAGACGAAGTGGATAGGATTGACGTTGCCTCCCGTCACTCGATGTTGGTGACGATGGTAGGGGGCAACGACTCGTATAGGCCCGATACGAGAGTGCCTGACCTTTTGGAGAGATATAGGGGGTTAGTTAGGTCCCTAAAGGCGAGGTCAGATAGGTCTTTAGTTCTAGGTATTACCCCTAGGCACGGTTTGGGTCTTAAGATTACGTCTAAAATGATATTTTTGAATACTAAATTAGAAGAGATTTGTGCTGAGGAAAATATACCCTCCGTAAAGCTGTGGTCAGAATTCAGTGATCCTAGCATTTTTATATAAGATGGGGTACATTTTAATGAAATAGGTAATGCTAGGCTAGGTAGGTTAATTGACGAAAACGTACGAAAGCTCTATAGGTCGAACCCTTCTTTAAACGTTGTGGGTCCGGGGAACGCGGACCCGACGTGAAAAATATTTTAAAACGCCGGCCCGTGGTAAAAAATAACAAACGTCTTTTATTGTAACGCGCGTAGTATTAGAAATAAATTAAACGAATTTAAGGCGATAATTTATTGCGGCAACTACGATATAGTTGCTATCACTGAAACGTGGTTAAATACCGTGACTCGGGACTTGGGGGAATTTGATATACCTGGTTTTAAACTCTTTTGCTGTACATTAGGGTGTCCCATTTTTCACTTTTTTTAAAAATGTCAATGTCCATACCCTTTTTCTTGTTAGAACTGGTCCACTGAATACAACCATATCAAAAGAAAATCTTTTTCCGAATTTTAGGGGTCCCCCACCCCCCTCGAAATATTTTGCGCTGTCGGAATGCAAAAATTGGCATTTTGGGGAGTACATTTGACACTGATGAGCCAATTATTTATACAACATCTACATATTTAGTACAAAATGATAGCTATATTCATGCACCTAACATTAAAACATCCATCGGAAGTGTTTAATAAATGAAAAAGAATTTGTACATCAAAATCGATTCATTACAGGAACTTTTTACCACAAAAATGTTACCTCATGAAAAAATCACGAGTAATTTTTACCAAAATTATTTGAAAGTTATTTCGAATATCTCATTTTTAACACGAGTGTTACCGCCACTCATAGAGCATCATCCCAATGCAGCTCCACGGCGATGGGCTTTGATAAGATAGGATGAAAAATCGAACAAAGATAAATTCAACTTATGCTATCAAAGTGGGAACAACTTTGCAAATACAGAAATTTGCAAAGCCCCATCGATTTTTTTTTTTAATCATTGCATAAATCAAAATATACTTTTACAAGAAAAAAGGAATAAAGTTAATAAAATACAAAATATATAGCTTTCCAATATACAACTAAAAAGAAACACAACATTAGAATGGTATATTACTTAGGCCTAACTAGTCTTGTCTTTTTGTCATATTGATTAATATTTTCTTTGAAACAACAGGGATCATACGCCTGTTTTCTTCAACAACATGTAGAAGTTCCTGAATTTCATTCTCATCCTTGCATGTGCCATAAAAATCTTGCATCAATTTAACTCCCCTCTCCGCCGTATCATTAACAACTTTTGCAAAAGAAATTATATTCTTCATCCTAATATAATCTTCATCAGTTTCCTACATAAGAACAGGCTTTTTAAGCCAGTCGCCTGTTGAGTCTAGTTGGCGAAAGAAAAACCAAGACTTGGAACCAATAAGTCGGTGGAGCTTAACATTCTGTTTCAAAATGGGGAAGACAGGTTGGCCTATATGAAAGTCTTAGGATAGACAGAATGTAATAGTTCTTTTGCCATCATGCTCTTATCTTTATTGCTCAAAGAACCAAAGAGAGCCATTGGTGTGTGTTCCTGAGTTAGGTACCAATAATGACCTTTAAAAGTGTTTAAAGCTGTTTCAGCGATATCACTGTCTATTTGCTTGTAGCGAACTATTTCCCTGTAAAAGTCGAGATCATTTACAGGGGCATCAACTGCGTTTGTGCACGAAAGCCAACACTTTCCATAGAAAAATGTCGTAAAGATACACATCCTTTGAAGCTTATAAATGGTCACTGAGTGAAACCCAACTTGATTGCAGAAAGCATACATTTTATGTATATAAAGTATAGCTGCCATCCATCTTACGTGATGAAATGCCTCAGGCTTCATCCAGTGCGTTCCTCGTGAAGGGACTACGTCAAGAATCAGAAGTGTTGTTTCAGCAACTTCCCTATAGTCATCTCGGGGAAGACTCCTTTTATTGTTAAGGACATCTTTCATATATTTGATGTTTTCCTCTTTTAAATTCCGCAGATATCGATCTTTTATTTCAAGATGCTTATGAGGTTGTTTGGTGTCAAATTCTTCCAATCGTTTTCTTTGAATTTCTTGAAATCTTCATTTACTGGAGAAGTCGTCTTACCAAATATGTTCAAATAGACAGCCGATAAAATTCTCTCAGTTATGTGATGACGGCAGGCCATCAAAAACAATTTTTTTCCGAGTAGGTCTTCTACTTTTATGCAAGCTCCTTTTACCCAGCCAGAATTGGAAGCAGTGGTATAAAAAAACCATGCCATACACATTATTCTCCAATTTCCAGCTAAACATAGACTCTACAACTGCTGATGCTTGTGTCAGTCCTGTTGTATTTTCGATTTTCGGCACGGAGAGTAACTTTCTACATCCCTACCTCCAGTAACAAGAATCGCCAATCTCTCTTCTTTCTCATTTGATAGATCACCAATCATTTTGCTGTCCCAGTGAATCAAAACATATTCAGGAGCAATAAATTCCTCTCTGATGGATTCTGCCTTTCTTTTCCTTGTTGTTTTAGTTGCTCGACCTGCCGTACTTTTTGAAATACTCATTTCTGCAATATTTTTTCCACACTCTGCTGCAACTACTGAAGCAAAGCCACTGCGTTGTCGTAATGAAAGGCCTAGGCGATCTGCTGTATTTGATATTAGGTTTGACTTAAGCACGTTTACAGCCTTGTTTGATGGACCTGGCTTGGGAGAGAAGTCTTCATCTGCCGCGTCATCTCCTGAATCACTGTCAAATGTATCTTCGCGCTCTTCACCCTTACCTTTTTTTCCTAAAGATTGGCGTTGTTCTTCTTTCATTGTTCGATTTTTCTCTTCACGAATCCTGACCTGTTTTCTGAACACCTTTGCAACGTATCCTTTGTCAATTGGACCCAAACAGTATTTCATCTCACCTCGATGATCTTCTAAAAATGCGATATCTTCAGTCTTCTGATCTGTAGATTTCATTGAATCCTTTCGAATTTCTTCAACATCATTTTGGGTCGAAATGTCGAATAATTTATTCATATGATCCAAGAAATTTTGCTTTTCGCACTCGTATTTTTTCTATTTCTATGTTTAATCAAGTTATCATGTTTATTTATTAAATCAAGTATCATCATTCTTGGTGATTTATGTTTAGCGATGTCTTTCGAGGGAATGCCTGCCTTATTCCAAATACATCTAACTTTTCGTTAAACAATTTTTATATTTTCCTCCTTTGAGACATTTCTCTGATTGATTTGTTGTCTTCTCAGAAAGAAAAAATATCTTGTGACATCACCATTTGTTGGAAGCATGCAGCCTTCTTCAGTATGTATATCATCTTTGAGTTTACCTAATATTGAATCATAAGTTGTTACATCTTTTCTGAGCACTGACTTACTACTAGCCATATCTAAAGTACTGTTGTGGGCCTACAAACACACAGCACTTCTACAGGACAACAACTGACAACACAAACACTGTGTGTTGAGCAGAAACGCCACGAGAGGGCAATATCATAACAGTACTGTTATCTCCGCAAATTTTTTTGATAAAACTGAAAAATATAAATTTAATATATATTACCGAAATTATTAACAATACTGCATAAAGCTACATAAATAAAAAGATATAATAAATAATAATTTATTGGAAATATAGAGTAAATAAACATAGGGAGCCTACCTAAAAATATTTACCCTTAATTTCGACCTACTATAATGAAAGACTATTAATTATAAGTACTTATTCATTTATTAAACACTTTTGATGGATCTTAATGTTAGATGCATGAATGTAGCTATCATTTTGTATCAAATATGTAGGTGTTGTATAAATAATTATTGGCTCCTTAGTGTCAAATGTACTCCCCAAAATGCCAATTTCTGCATTCCGAGAGCACAAAATATTTCGAGGGGGGGGCATAAAATTCAGAAAAAGATTTTCTTTTGATATGGTTGTATTCAGTGGACCAGTTCTAACAAGAAAAACAGTATGGACATTGACATTTTTAAAATATGTGAAAAATGGGACACCCTACTCTACATTCGTAATTCCCTTAGGGCTATCGAGGTTAAGATAGACTTTCCGACAGCAATTAATGCGATATGCGTTGAACTTAGGGCGCGTAGTATTAGTTTCAATTTTTTTTTGTTTATAGACCTCCCGTTCAACCCCTCGATACCGATACTAGATTTTACTCACTTCTTGGTAACTTTATTGACAATCGGAATAGTATAATTGTCGGAGACTTTACCTGCCCTAATGTTAATTACGAGACTTTTACTGGTAATGAGGAAGGTTTGAGATTGATTGAGTTCGTGGAAGATAATTTTTTACGACAGATGGTTACCGAACCAACGCGCGGTGACAATATTTTAGATTTGGTGATGACGAACGGCGAAAATATAGTCGAAGGTTTAGAAGTAGGCGAGAGTTTAGGATGTAGTGATCACCAAATTCTTAGGTTTAAGTTATTGATAGAAAACACTAAGGATAGTAACGTAATAGAAGTCCCTGATTTTCGTAGGGCCAATTTTGATAGTTTTGCGGAAAGGATGAGAGTAGTGGACTGGGATAACTTATTTATGGGTAATGACACAAATTTGCATTGGGAGGCGTTTAAAGAAAGTTTTATGAATATTGAAAGGGAGTTTATTCCTTGTAGGCCCAAGCGCGCTAGAAATCATGGTAGGCCGAAGTGGTGGACTAGGGAAATAGGCGAGTTCATAAACGAGCGTAATAGAGCGTATATACTTAATAAGCGCAATGGCAGGGCAGCTAACTTTAATAGATATATCGAGCTTAGACGTCAGGTTAAAAGATCAGTTAGGAATGCTAAGCGTAATTTAGAGATACTTATAGCTGCGGATAGTAAACATAATCCAAAAAAGTTTTTTAAATACGTCAATAATCGTAAGCCGATAAAAGATAACATAGGTCCTCTAGTCGACGTTAATGGAGCTTTGGCTTCTAACGCTCAGGCGATGGCGGGTATTTTCAATAACTTTTTTGCGACAGTTTTCACCGTAGAAGACGTAAATGTTCCGGACGTGGACGATATCGTTCCATTTAGTAGCGAGACTATTTTGGATGAATTAACTGTTTACGAGGGTGAGATTGCGCATTATATCGATAGGCTAAAATTGAGCAAGGCTCCAGGCTCCAGGCCCTGACGCTTTTTATCCCAGACATTTGAGAGATGTTATTGTAGGCCCCTTAACGAAGATTTGTAATCAGTCACTCGAAACGGGGATTATTCCTGAAGACTTCAAATTAGCTAACGTCACGCCTATTTTTAAAAAAGGCGACCGCACAGTAGCTAGCAATTATAGGCCCATTAGCATAATGTCAATTGTCGGTAAACTTTTGGAATCCGTAGTTAGGGATCGTATCATGATCACTTAGAAAGTCGAGATTTGATTAATAGTAGTCAGCATGGGTTTCGACGCCGCCATAGATCTTGTTTAACTAATTTGTTAGAATTTTATAAAGAAATAGTGCGAGAATACGATAGGCATAGAGCGGCTGACGTTATTTGTTTAAATTTTAAAAAGGCGTTCGATACAGTTCCGCATATAAGATTAATTGTGAAAGTTAAAGCGCACGGTATACGCGGTCAGGTTGCTGACTGGTTAGAGGAATGGCTTCGTGCTAGGAGACAGGGTCGTTGTTAATGGTAGTGAATCTGGGTGGTTGGATGTAGGTAGTGGTGTCCCACAGGGTTCAGTGTTAGGCCCATTGCTATTCGTAATCTATATTAACGACATAGATGTAGGATTGACTAGTAACGTGTCAAAGTTCGCGGACGATACTAAAATAGGCGGTAAGGTTGTTAACAAGAACGATAGAAATAGGCTCCAAGACGATGTAAATAGGATTATGGAGTGGACGGATAAGTGGCAGATGCAATTTAACATAGACAAATGTAAAGTCTTGCATTTAGGTTCTCGTAACAATAATTACACGTACACGATGGATGATAGACAGTTAGCGAGCGCTGACAAGGAAGTAGATTTAGGCGTACGCGTATCTAAGGATTTAAAAATTAGGAACCAGTGCCTGGAGTCTTGCGCAAAAGCTAATAGGATGTTAGGCTTCATAGCGCGTAATTTCGAATTTAAATCGAAGAAAATTATATTTCCCCTTTACAAGTCCCTAGTCAGGCCTCATTTAGATTATGCCGTTTAGTTTTGGTGCCCGTATTTGCGTGAGGATATTGATAGGTTAGAAAGTGTTCAATAGGGTGGATCGATTTTACATTGTTTTCGATTTCCATATTCTAATAGAGACAAACACTTGCGCATGCATGAGAAAATAGCCTCTGCAAAATCTTAGCTTAATAGGTAATCATCTTCTGCCCCCGGTAGAGCGATGAAAATCATATTTTAGTAGTCAAAAACGTGTTTTTCTTATAATTTTTAAAATATTTCAATATGCATCAAAATTATTCCTAACTACTATAAAGTCGATGAAAAAGACCTCATATGATCGTTTTTCCAAGCGCGTTGTCCTACGTTAATATCTTTTGCCCCCGGCAACAACGTCAAATGTTGAAAAAATAGGTAATTTATATACATATTTTCAGATCGGCTCTTTGTCTTAAATAATGCATTTATATATTTCCCATAGCATTTATATCGTTGCTTAGGCATGAAATAACACACACGCAAACTTTTATGACTCTAGGCTAGGGTTTAAAGGTCATCTCTGGTGAGTGAACACGGGTCGAAAGGGTGGAGCCATTCGTATGATTGAAATGAAACTACAAAGGCCAGTTCAGTGGATCATATGCCTATTACACGGTAATGAATTATCACTGCGACACCTCATTCAAGACTTGGACGGCAAAACAACTGGGCCAATGGGCTTTACTGGACCAGTTGGAAAACAACTGAACGAGTGCGAAAAACTTCCAATTACAGAATTCGATGCCATTCCATCTCCCGACATTGACATAGATGATGCCGAGTTGAGCACTGACCAAAAATATTTGTTAGGCATCTACAGAGCAGTGTCGAGCGTAGCTGCTCTTCAGCTCTCGCGGCTCGAAATCCAGGTAAGATGGCGCATTCCAGGTGGCTGACAACAGCAAATAGATTTCTGCGCCTCTATGTTTCAACCAGTGAACCCTCCAGCACCTTCAACGAAATTGTGCGATTCATTATGACAGTTTACGCACCAATTTGGTTTAAGATAAAGAAAAACTCCAGTTTCACTGAGGGCGCAAAACATTTTTTCGAAATGATGCGTCTCTCTCAGACCATGCCTCAAAGATCTAAGATAATCGCCAACAAAGTCCTCCGTAGAAATTCTTTCTTTGCTCACCCAGAAAATATTTTGATCTCCATGCTACATGCCGATGAGCAACACATAAGAGAATTGGGATGAGAAGAATATTAAAAGCACGATCAAAACAATCACCAGCGGGGGAAATTCGAGCCTTCGCCATGCCTGAGCTGCTCTACGATAGTCAAAACTATTACGAAATGATCAACTGGCAAACGGCTGAGGTGACCGAACCCCCCGTTACAAAAACAATACCTGATACCCGAATAAAAGAGTTTGTTGAGACGGGAGACCAGCCTGATGGACTGATCCCACTATTCCCTTGTCATACTCAAGCGGTCGAGAGACTCATCAAATTAGTAACCGAAGCCTCTGCCAGTGTAAGTGGAATAGAAGAGAGGGACGGATTCATCCGCTCCCGTCTTCACTCCCGAACAAAAATTCCACGATTTGATTCTAAGAAAGATTACCTTATGTAAATCGACATGCAGCCAAAGGAAGGGTGGTTGGGGCTGGATAGGGTGGAACTCGACGTACAGCCACCTCCTCGTGGTGAGTTCTGGGTTGCTAATTTTATAAAATTAGCAGCGAGGAGCTGTACTTAGTACTTATCGTACTTATAACATCGCATTAACGTAATTATAATCCACATTTAGACTTTTCTCGGGGACAGAAGATATTACTCTAGAGTCATAAAATTTTGCGTGTGTGTTATTTCATGCCTAAGCAACGATATAAATGCTATGGGAAATATATAAATGCATTATTTAAGACAAAGAGCCGATCTGAAAATATGTATATAAATTACATATTTTTTCAACATTTGACGTTGTGCCGGGGGCAAAAGATATTAACGTAGGACAACGCGCTTGGAAAAACGATCATATGAGGTCTTTTTCATCGACTTTATAGTTATTAGGAATAATTTTGATGCATATTGAAATATTTTAAAAATTATAAGAAAAACACGTTTTTGACTACTAAAATATGATTTTATCGCTCTGCCGGGGGCAGAAGATGATTACCTATTAAGCTAAGATTTTGCAGAGGCTATTTTCACATGCATGCGCAAGTTTTTGTCTCTATTAGAATATGGAAATCGAAAAAAATGTAAAATCGATCCACCCTAATATGTTCAACGTCGCACGAAACTGATTCCGTCATTGCGCAACAAGCCTTATGAAGATAGGATTAAAGAGTTAGACTTATTCACTCGAAACTAGAAATTAAGGGGGCTTATTGAAGTTTTCAAAATCGTTAAAAATCGATAACGTAAATTTTGACAAAGTTCACTTTCGATAATAGTAATACTCAATAACGGATTTAAGTTGCGTGGCAGACGTTTCATTACTAATATCGCTAAAAACGTCTTTACGTTTAAAGTAATTGATAAAATGGAATAATCTTCCCGCGTCAGTCGTTATCTACCAGCGTTAATATGTTTAAGAACCGTTTAGATAGATTTTAAAAGTATTAACGTTGTTTAAATAAAAAAAACAATTAGTAACGGGAGCTCTGGGGTGGTGGTCGAGGATGAGTCTGTTGACGATTAATGCCAGCTTGTGACAGGCCAGCGTGTGATGCCAGCAATAAAATTATTAAAAAAAAAAAATTACACTAACACGAACGTAGATGTAGCTCGTAGCGTAGACTAACCCACTTTTTGTTATATTCTACCTACTTTTTTTATTCTTTTCTTATCCTCTCCTTACTTGCATATCTGTAACTCTCTTGACTTGCATGTCTGTAGTTTGCATGGTATGACAGTGAGTTAAGACCAGGGGTGTGGAGTCGGAGTCGGAGCCGGAGGAGTGGTGGTTTTTGGGTGGAGTCGGAGCCGGAGTCGGAGTCGGAGCCGGAGCCATTAAAAAACGCCGGCTCCATGGCTCTAGTTACCTTGCCCATTCATAATAAACCTAATGCAACTTTATCTTACCTAACCCACCTTTAATACTTTACCTAACTTAATATATAGTTTTTATTAAAAATGCATATTTATTTTTTTCAGAAACGTCAATATTTGTAATATAATTATTAATTATAGCTCCAAAATCATATATCATTAACTAAACTAAGACTAAACAATAAGCATTTATCATTTATACATAAATAAATTTTTTTAAGCCCTCAATAATGAATAAACTTAAAGGATCTAGAGAAAAGTCTATTGTATTCGAATATTTTACTACCACTGAAGATGATAAATACTATGTTTGCACTTGCGAAGTGACTGATGCTGGTGGAAATATTTTGACATGTGGAGCAAAAATTAGTACACCTTCAAGCAAAACCAACAAGAGCAATGTTTCAACAAGAGCATTCAATTTGAGGCGTCACATAAGTCGTAACCATCCTGAAGTGTTCAAGATTATAGAAGAGAATGAAAAGAGGCAAATACTTAAATCTGCCAGTACTTCTAGTCAAGTAAGTCAACCAAATCTTACTAAATATTTTGTTAGTCAAACAGTCACTGTGTCCATGACAGCAGATCAGTTCAAGAATCACATTATTGAGTTAGTGGTAAAGAATCCTTTACCTCTGTCTGTCTTTTGTAAGCCAGCCATGCTTGGTTTATTAGGAGGAATGGCTCAAAAATTCAAAGTTGGTTTACATAGAAATAGTATTCGACGTTTGGTAATAGAAAAAGCAAACGAAGAAAAATGCGCTTTAAAAAATAATTTACAAGGACGTTTTGTATTTATAAAAATGGATAGTTGCACACGTTTAAGAACAAACTACTTTGCAATCAATGTTAGATTTGTTGATGGCAACAATAAAACCATTACCCGTACATTAGCAGTACGGGATACGCAAGCCCAACATACAAGCGAGTACCTTCATGGGCTTGTGAATGATATTCTACAAGAGTATGAAATAGAAAAAGAGCGTGTGTTGTGTATTGTAACTGATAATGCCTCCAACATGATCAAGACCATTGAGAAGTTAAATGAAGACCAAGAGAGAGATGAGGAAAATGATATAGAAACAGTTGATTCAAATGCTGAGACCCCAGAACTGGAACCTGATGATGCAGCAGAACTTGATTTAAATAATATCATGGATGAAATTTCAAGCCTCTCGAGAGTCCATCATATGCGTTGTGGTGTTCATACTTTACAGCTAGTCATTCACGATGGCTTAGCGGATAAACACGCAGCCATTCTTATAAGCAAAGTGAGGCAGGTTGCAGTAGCTGCGAGAAAACCAAAGATCCAAGAAATAATTAAACGACGTGCTGGAAAAGTAACAATTTTAGATCAAGCTACTAGGTTGGGTAGCACATATATGATGATAGAGCGCTTTTTAGAACTAAAACCTGTACTTATTGACATGGTGAATCCAGAAGTTACACTATCAGAAGTAATGTGGGACCAAGTGAAGAAACTAAAAAGTTTGCTTTACCAACCATATATCACTACAAAGACAATTCAAGGCGAAGACTTGACTCCTGGCCATTTTTTCAAGGAATGGAAGTCTCTGATCTACTGCCTTTCTAAGACAGGGGGTACCATAGCTGAAGGTATCAAGTCCTCCATGGAAGCGAGAGAAAATCGTTTACTGGAAAATGATGTAATGTTAGCTGGCGTTTATCTTGATCCTAAGTACAGATGTTTATTAACGGATGAACAACAAAGCAAAGCAATGAATGCTGTATGTGATATAGCAGTTAGAATGAGAAAGTCTCAAGAATGTCCAGCACAGGAAAATGAAAACATTCCATCATCATCTTCTACTACCACTTCTGATAATGAATTTGACTTTGAAAAAATCATTGACAAACAACATGGTGCAAAAGAAAAACGTTCTCGATCAGGATTTGAAAACGATGTGCCACATGGTGGTCCTCTTAGTACCTTGACTAAATTCAAGTTAGCCGTATGGGAATCTCTTAGTGAAGTTAAAAAATTTAATCGTCAGTCAAAGATGTCAGTACAAGATGCAATAGTTAAGTACCCTGAAATTATACGAGATGTCGCACAACTTGTTCTTGCATTACTAGGGTGTGTCAATTTGGGAGGTGAAAATTAATTTTTGCCAATTCCTTCACTGAGGGGTTTTAAAAATATGTTTTTGGATGTGAAGAATTCAAATCTGCTATTATTTTTGTGATTGCTCAACACTTAGCTTGGTAAATCTACGTTTGATTAAAAAGCACATAAATTGCTCTCGGAAAACAACATTTACTAATTTTAGCTTCTCAAAATGTCAGGTAATGCTTAAAAATTTTAGTTTCTCTGCATAAAACATATCCTAGTAATCATAAAACATATCCTTGTAATCATAAAACAACATTAGAAAGTAATGACATCAGTAAAAAAAAATATTTAAACGAAGTTTCATCAAGTCTTGCTTTGATTCGTTCTTGGACATCAGCCGCCGACTTGCTTCTTGGCCTCTGATATAGCCCTCACGTTTCTCATGTGTATACACCCTGCCTGCTGCCTCTGTGACTTGTTTCACACACCTCTCTATTGACTGAGCATGACAGGGCCACTGTGGAATTTGCATAGGCTTGTCAAAGAACTTCTTTACTTCCGCTGTAGTCAGTTTACATGTCAAAGGAGGTTCAAATACCCCGTCAGACCAGTCTGTCAGCTCCAACACGGAAGAAGCACTGGGGTTGTTGGAAGGTGTCTTCCTGGGACGTACAGAAAGATCTCCAAGTGTGTCATCATCTCCACCCCTCATGTCAACAATCTTTTGGACACCAGCTCTCCTCTCCTCACTGTCATCTGAGCACAAGAGTGTCTGGATTATCATTTCGCTGAATGCATACCATGCTGAGCGCTTGATGGTTGGCAAAACAGCATCCACTACAGCCTTCTTTTGCAGCCTAACTAGCCGCAGCTGAAACAAGATGTGGCGTGGGCCTTCCACCCAAGAGTGTTTTACTTTGATGTTGAACCAACAGGAGTAGTACACACCAACAATGTATTCCACTATCAGTCGTAAGTTGTTGAGGGTTTTGCCTTTAAGGCCATGTTTTGAAACCCACATGCGACAAAGCCTGTTTGCTGTTGTCAACCACCTTGAATGGCTCACTGGACCAATTTCAAGAAGGGCCAGATTTGTGGGAAGTTCTCCTGTCCTTATGGCCTGTGTGATCCTATACCCGTACGCTTGATCAGTAGAGAGATCCTTTACGACAATGTCACTCAGTGAAGTAAGAGGCTCTCCAATTGAGAGTTTGGTGAATGAAGGATCAATTTCAAGTTCGGTTGCAGTGTCTAGCATCTTGCCAATGTTACCTGTCCACTTGTTGTTAGACAAGGTCTTCCCATCCAGTGCTGTGATCAAGTGTCGCAGGGGTAACTCGTTAGTGTGGAGGGCACAAACCAACCAGATCAGCTTACGGCAAAGCTTGACCTCTACCCAATGCATGAAACCACCCTCCCAGCCAGTGTTAACATTTGTAGAATCACCTCCAATGGCCTGCAGGCTTTTATCAATGCCCTTCTTCTTCATGAAATCTACAAGATTATCAGCAACAACTTCAGCAGGTGTTTTTCTCGTTGAGCCTTTCTCAGGAGTGAAGTGGTAGAGATATCTTCCACCTGGCTCACTGCACACAGAATAATGCTCTTCTTTGATGATGCTGGGGAACTGACGATCTGAATTGTCTGCTTTCAGCATAACTTTAGTTGTACATATCTTGACGGCCGTCAAAGAAGATGCAGTCAATTTCACCCTTCTTACAAAGATCATCAAATTCCTGATCCAGGGATCTCATAACTTTTTCTTGGGCCCTCTTGACTTTATTGTGATGAACTACAAGTCTCTTGTCTTCTTCAGTGATCAAGCCAGCATCCATAGAGGCAGCAGTGGTGATGGCAGCTGTGGCACGCAGGCCAACACCATATCTGATGCTATGCATAGCAACATTAGGTATTTCTAATGTGTTGTACTCTGGCTTTTCATTGGAAGTTGAAGACGTGCTTAGTATTTCTAATGTCACTTCATAACTTCCATCCTTTCCATCTTGAGCATCAGCTATTTGTTCTTCATTTTCATCATCAGAGAAAATTATTTCATTTGATGGCATTGAAACATCCTGCTTACTTGTCTGCTTATATTCAGCAAGCCTTCTTCTTTCGTCTTCTTGCCGCTTCTGCTTTTTGACTTGTCTGTTGTGCTCAGGTTGATCTGGCAAGCCAATCTGATGTGGTCCAATAGAACCAGACTTGTCTCTCTGACCTTTAATGAAAGAAAGTTCCTTCACAGGGATCTTCATCTCCCTAGGGCATGTACAGTTAATGTGAGTTTCGTTTTTGCAACCAGCATCTGCAAGGCAGCCAAATTCAGAGCAGAGAACAATTTTACACTTGCAACTGAGGATGTCAAAAAGCTTGTCAAGTTTTGCAATGAAAGCCTCTTTGACATGTAGCTTTCCTCTCCCAAGAGATATGTTTTTGGCCTGCTCCCAGCTCTCTTGGATCTTGTTTAAGATTGTGACTCGTGAATTTACAACGGGTGCTACAAAAGAACTGTTTGCTCGTTCCCACTTTTCAAGCACTTTAGGGTAAATGTCCTTTGCAAGACTGGCTGCTGGGTAGTTTCTCACATCTTCACCACTTTGTTCTCTTAGCAGTAGCCCATATTTCAGAACGTCTCGTAGAGTTGGGAGTTCAGAGGGCAACAACTCTCTACCAGTTCCAATTAGGTTTCTCATATGTGTGAATGTCCCCAGTCTTGTCCTCCTTTTAGAAGCCATTGTAGGTCAATTCCCACTGGTTAGGATGGTAGCACTGACGGACAAGTAATCTTCAGCACACTGATGAATATGTTTCAACCTGTGAAATAAGCAAAAACAGCAGTGCATTATAATATATACAGCATATATAATTATTAATATAATAATTATTATATAATTCCACAAAAAAGTCAAAAAAGTCACTATTTTTATGTAGCTTCTTACCAAGCAAAACTAAATTATATTAAATTAACAAAAATATCTTTAGAATCCCTACGTCATGCTGCAACTTTTTAGCACCCCTCATATTTGGAATTTGAAAGTTGAAAATTCTACACACCCTATTGCATTACCCTCTACTCAAGTTAGTGTGGAACGTTTATTTTCAGCACTTAAAATCATAAAATCTGATTTGAGAGCAGTAATGAAAGAGGACTTGATTGAAGCAATCTTGTTCTTAAGAACAAACTGTTATACATAATTTTTAATTTTAAAAATCAGTTTATGAAAGAATTAAAGTATGAATTTGTTTGTTTCAAGTTTTAACTTTTAATGCAGCTAATATCATTTGATAAGTTTCTTTTCAGTTTTCAGAATTTAATATTTTTTTGTTAATCATCAAAATTGTATTAATATAATTTTTTTTTGGATTTATGTATTAAAAAGGTCAAATTGGAAAAAATTAGTCTTAATTTGTATGTTTTAATGTAGCTAATGTCATTTGATAAGCTTCCCTTTAGTTTTCAGAATTTAGTTTTTTTGTTCATCATCAAATTTCGATTAATATAATTTCTTTTTGGATTTATGTATTAAAAAGGTCAAATTTAAAGAGTATTTTTAGCCTTTATTGCAAATATCATTCAACAGTGTATTCATCTGTCTGTTGTTGAGTATGATCAATGACCACTCTAACTACATTTGGATTTTGATAACTTGACAGAGCTGGAGCCGGAGCCGGAGCCAAACATTTAAAAAAGATGGCTCCGGAGCCGGAGACAAAAGTTTTTTTTCTGGCTCCACACCCCTGGTTAAGACTGTGTTTGCATGGTTTGTAAACGTTCTTATTTTACTTCTTTTCATCTTTCACCCCTCTCCTATTCTCTTCGACTATTTTTCCAACTTGTCAGCAGTGGCCGGCGGATGATGATGGGGAGTCTTTCTTTCTCTTCTTCTGAATGAATGTTAACCCATAAATGATAGGTTATGTTACTTGCTTAACCCCTTATTCTCCTCTTTTAACCCCCTACTCTTTCCTTTCTCTCGGGCTAACCTTTGAGTGGATCTTACGGTCTTTGTTAGCCTTAGCTTCTGTAGATCTGTAGATCCTTCAACGAATCAAAGTTAACGACCCGCCGATTCGTCTGGTTGAGCGTGATACCCTTAACCTTCACGATATATTTCATATCATCACCCACCCTCACCCGTACCCCATAAGTTTTTGGTCCTGTTGAGAAGGAAGAGTCGGCGTATGCGATGTCTCCATACTCATCCTTGATCTCATAAGTCAACTACCCGAGGAATTCACCAATAGGAGGCATGTATTCACCTTCCCTCGCTGTGAATATCACACTATCTGTATCGGCGGACAGAACCCTCCGCCCAAGAGAATGCAATAGGCCCCAAGTTTGATGCGTGCGTAGGCCGTTGTGAAGCTGGCTACAGGTATGTTTGTAACCCGTGAGGTATCTGTGGACAATTCGGTAGTGTTATCCTTTATTATGTAAGCATTTCCTACATACACGATCTCCATGACCTCATTATCGGGAGCGTTGGCATAATCCCAGACTTCACTATAACTTTGTGCCAAATGAACGTTCCCCTTGCCAGTATTCTGTGCAAATTTTCTCCAAACACTGTTTAGACACAACTTTGCACGAAAGCGCTTGCCTGGGTTCTTTACAATTTGGGAACCGTCAAGCTGTATACCTTCACGGTCACGGTAACGTTGAATATAAGCCGATTTTTCATCTTCGGTATTAACTCCTCGCGGATACCCTGATGTTTCTACCTTATCCTTCAAAAAAGCGTTTATATATGGCGTGAAAAGGTTGGGTAGCTTCTGAAACCTCCACACTCATGTATCTTCAATATTCTGTAACCATGGCGAAGGCTAGGGACAGCTCAGGGCTTGTTTATACACCTCTGATCTTACCCTGGTTGGTTGTATGATTACAATCCCATTTTTCTTCTCTGCGTATTTCACAGGGGAAACATGAGCTTCTGATTTATAACGACGGGTAAGATCGGCATCCATAAATCGTGTGGGGGTAACACATCTACGAAAGAAAGGCCAAAATAGTACCCGTTCAAATTTGTGGAGAGCACCTCGATGGTGGGCAGGTCAGATCCCACCAGTTTTTTAGGTGCACCTACGGGGTACGGATTGTTTTTCATCACGTAAGGATATAAAGAACAGAAGTCATAGTAATGGAGTTTCACACCTCCGTAGGCGGAAAGAATAGTTTGAAGGGATTTGTACGCCCTACGAACAAGCTATCACCGTATTTGAGAGGATCCAGCACCATTGAACGCTTGATCGTCTTTATTTCTTCACGGTACTGACCATCTGTCTCCATCCATGCATCATACTCATGCTCACACAAGACTTTGTGAGTGAACTGGGTGCCTATAAGTTGATCGCAGGTAAGGGTCCACGCAAGACTGTCGGCAGGAGATCTACCGTAGATATCTCCTACGATTCCACACTCAGAATGGGGGCATCCACGCCACCAGCAACCGTTAAAGGAGTACACAGTCTTCTCACCAGTGGCAGGGTTTTCGCTTAGACCATCAACCCAAAAAACACGACCATTAACCTTAGTGGGTACTTCCCCCTGTTGCGGGCATGCTTTATGTATACACATGTCTGCTGCTGTATGTGTATGAGCCAGTAAATAGCCTTGTGCCCATAACTGCTGGGATTGTTTCTGTGAATGATGGCTAAGGTGTCTTTAGGCATGAAGTTGTTCTTGAACACCGTAAAACATAATGAGGCGATCGTGATTGCGACTTGCAACGGATCGCATTTGAAACGGTCTATGTACATCTTTCTAAAGGCCTGGAAACATACTCTAAGCACGGGCACATCATTCAAGCAATAACGCTCACATTCATCATCTAAATTATAAGGATTAGATTCATTAAAATTGTTGTAGTAGTGGTCAAAATCTTCACGTTCATCTGTACTCATACAGTCATAGTTAAAGTAATGTTTGGGTGGAGGTAGTCCTGTGTAATTTAAAGTTTCGCTAGTGAGGAATGTGTAAGGGAAATATCCTTTTGAAACTTCAACAGCTACGCCCATTACCTTGGGTAGCTTTGCTAATTTACAAAGTGTGAATAATAAAGTGTCTTTAAACTGAACATTACCTCTTATTTGTATCTGTATAAGTTTGTTTCCTCTTTTCATCAACTATCTCAGATGACTCGTGCTCAAGCAACTCCTGATAAAGGAACTGTGTGTAAAATTTTGCCCCGTTATGGGCAAGATTATACTCAGTCATTTTTTGAACTTGTCCGCTAATTTGACAATATAGGACACAAAGAGTTTCACAGGGCTATCGTGGGCATTCTTTTTAAAGACGTTTGTCCGTTTACCACACTTGTGACACTCATCACACTCGATCTCCATGCAATCATCACAGATAGTCTGGCTCACAAGTAAATGTGGAATAACTCTTTGGTTTCAGCGTTCGTATGTTTCTATATCGTAGTACACAGTTATACAAGGATTGTTTTTAGGCTTGGCGTCTTTCTATAACATACATGCTTTACACCATCCGCCTTATATTTCTCATGGCATGTAGAACAGTGAATTTCATCACATTTATGCTTGAAATTTCCCCAAATATCCATCATGTGAAACATACCACATTCACAGATTCTCATTTTCCTGCACGTGCCTATTGATTTATGGAGCTTTTACACTGCACACATACCATGTGGCAGTCTTTACAATGTTTCACTATATCATCCGCAAACTCGAGACACCCTTTACAGAAATCATGATGTCCATATTTTCGACTTTTGTCATAACTCGCGTAAAGGCCCCTTATATTACGGATGGGGAGATATGTTTTACCTGACAGTACTAAAATAAGTAGGGGTCTGGTACGATCTCTCACACAGCTTTTAAAAAAATAGTTCTTGGAAATATATTCGTTCTTAGAAGCACCCTAAGCGTGTTTCGCGGGTGAAGGTCACATAGCAAACATCCATAACGTTGGTTTGTGACCTCTTTATAAACCTCCAAAAACTCCTTACTCTGAATCGGGACCACTTGACTGGCTAATACCCCAATTTGTGACATCTCTACGTTGCGCGAATAAGACTAGATATTGCGTATTTTTGAAAAATAGATTCTGATTAATGAAGAACACGCTTATGTTAAAGTGGTGGGAGAATACTGTAAATGTTTTGGCAATCGTTTTATCCATCTCCAACATGAGGTCGTCAATTACGATGACTATTTTCATTTCCCTTTAACGAATTAACGTCATAGACCCCCTTGTGGAACAAAACATCATCTTGGTACTCATTGAACACTGATTGGTATGTCGAATAGCACCATATAAATTTATGCACAAATTTTGAGAACATTTCCCCCTTTTCTTTAATGATTTTAAGCATAAACACCGTTTTACCACATCATGTAGGTCCAGATATAATACATGTGGATGGGCTCGTGAACCTGAATTTTTCTACAGATTCCATTTCTAACAGGTCACACCACTAAGTGGGTCATTTACAAAATATTACAAATAACGAGTGCTGCTCCTTATATTTTGTTTTCTTCTTCCATAGAACCGTGCATGACGACGATGTACACCCCTCATCATGGATGTCACGGATGAACCCGTTGACCGTGCATCTACAGTACCCATACTCGCTGATGAGCCCTCACCAGCGACACATGTAGCACGTTCAAAGCGGAGGTGTGATGACGAGCCCTCCACGTCAGATATAAAGCGTTCCAGGGTTGTTGGAACACCGGTAATAGAACCCCAACCTTCAACGTCTTACGCAGCAAACCCCGCAATAGTACCTTCCGCCAATATACCCCCTTATTCGTCCTCCACAGCAGCTCCCCGTTCTGTTGAGGATGGCATAACATTCGAGTTGGTGCGCACCGCAACCCCCACCCCGGCCTTGACTAGAAATCGGTATAGAGTCAGGGTTGATCCTAGATCCATGTATAGCAACGGTACTGAACAGGACTACGGCGCATAGTAGAGCGTATTGTAAAGTTTGCCCTTAAGAACCGCGACGAGCGTGAAGTCAGGACGAGGCTGTCCTTCGGATTCGGGTCAGATGATGGTGATGTAGATGATTTTTGGGTAATAGTACCATTCAGGCGTTTGGCGGCTGAAGATGTAGAGTATATATTAGGTCTTATAATGCAGGCCTCACAAAGTAGTATAGCCTTCAATATGGACAACTTCACGGTAAATATTGACCGTGTATTCCGTGTTGCGGGTCATAGTGCCACACCTTATACTCTTAACTTCAAGTCTCAGGCTATTTATAGATGGCATATAAACGTCAATCTTGGTTACGGCTTTATAGCAGTAGTCTTAGCACGTATGTTTACTGTATTAAATACACGGACCCAAAAAATTTGGTTGCCTACGGTGGTGGAGCGTGCCCGTAAACTAGCTGTAGACTGTGAACTTGAGTTTGACTATAACATGGGTCCTGAAGAACTGAGAAGTGTAGAACAGGAAATGAATGCTCGTATAGTTGTATTTGGATTGGATAATCGTCGTTGAACTGTGTATTTTTTTAAAAGCTGTGTCACAGATCGTACAAGACCCCTACTTATTTTAGGACTGTCTGGTACAAAATATCTCCCCATCCGTAATATAAGGCGCCATTACGCGAGTTATGACAAAAGTCGAAAATATGGATGACATCATGATTTCTGTAAATGGTGTCTCGAGTTTGCGGATGATATAGTGAAACATTGTAAAGACTGCCACATGGTATGTGTTCAGTGTAAAAGCACCAAATGTGAAAGCCGTGTAGTTGAATCTGAGAAGAGGGAGTGTAATGTGTGTAGACGCACATTTTTCAATAATATCTGTTTTGAGGTCCACAAATCAATTGGCACGTGCAGGAAAATGAGAATCTGCAAATGTAGTATGTTTCACATGATGGATAATTGGGGAAATTTCAAGAACAAATGTGATGAAATTCACTGTTCTACATGCCATGAGAAATATAAGGCGGATGGTGTAAAGCATGTATGTTATATGAAAGACGCCAAGCCTAAAAACAATCCTTGTATAATTGTGTACTACGATATAGAAACATACGAACGCTGAAACCAGAGAGGTTATTCCACATTTACTTGTGAGCCAGACTATCTGTGATGAGTGTATGGAGATCGAGTGTGGTGAGTGTCACAAATGTGGTAAACGGACAAACGTTTTTAAAACGAATGTCCACGATAGCCCTGTGAAACTATTTGTGTCCTATATTGTCAAGTTAGCGGACAAGTTCAAAAAAATGACTGTGTATATTCTCGCCCATAACGGGGCAAAATTTGACACACAGTTCCTTTATAAGGAGTTGCTTGAGCACGAGTCCTCTGAGATATTTACAGGTGATCCATTGAAAAGAGGCAACAAATTAATACAGATGCAAATAAGAGGTAATGTACAATTTAAAGACACTTTATTATTCACACCTTGTAAATTAGCAAAGCTACCCAAGGTAATGGGCGTAGCAGCTGAAGTTTCAAAAGGATACTTCCCTTACACATTCCTCACTAGTGAGACTTTAAATTATGTAGGACTGCCTCCACCCAAACATTACTTTAACTATGATTGTATGAGCGCAGATGAACGTGAAGATTTTGACCGATACTACAACAGCTTTAATGAACGTATTCCTTATAATATAGCTGATGAATGTGAGCGTTATTGCGTGAATGATGCGCGTGCTTAGAGTATGTTTCCAGGCCTTTAGAAGGATGTACATATGCCGTTTCAAATGCGATCCGCTGCAAGTCGCAACCACCATCGCCTCATTATGTTTTACGGTGTTCAAGAATAACTTCATGCCTAAAGATACCTTAGCCATTATCCACAGAAACAACCCCCGCAGTTATGGGCACAAGGCTATTTACTGGCTCATACACCTACAGCAGCAGACAGGTGTATACATAAAGCATGCCCGCAACACGGGTGAAGTACCCATTAAGGTTAATGGCCGTGTTTTTTGGGTTGATGGTCTAAGTGAAAACCGTGTCACTGGCGAGAAGACTGTGTACTCCTTTAACGGTTGCTGGTGGCATGGATGCCCCCGTCCTGAGTGCGGAATCGCAGGAGATATCCACGGTAGATCTCCTGCCGACTGTCTTGCGTGGACGCGCACCCGCGATCAGCTTATAGGTCCCAGTTCACTCACAAAGTCTTGTGGGAGCATGAATATGATGCACGGATGGAGACAGATGGACAATACCGTGAAGAAATAAACACGATCAAGCGTTCAATGGTGCTGGATCCTCTCAAATGCGGTGATAGCTTGTTCGGAGTGCGGACAAATCCCCTCAAGCTATACTTTTCGCCTACGAAGGCCAGGAAACTCCATTACTACGATTTCTGTTCTTTATACCCCTACGTGATGAAGAACAATCCGTATCCCGTGGGTGCAACTGAGAAAATGGTGGGGCCTGCCCTAGCTCCATCAACGAGTTCTCAAGAAATTTGAACGGGTACTATTTCGGCCTTTCTTTCGTAGACGTGCTCCCACCTCGCGATTTATGGATGCCGATCTTACCCGTCGTTATAGATCACAAACTCATGTTTCCCTTGTGCGTGAAGTGCGCGGAAGAGAACAACGGTGATTGTAACCATATACCCTACCAGCGTAAGATCAGAGGTGTATACACAAGTCCTGAGCTGGCCCTAGCCGTTCGTCATGGGTATAGAATAATGAAGATACATGAGGTGTGGAGGTTTCAGAAGCTACCCAACCTTTTCACACCATATATAAACGCATTTTTGAAGGATAAGGTAGAGGCGTCAGAATATCTGCGAGGGGTTGAAACCGAAGACGAAAAAACGTCTTATATTCAGCGTTACTGTGACCACGACGGTATACAACGTGATCGTGCCGAAATTGTAAAGAATCCTGGCAACCATTTTAGTGCAAAGTTGTGCCTAAACAGTCTTTGGGAAAAGTTTGCGCAGAATACCGGTAAAGGGAACGTTCATTTGGCGCAAAGTTATAGTGAAGTCTGAGATTACGCCAACGCACCCGATAAAGAGGTCATGGATATTGTGAATGTAGCTAATACTTACATAATAAAGTACAACAACACCGAATTGTCCAGAGACACCTCACGGGTTACAAACATTCATGTAGCTAGCTTCACAACAGCCTACGCCCGCATCAAACTTTGGGGCCTATTGCATTCTCTTGGGCGACGGGTATTGTACGCCGATACAGATAGCGTGATATTCACAGCGAGGAGGGGTGAATACTTGCCCGCTATTGGGGAGTTCCTCGGGGAGCTAACTGACGAGATCAAGGATGAGTATGGGGATAGCGCATACGCCGACTCGTTTGTGTCAACAGGGCCAAAAACCTATGGGGTACGGTGAGGATAGGGGATGAAACGAAGTATATCGTGAAGGCTCAGGGTATCACGCTTAACCAAGCGAATCGGCGGGTCGTCAACTTTGATTCGCTGAAGGATTTAGTGCACAGAAGCTGGGGGGCGTGAAGGAACTTAGGGGAACAAAGGTGTGCCGTAATACCTACAGGAAACGCTATCAGGTGCCTGGTACCTATGACACCGTGTCCTTTGGATACCATAATCTTTGATATGTCTATTGCTAACTTATTTATTACACGTATTTGTAAAAATATACATCCTGATTATTTCGTTTATTACATAAATCATGTTTCATCTAGCGTTTCACTTTGCGTGTGTGCGTGTGTACAGTAAAAAGTTAAGTTCCGCCCACTGTAAGACCGGCGACGTGAATCATACCGCAACCTGAGCATGCCTCTGCCCTTCCGTACTCAGTTGACCTCTGTATACCCTTGAGCTCAGACGTGTATTCTCTCGCATAGAAGAAAATAGTAATGGCTACCTTTAATATCGTGTGTGCAACATTTATGAAGTGGTATTCTGCTAAGTGCGTAGATGTAGTGGATACTGAAAGACTCCCTACTCCCGCCTCCTTTGCCTCTTTTCCGGCTGCATTGAATCGTGCGAAGGGTCAGGAAACTCAGGATATTCAATTACTCTACGGATATTCTGGCGAGGGGGTTGTAGGATTTCGCAGTACAGACGATGTACTGAAGTATGTTATAGAACTAAGCTTTATAAAGGCTCACATTTATCGCGTGGTAGAAGAAGCAACACGCTCAGAAGATAAACAACAGTTATGGGTAGTGAGTCTTGTGGATGAGTTTTGTGATAAGCGGTATTATATCATGTTACACCATACCGATTAGTCGTACCCTGCTGCTGAAAATGTAAATCTTGTCATCATGGACAATCTTAAGTATTTTTACCACTACATTAATATATAAGTATCATGATGAGGTTTTTAGTGAGGTTGTGGTTAATGGGCTATATGAGTTTTTATCCTATTTTAGAGATGAGTATCGACTGTTAAACAAAAAGGATAAATACGAACATATGTTTCTCTGTAATAGCGCACCGGTTTATGAAGATGTTTAGGAGTGATAAAACATTTAAAAACGTTATAAAATGTGTTTAGTTCGTGAAAATTACACTGAAGGAAAATGTCTGGTGCGTATTCGGGGAAGTGGTAGTGATAAAACATTAAAACCGAAATTAATTCTTGTATCGGAAAATTTCTCAAGACACCTGCCCAATATAATGGGATACAACGATTCATGTTGGATCAGCGCCGTACACGTTTCATTAGATTATGGTGTGACTCACTCCTCCCGGAGAATACGAGTTCGAACAAACCCATTCACGTTTCATCAGGGTGATTCACCCCCCCGTGGAGCCGATCCTGCCTGCCTGCCTCCTGTGGCTCATAGTCATCTCAGAGCTTGCGCCGAGTGGACGTGCCATAGTCATTTCGAACTGAGTGGATGTGCGAGTACGATGGAACTCCCTTTGAGAAGCATTCTCAACGCCTCGTACGACGTCTCCGTGACGAAGTCATTGCGCGTGTTCAGGCGAGAAACCGGCACCATTAACTGTGTGCTTGAAACGATCTGCAGGCATGCAAGAAAACGCAACGTTATTTATTTAAATCTTGAGGAGATTCATAAAATCTTCGTGTTAGTTGAGAGGTGGGCTAAGAGCCGTTATAAAATACCAGCTAACGTAGGTACAATAAGAGAGATGATTAGTGACACCTCCTCATATACTATTGTTTGTACATTGAGTGTAAATAGCGAACAACCATGCATTGATATACAACTGATGTGGAAGAACACATCTGATAATGACTTTCTTGTTCCTACACGAAACCGTTTCATCCTCGACAGAATGTTTGAGATCGTCGGATTCCGTAAGCTGAAACCTATATTAGATGTGCGTGTTACAGACATGATTTATTTTGATACGGTTCTTGAATACGCATACAACGCTCCGCTCGACGGATTTGTTGAATGTAGGAATGAACAGGGGAGAACGGTCGAGATCTGGATGCATATTTAAGAGGTTTAGATTCTTCGAAATACCCTGAACTTTGATACAAAGCGCTTGACAGGTACAGAGCTGAGCTCGCCTACACTGTTCACCCTGAAGAGCTGTACCTCTATATAGTGGATAGGTGTCGTTACTATTTTGTAGAATATTTCCAATGCCGCTATGCCGAGTGAAGAGTTCTCGATTGAAAAGTTCGGGGCGGTAAGAAAAAAATCCCCGATTGGAAAGGCATGATTATAAACTTGTATTTAATGGTGTGGTTAACGATGACATTTTTGTGCGTGCTTTTGATTGTGTTCTAGCCGTGCTTAAAGATAACTTCCCGCCGAGTGTAAAGTGGGGAAAAAATAGTATTGAACGATATGAAAGCCTTTTATATTGAATATAGGCCACCGTATCAGTTAAACGGTGAAGTGATGCTTCGACGGCTTTACCACATCGTACAAAGTAATGGCGATGTTGATATATACTATCAAATGCGAGTTTAGCGTTTTGCACCGTAGAACGTAAAGACAATATATATTTTTCCTGTAACAATATGATTGTACGTTTTGTATATTTCGAATATAATTTAATATATATGTATATTTTTCCTGTACTAATATATTGATCATACTATGTTTTGTATACTTTCAATATATTTAATATAACTATTTTTTCCTGTACTAATATTTTGATAATGCACCGTTTTGTATGATTATATATTTTCCATTCTATTATTTGACCATATATATGTCCCATTGTATATCCATTAATTCAGCTAAAATAAACAGAATGATGTATTGGTGTTTTAGTTATTTCTTGCACACAATTATATAATTTGTTTGGTTTTGGATTTCAGAATAGTTGATAAATTGCTATTTGTCAAATCGGTCTTCAAAGCCAGATGACGAAAGAATATAAGGATTAATTAAATACATGGCGCAATCTGGCAACTCAGCCTTCTAAGTCAACGGGCTGAATAATATATGGAATAATTTAATAAATAAAGAAATCTGGCAACTCAGCCTTCTAAGCCAACTGGCTGAATAATATATGGAATAATTTAATACACAGCGCAATCTGGCAACTCAGCCTTCTAAGCCCATTGGCTGATTAATATATGGAATAATTTAATAAATAAATAAATCTGGCAACTCAGCCTTCTAAGCCCATTGGCTGATTAATATATGGAGTAATTTAATAAATAAAGAAATCTGGCAACTCAGCTATCTGGCTGATTAAGCCAACTGGCTGATTAGGGGCACTATAAGAGAGCGGCGGGGTGGCTGAAAGAGTCATATGCGCTTGGCTCTGGCCAACCGAAGACCCTTCCTCTTGGTCCCCTCCTACTCTCTCTCTCTCTCTCTTAGATTAGGTATGCCCCTTTGGGTGGTGAGGCAGTCCCAACTTCTCCCCCAAAGAGGTTTCCAAATGGGGGTGGGGGTTGCACTCTTGCAACATTATGCAATTGCTCAGCACTCTACCTTTTTGCGCCCATACTACTAGCGTCGAGTATCCACTAAATAAGTTGGAAATATAAACAACTTTATTTATTGTATACGTACAGGGTGGGCGGAAAGTAGCTCCCTATTTTGGATTGGTAAAAAAATACGTATATTATCCATTTATTTCAGAAGAAATAATATGAAAAGGTAGGCATACATGGTAGGTTTTCTCTAAAATTCAATGTGGGCTCCAACTCTTTCCACCAGCTTCTGGAGCCGCCCAGGAATGGCGTCCACTGACTTTAGCAGGAACTCCGGCGGGATGGAGGACATGACTTCCCGAATTCGGTCCTCCAGTTCTTCCAATGTCCTCGGTTTGGTGCGGTAGACTTCTTCCTTTACCCACCCCCAAAGAAAGAAGTCGCACGGTTACCGCTGAAAAACGGCAGAATCGGTTCAGTGTAACGGTGTGGTGTGGTATGACCTCAGATCAGGTTGTGGGCCCGTTCCTTCTGCGCAACACCATGAATGCTGAGCGGTACCTTGCTATGTTGCGAAACGAGGTCTGGCCGGTTGTCAGCACATGGGAGATCATCGACGATCTGATATTTATGCAAGATGGCGCCCCTCCGCACTTCGCTCTTGTTGTCCGTGAGTGGCTAGATGCCCACTTCCCTGGGCGTTGGATGGGTCGTCGTGGTCCACATCAATGGCCAGCCAGGAGCCCCGACTTGACACCGTGCGACTTCTTTCTTTGGGGGTGGGTAAAGGAAGAAGTCTACCGCACCAAACCGAGGACATTGGAAGAACTGGAGGACCGAATTCGGGAAGTCATGTCCTCCATCCCGCCGGAGTTCCTGCTAAAGTCAGTGGACGCCATTCCTGGGCGGCTCCAGAAGCTGGTGGAAAGAGTTAGAGCCCACATTGAATTTCAGAGAAAACCTACCATGTATGCCTACCTTTTCATATTATTTCTTCTGAAATAAATGGATAATATACGTATTTTTTTACCAATCCAAAATAGGGAGCTACTTTCCGCCCACCCTGTATATACATAATGACTAATAAGAAAAAATTACTAACTAGAGATTGAAAGGGAAAGTGATGAGTGATTTTTTAAAAACCTTGATTTCTGACTTAGTTAATGACGTGCATAACAATTAACTCTGACTCAAGGAAGACAAATTTCTTAACCGAATATTTAAATAAAAATATTTTGTAATCCCCGACTCTCAGTTTTATTTCTTTTACACGTCACTAACTTTTTTTCAATGAAGATATTTAGAGTGTTGTCCATATTATTTATTGTAAGCCGTGTACCCAGCAACTGCAGAGCGAGCGAGGATCGTCCATCACCACAACAAGAATGTTTGTTGAATAAATTAATAGTGGTTGATTAATAGTGGTTGGTATCCCACGGTTATTTCCAGTTCTCCCATATCCGGGTGCACAATTATGGGCAAATGCTTCGTCCAGGGATTCTTGTTCTTTGCATTTTTTAAATTTTTTAATTAATAGCTATTACTTCTCCGTTGCGGAGTTCATTACTCTAAATTTTTTATGATATTATAGTTGTGTATTTTGATTTTCTCTTATCCTTCAAGCCATGTTCTGATATTACGATTATATCAGGCTCTTCGTCCATATATGAGGCGCTCCGGACCACAAGCTGCCAAGCGCTAAAATTAAATTCCATTCCTCACTTCTCTACCCGCTTCACAAAGTGTCCCTCTAAACCAGCGGTTCCCAAACTTTTTGAGTCATTACCCCATTTTCACATGGATACCTTCATAATGACCCCCACCCTAACTGTAGCCTACGTAAAGCTATTTCCCAATGTTGCCATGTCGTTTATTTATGCACGTTCTGTACTTTAGAAGTACTTGCAGAGTACCAAATTAAACTACTAAAAATGTCAAATTACGCCAATGGGCTAATTTACCCATAGTTTGGGAACCACTGCTCTAAACAGTGACTCCATACTTCGAGTGGGACGGCAATGATGGACCTGACTTCTGATCATTCTATTATCACTGATTGAGGCAGAGAAAACCTTGTGGCTTTCAATGACTAAAAAACTCGGTTCCTGCATCTGCCTACTCGTCACAATCTTCCACACAACTATCCCCTTACCTTCAACAACACACACTGCAATCCTTCCTCTTCCCTTACCATTCTTGGCGCTTCCTTTTCTCGTAATCTTTCCTGGAAAGATCACATATACTTTCTTTCCAAAACAGCTTCTAAGAGGTTAGGTGTGCTGTACCGACTCCGCAATTTCTTCATCCCCACTCAGTTGCTTGTCTCTGTACATGGGCCTTCTCCGTCCCTGTATGGAGTACGGTTCTCATGTGTTGGGTGGCTCAACACACAACCGTACTTGACCGGGTGGAATCAAAAGCTTTTCATCTCATCAATTCTCCTCCTCTTACTGACTGTTTTCATTCCCTATCTCCTCGCCGCAATGTTGCCTCACTCTCTCTTTACCATCACTCTTATAACTGACACTGTTTTTTTTGAACTCTCTAACTGCATGCCTCCTCCTTTAAGGTGAACACGCAATACAGGCTTTCGACACATTCTCATTCCGGCTAACTGAACAATAGTGGACAATTTTTTTTTTGTTTTATTTAAAAAAAAATTGCTTACTAGATTTTTAATAGAGCATACAACCACATGTAAGTGCTTTTTGTAGGTTAAGTTTGAGTAATTACCTCAGAATGTTTGCTTTTCCATGCTAAAAATGGAACTATTTCGTGTAGCATATAGTCATTAGATATTTAAATATTTGGTAATTATAGTAGCCATATTGAATTCCAAATAAATCACCCATCATCATATAACAACATGCAAGTGGTTTTTTTTTATAGTTAGGTTAGGTTATCGTATATGTACGACTTTCATCACCATTTTATGTTTTCTACAACATTCCTTTGCTTTTGGTATAATGTTTCACCCCGTAAAAAACGTACTGCATCTTCTTTTGTCTGCAATCTATTATGCAACTTTATTAAATTAAATTCTTCATCCAATCATCCATCTTTACTATAAGTCAACCGATATCTTAACTGCTTAACGTAAGTGAGCCCTAGCCTAGCACCTTATGAAAAGGGTATTGTATAATTTCGAAACAAGATATCGTATGATTTATGTGCAAGATATTGCGTTCATTTAGGCTATAGGTGGGTATGATTTACTTTCTATTTTAGTTAGGTTAGGGTTTATATAACTTAGTTTTGGTTAATTTCTGCATTTAAGAAAGGTTAAAATTAAATTAATATTAAATTACAGAATTAAAATTACAGAATTTTTTTTTTAAATCACCCTTTCGCTGTCCAGCCCTTTTTCGTCACCTAGCTCGCGACACATTTTGATTCACGATAAGAACTACATTACTTAGAAGCGAAATTTTTGGTAAATTATTATATATGACTGCTAATGATTATGGCATAGGAAAAAGTTAAGTATCATATGTAACACTCAAGTGTTTGAAGAATGCAGTATATATGGTACGCTTTGAGTATCACCTGTGATACTCCAGACATTTTCTATATAGAGATATATGTTTTATATGAATTGAGTTTTTGTAATCATATAAGGTTTTACCTATTATGAAATGTGATGCAATACCTATTATGCAATACCTATTACCTATTTACAATCCAGGTAAAGCGAACAAATATGGTATCAAAATGTATAAATTATGTGATATGAGCGGTTGTGTGTGGAATGCTGCTGTTTATTGTGGAAAAGGAACAAGCAATAAAAGACCAGGATTAGACCATTCAGGATCTGTTGTCATTGACATGGGAGAATCACTCTTGAATACTGGAAGGCTATTTGTTGCAGACAATTGGTATAGTAGTATTGAACTTGCAAGATATCTAAAAACTAATAACACTGAATACTGTGGTACTTTGAAAAAAAAATCGGAGAAACTTAGCAGTAAATGTGAAGACAATGAAAATTAAAAAAGGTGAAATAAAAGGAGCTTCTAACCAGGAAGGAATCAGAGTCATCAGATACCATGACAGAAGAGAGATCCTTATGATTGATTTCAACCTTCCATGGAACCGACAAGGCGAATACAGGAAAAACAAATCGTGGAAGAGAACCAGTTTTCAAACCATCCATTGTAGTGGATTACAACAGAGTCAAAGGCGGGATTGGCTTATCTGATCAAATGATTGAATATTATAGCCCAGCAAGAAAAAGTGTGAAATGGTACAGGAAAGTCATGTTCCAGCTAATTAGTATCGCGATTTTAGACAGCTGGGTTATTTACAATAAATATTACAGTCCTACAAAGAAGAGCACACTTGTTGATTTCACAAAATCTGTTGCACTATGTTTACTTGGAAGCATTGATCCTGCCATTATAGGGGGCCCAGCTCAAAATAATCAACTGACACCTATTCCAAGAAAAGAAGCTGGCAAAATTGTTTGCAAGAGATGCTATTCCTGCTATGAAAATCTATCAACAATTGAAGGCAGAACAGAGGCACAAAGAAAAGCGAAACAAGTACGAACGGAGTGCCTAACATGTAATAAAGCTTTTTGTCTAACTTGCTTCAATGAGAAGCATGGAAATCGAAAGTAAAGTGTGATTTAACATATAAATCTATTTGAATTGTAATAAAAATATATTGAAAAGATTTATTTCTGCTTTATTTGTAGGTTTTTACTCGTTTTAATTAAAGAATAAAGAATGTTATAATTTTGCCTCATACCAGCTGAACATTTTTTATTGCAATAAATGATTTATACATTATAGGCTTCATTAGGATTTTACTCTTAAAATTTCAAAAAGTCGGATATAATTTTCCTCCATACTCCATAAATGATTTATTCATCAATGTATTGTTTTCCTATTAAAAAACTATAAAAAGGGTAAAAGAGAAAGTGATTAGTAATTACTTTGAGAAATAAATAAGTTTCACAACAGGGATCTCAACAATGGTTTCAAAGAAAATTAATTTATTTTCTCATACGTCTAGAACCAATAAAAGAGCATAAATGGTACGCTTACAGTAAGAAAATGCCCTTTTAAGATACGCGCCGTGAGTATCATATATGATTCTCAAGCGTCTCAGTGAACTGCACTGAGTATCATGTATGATACTCAAGAGAGTGAAAGGGTTAAATCAGCAGTGAATGAAACTGAGAAGATCCCGAAAACCACTTATGGCATAAAAGGCTATTTGAAATTTATTGATTATTTTATTTTTTTTTAAATAAAACGAAAAAAATTGTCCACTATTATTAACTTTTACCCTCATTCCTTTTCTGTCCAACTCTCTAATGCAAGGATCAATCAGTATTTTCAATCTTTTATCTACTCAACCGGTCATCTCTGGAACAATCTTCCTCAATTCATCTTTCCCATTATCTATGATCTCCACTCTTTCAAACGCAGTGTCCAGGCAAATCGTAAATCTTGGACCTTGATTTTTTCTCTCTTCTTCCTTTATGGGCTGGGGAGGCGTTTTTGCGGGCATTCGCCCTTGGCCCCTCCTTCCTGCATAAAAAAAAAACAAGTTCCCACCTCGCTCCAGGGACGATCTAATGTATAGAAAGTTTTGTTTTATAGAATGAAAGGCCTATTCACATCCGTTGCGATGCACTGACCCGGCAAGGTTCACCCTCTCGGGGGCTCAACGATTATCTGCTAGGTAGAAGGGGTGGCTGCAACTTTCTTCGGTATAATCTATGTTTCAGAGGATTTCTTGGAAAGTAGCTGCTTTTCTCATACAATGAGAGGACCCTACCTTACCGACAGTGTGTCGAACCACAAATCTTCCGAGGTCAGTAGGTCCCTCAGCGGCACAATTCATCAAAGCATGGTTATATACCTGTGGATGTCCATTCCAGTGACATTATAGAGCGACCGTTAAGTGCACGACTTCATAGCGGAGTGAAGCATGAAGTTGAGTTGCTTCCTTCCTCGTGTGTGTAATATTATCTCTATAAATAAGAATCCTTAATTTCTCTTCAGATAGTTGTTCTAATTTCTGAGAGCTTCTGATTGATCTGTTTTTCGTGTTTTTTTATGTGCTGGAAATAAGAATTGATAAAATAAACCATGAAAATAATTAGGCCTACAAGTAAACTGTTCTTCACCTTCATGTATTCAGTTTTGGCGCTCATCTTCGATTTTGAAAATTATTTTAACTACCAATTTTGATTTTCATAAAACTATTAAATTATTTCGTACAAAATTCTTAATTTCATACTTTTAAAATATGTAAAGAAACTTGTTTAACAGAAATACAAGAAAATTAAATTCCTTAAAATAATAAGTGATTAATTACATAAGTATAAGAGTGTTCTTGCAATATTTACTTTTCTTATTATTCTCCTTTACTGCATTATGGAACATAAAATTACGTTAAAATCCCAGGTAAAAACATATTCTCTTTCCTTCAAGATGCTTCTGTTGATTTTACAAATATGCTTCATACACACACACACTTTTTTTTTTGTTTCTGTTTTCTTCGTTGATGAAATATACGTTGTTTGGGCGCAGGGTTCTATTCTCTCACGACTGCTCTCTGTTCAGAGTAGTTGATCTGTCTCGAGATTAATTGGTGCAAGGATAGAGAGTGACAAGTTTCTTCATTTAAGATTTTACTCTAAGTCATTCTTTGAGCTTAAATCAAAGTTATTTCTTGGGTTTGACTTCAGAGAAGTAAGTTAGCAAAGTTAATGAGGAAGGGTTTTCGTCTTTTAAGCCTACATACTGTACAGGGTGTTCGAAAAGTCCCGTCACCCACTACAAAATGTACATATTGTAATACCAATTTTATTTGGATCAATGAAAGAAAGCCACCCCCAGCCTTCTTTAGTTAGCTTTATAAGGCTAACTAACGAAAATATAACGACCTAACCTAACCAATCGTCAAGGGCGTACACTTGACCTAACGATTGATTAGGTTAGGTCGTGATATTTTCGTTAGTTAGCCTTATAAAGCAAAATAAAGAAGGCTGGGGGTGGTTTTCACTGATCCTCTTATGTTTGTGTGATTAATTGAATTTATATGTGATTCGTTGACATCTTTTTTCTTTTCCAAGGTATTAGAGTTGTGTGAACACTGGCAGACCAGTCCACTTACTCTGAAGGAAAGGATAGTGATGAGCACATGGGCTCATGAAAGGTCACATACTAGCAAAACGATGCATGATATCCAGAATGATTTCAACACAAGATTCAATAAGGCTACACCAAACAAGACGGTATTACGCTGTGAGAAAAAGCTGTTTGAAACTGGTTCCATCAAGGACAGACCACGGTCGGGAAGACCAACAACACGAGCAGAACAATGTGAAGGTGTGATTGCATCGGTGGCTCGTTCACCGAAAAAATCACTTCGGAAACGATCACAAGAACTTGCACTCCCCATGTCCACAGTTAGAGATCAAATGACAAAAGATCTCGGCATGAAACCATACCGCCTGTCATTTGTTAATGAATTAAGTGGTAGAGACATGTAGAAACGATATGAAGCCTATGAACGGTTTTTGACACACACATATTCTTCATTAGTAACTGTAATTAGTAACTGTATTTACTGTAATTAAAGTAATTGTTGCTAGTGACTTGTTTCTTAAATTCCACCTACCACATATAAATACTGTACAATTAATCACAAAAATAAAATTGGTATTACAATATGTAGCCTACATTTTGTATGGAGTGACAGGACTTTTCGAACACCCTGTACATCTTGTCCCTCATAATTTTACTACATTATCTCTAAGTTCCTTAAAGTCTAAATTCTCGTCAAGCTAAAGGTTCTTTAGAACAATCCAAGAATAAGCACCCCAAAGTCCTCAATCCAAGAAAAAGTACCCCAGTTAGACCTCAATCCAAATTAAAGGATTTTAACATATAAAATTTTAAAAAAGTATTTTAATGTTTACGAAGGATATTACAATAAAAAAATTAGAACATAATATAAAAAAAAATATTGAAATAAGGTTAATTGAATGCCAGGTTAGATCAACTGTACGCCCTTGACAATTGGTTAGGTTAAGTCGTTATACTTTCGTTAAAACTAACGAAAATATCACGATTTAACCTAACCAATCGTCAAGGGCGTACAATTAACCTAACCAGGCATTCAATTAACCATTTTAGAGCAATTAACTTCATTTTAACTCCATTTTAACTGCATTTTAGAGCAATCCAAGAATAAGCACCCTCGTTCGACCCCAATCCAAGAAAAATCACCCTAAATTGATTTGGGGTGCTTATTCTTCGATTGCTTCGGTTCTTTATAGCCTAATGGCGTAAACGAGTTTCTATAATTTGAAGGATCTAAAAGGATATTACGTTTTTATGAACGTCATTTGAAAAATCCAGTACTGTTAATGGTTTTACCCAACGTTATCCTACTAAAGTTTTTTCCTTAATATACAACATGTATACAGTATATACTGTGTATATATATATTAACAAAATTAGTTAAACTGGAATGAATCCAGATTATAAAAATTACATTGAAAATATGAAGTTAATAAATTTAATTTAAATTTAAAATTAAATTTAATTGAATTAAAGATTAAATTTAAGAATTAAGAAGCCAATGAAACCAAATTAAGTTAAACCTAATTAAACCTAATTAAAATTAAACAAATTAAGCCTAAAACTCGAACAACTCATTGAAAAAGGTGAGTAAAAATTAAATGAAAACTTTTTAAAATGGCAGTTGAAAATTACCTTCCATTCGCATCAAAATTCTAATGAAAATTCTAACAAAATTCTAAAGCAATTCTAACAAAATGTAGTTGGTTTGACCAGAGGTGGATTAGTTGGTCAGAAAAAGTTTAATTTCATGGCAGAGTTGTTACTCTTGAAGGGAGGTCTATTTTTATTATTTTTATGAATATAAATAGTATGAGCGCAAAAGGAGAGTGTGCAATGCAATTGCAATTGTTGATCAATGTTGCAAGAGTGCCAGCCCCTTGTTGAAAGGCACCCCCCCCCCACCCCACCCAAAGGGGGAGGGGTTGTTGCAAGAGAAACAAGGGGTTATGCAACTTGGAGGCGGAGTTATCCCCCAAGAGAGAGAAAGGAGAAGGAGAGAGAGAAAGAGAGGTGTTCGCCTGGCAGGAGCCAAGCGCATATTAAGACTTCAGCTGAGCGTCCGCTGTCTTATAGGCCCCTAATCAGCCAGTTGACTTAATCAGCCAGTGCCTCCAAGCACTATCAGCCAGTTGGCACAGTGTATACTTCGTTTGGGCACGTACACACCCGCCTATACACCCATAAAATATTATGCACACACAACTATATGCGCCGGGTTCGAGATCCGGTGGCGGCGCGTCCTTCCACGATTGGTAGATAAATGGGTAACCAGGGTGCCCTAGCAGGGATCCCTCTCTCTCTCGCGCTCTCTCTCTCTCTCTTACTCTTATTATATATATAATATATATATAATATTATATATATATATATATATATATATATCCCCGTTAAACCGTAGGTCTAGGGCAGGGTGAAAAGTTTGGCCTTCGCCAGAATGAACAATTCGGGCCGACGCCATCGAAAGCAAAGGTGACCCTATATATGTACATATCTCTCTCTCTCTCATATATATATATATTAGGGTGGCCCTTATTTTTCGAAATTGCAAATCTCACCGTCTCACCCCCCTCAATATATTCCATTTGACAAAAAAACAAAATGTGCAAAATCTCAAGTAATTATAAATATTCTTATTTCCCTCACAAGGACTCAAATTTAGTTAATTATTGAAACATAAATACATGAATTTTTTTATTAGCGTTCCATTATAAGGGCAAATAACAGCAGTTAAAGAACATCATACACTAAAATAGACATTGACTACTGATTAATTAGAAACTGAATTGAACTAAACATTTTAGGACTGAAAGCATAGTAAATTTGGCCTAGTAGGGATGGTTGCTTATGAGGCCCCCTTAAATATTAATTGATTTTAATTAAACTTCTTCGGTACACGTTTTATATTAATTAATAGGAAAAAATGCGGGGGTGAGACCCCCAAATTATGGTTGATTGGGTGGTTCTTTTATGTATAAGAACCACCCAATGTATTGAAATGTATTTTAATTGATGTGCTGGTATAAGAACCACCCAATGTATTGAAATGTATTTTAATGGATGGGCTGGTACTCCAACCCATCCATTAAAATACATTTCAAACAATTATACTCATAGTTTATTAACATAACAGTAATAATAATTCGGAGGTTAGAGCAATAGACCCAATTAGTTGGCATGAACACTGACAGTTTCGAGTTCTGACTGATTACACAACCTAACAACAGTTTTGCTTTCCGGTAAAAACATAGTTTTATACTAATTATAGGGTGCTGATTTCGAAAATGAACTTCATTTTTGCACGTTAGGTCAGGTTTTGTCAGAATATGATGTTTTATACGGTACTGTTTTATACTAATTTTATGATTATAGTTCAATAATTTTATGATTATAGTTCATTTTACTTCAATACAAAACACAATAATTGCTTTTTCACTTTTTAGATTTATGATGTGTGCTTCAAGGGGTTGCGTGAACAGTCCAGATTTATTTTGTTACATCTGTGGTCTATTTACTCCAACTTCACAGCGCATGAATATGACTCCTCTGATAAGAACAGCGTATTATCACTACTTCGGCTGTCATATTGGTGACCAAGACAAAAGATGGGCGCCACATGTTTGCTGTAGTAACTGTGCAATTAATTTACGTGACTGGTTCAATGGTAGAAGGAAAGGTATGGGATTCTCAGTACCTATGGTTTGGCGTGAGCAAAAGAACCATGTTGACGATTGCTATTTCTGTCAGAACAAAGTAGCTGGCCTTACATAAAAAACTAGGAATAAAATTGACTATCCCGTGGTAGCCTCTGCCATCAAACCTGTTCCTCATAGTGATGAGCTTCCGATTCCAACACCACCAGCAGATAAGAATCTTCTGCCAACATCATCTGAAGAGGAAGCATTGTCAGAACAAGCAAATGAATCTTCTGATACAGAGTACTGTCCAGAATCTTCTTCTGAACCACATTTCATAACTCAGCAAGACTTGAATGACTTGGTTAGGGACTTATATCTTTCAAAGGGCAAGGCTGAACTTTTAGCTTCGAGACTTAAGGAGTGGAACTTAGTTCAGGGTGATGTGCGCATTACTTCTTTTTGCAAGAGAAGCTCCGACATGTCGTGCTACTTTCAAACTGTAAATCAGCTATGTTACTGCTCAGATTTGGAAAGTTTATTCTCATATTTTAAAATAGAACATCTTCCAGACGAGTGGCGTCTGTTCATTGACTCTAGTAAGCGAAGTCTTAAAGCTGTTTTGTTACACAGTGGGAACGTACTCCCAAGCATTCCAATTGGACACTCAGTTCATCTCAAGGAGTCATATGAGGACACGGTAATACTTCTGAATGTAATCAAGTATGATCAATATAAGTGGAAGATTTGTGGAGACCTAAAAGTGGTAGGACTTCTCCGGGGAATGCAGGGTGGCTTTACCAAGTACATATGCTTTCTGTGTTTACGGGACAGTAGAGCAACACAGCAGCATTATGTAAAGAAGGACTGGCCACCACGTGAAGCCTTTGTGCCAGGACAACATAGTATGAAGTATGAGCCATTAGTTGATCAAGAAAGGATTATTTTGCCCCCTCTGCATATCAAACTAGGGTTGATAAAGAACTTTGTCAAAGCCCTTGACACAGAAGAAGCTGCATTCAAATATTTGCATTCAAAATTTCCTAGCGTTAGTGATGCGAAGATGAAAGGTGTTTTTATTGGTCCCCAAATAAGAGTGCTTTTAAAGGATGAACAGTTTTTGAGCACTCTCAATGCAAAGGAACTAAGAGCCTGGAATTATTTTAAGAATCTTTGTGACAACTTTTCAGGCTCAACAAAGTCCCCTCACTATGAAGCAATGGTCACCGAGCTGCTGGATGCATACCAACAACTTGGGGCTAGAATGTCTCTGAAGATCCATTTTTTGCGCAGCCATCTAAGGCTTCTTTCCAGATGACTTTGGCTCAGTGTCAGATGAACATGGAGAGCGGTTTCATCAGGACATTGCAATGATGGAAAAAACTACCAAGGACGATGGAACCCTTGCATGCTTGGTGACTTTTGCTGGATGCTAAAACGGGAAGGCTCTACTGAGTATAGACGCAAATCCAAGAAAACTCACTTCTAAGAAAGTGAACTATATGTAGCAGTTGATATGTAATACAGTAATGCATAGGTACGTATCCTTTTTTGTTGTTCTGGTCTGTTCTGTTTTACTACAAATACAAATAAAAGTAGGTTTATAAGTAGATTTTCAAAATTTTCTTCTCTCTGTGATACTGAACTTTCAAGTTTTGAGTGTATTCTGCCTGTAAACGTCTAAATAGGGGGTTACAGATATCTAGATAACCTGACCCGATAGAGAAAAACTAATGTGATCTTCAGATTCAGCACTCCAAAATTAGTTTAGATCACCCATTAAATTGGGAGTAGCAGAATTTTTTTTTTGTAGACCAGTGTTATTATCACCCATAATTCGTCTCCCGATCGTATAGTAAGATGTTGAAGAATGGACTCGTACTTTTCTTTAACCACTGATCCTTCGATTTTCACAAGATCTGTTTTCTCACCAACAAAACAACCACAGATCTTCACATTACCACCCCCGTGCTTTATAGTGATGTAAGACATTTCTCTGACCATTTCCTTCCTACTTTTTTCCTGACATAGTCTACGTTTTGTTCCAAAAAGTTCAAACAGGGCCTCGCCGATCCAACGTACTCTCTTCCACTCTTCTATTGTCCAATTTATACATTATATCCTTGCGCCCAGTCCAATCGTTTGTGTTTGTTTCCTGGTTTTGGCAAAGGATTTTGGGCTGCAACTCTTCCCTTCAGGCCAGTTTATCTTAGGCCCCTTTCCACAGTTTCCTTTGAGATGCTGATTTTTGCTGTTTAATTGAAGTAGCCGCAATTTCATTGCAGAAAGTTCCAGCAAGTAGTTAATAATAATAATAACAATAATCTTTATTGAGAAAGAACACATTACATAAGATATACATCACATCCATGTTTAGGTTTACACAATGTTAGCATTAACGTTCAATTTTGTAATTTTAGTGGCAAGTACTGTACGCACCGAATTTAATTACAGTATTCTTATCTGAATATGCCGTTGGGAAACATGACGGCTTTTCAAGCAAAAATCTTTGAGATTTATTTCTATTTTTACAAAGGAAAATAAGAAATATAAATAGAATTAGTAGAAAATTAAATAAAGTTTCATTTAGTTAATTCTGTCATTACAAATGAAACTTGAAATAATCTTCGAAATAATAGAAAAAGAAGTGGTAAACAATACGGCATAATAATATAAATGATAATAGAAAAATGGTAAATAATACGGTAGACAGAACATGTTGAAATACCAATAATAATTAATTTCTATTTTTACAAATTAGAAATAATACAATCTTAATTTTATAAAAGTACAGATAAATGAGTTACATTACATTTGTTACTATGGCGTAATATACTGAAAACTTTTAACATATAATTTATATAACTTATGATTGCACCCGATTTAAGATTGTGAATTTTGCATATATAATAGATGATTTTCTTTGTTTAGTAATATTTGCAAGTTACAAAATATATATATATATACATTAACAGAAGTAAATAAAGTGTTTCTTTAGTGATTTGCGAAATGAAGCTAGTGATTGTGCTTGATGATCAGGAAATACACCTTGCACTATTTACTCATTCATAAGTCTTATGAGTGGGGTTGCTGTATAATCTGGTATTACTTTATTATTTTATATATTTTTACTGGAATTGAACAGATAACTGCACTTTTGTTTTTTAAGTTTTTCAATGTGGCTGAGGTTTTGTTTGGCAGAACTGGTTCAAAGAAGAAATATTTGGTGTGGGTTGTGGTATATATTGTTGGTGGTGACTGTCTGATATTGGAATGGCTGTTGCAGTGTTGCTTTCTATTTTTGAAAAGAAAGTGTTTGATAAATTAGCTATATCTTTAGGATCACTGTTGGAAATTTCACCCTGTGATAACGAAGATACAAGATTTGTCTTTTCCTTTTTGGGATTAATTAAAAACCTTTAAAGTATCCGACAATCTTTTAAGATTTGAGTCTTGTTCGGTAATTTTAGAACAATAATGATCTGCTTTTGCGGTTATTTTCAGTGAACGTCTCTGAGTGAAATAATAAAGTTGTGATTGAACTATTCTACTCGTATATCGGATTCATTAGCGATGCCATTCATTAGAGTGATGGAAATTATGGTCGCACTGCATAATTGTATATATTGTAATTCATGGAGCACAGTTTCGTTCTGGGGTAAAAATTGCGTGTATGTACACTAAGTCGTAAAATTCCCTATGACATGAAAATTTTAAACCTTTTGGTTACCTTTTACATGTTAAAATGGGTTCAGGAAAGGTTCCTCAGAATGAGGTTCCAAATTTGGGACGGGGACAAGGCCATCCCAATTGCAAGACCTGAACATTGGATTCGAACACAAGCTATGACGTTACGTGACAGGTCCCAGAAGTGTGGTTTTACCGACCTAGGCTTATTTGTTGTTTAATAAGTCTGCGCAGCAATAGGATTTCTTTTTGTATAATTAAATGGATATTAATAATTTAGAAAGTGGACAGTATTATAAGGTGAGGCATGCTACTTTCCCTAGTTACCAAATATCTGAGCTACTTTGAGAAACTTAAATGTTTAATGTGTATGATAATGGGGGCATTTAACTCCTAATGGTTGCGCTATGTGGAGTAAATTTTAAATACAATGGAAGTAGCCTAAGCATTTAAACCCTCCAATCATATAGCTATTGGCCTATACAGAGTAACTGTATAAATGATAGTCTGTGACCACAAGATGTCAACTGTATCACAGTATAGTAGCTTATTATTAGGCTGACCATATTTCCTTGAGACAAAAACGGGACATTGGGATGGCAAAAAAGGGACGGGGGTTATGTAATATTCTGTATTCATGAAAAAGTAAGTACATAAACCGGGACAAAATTGACATTTTTATTAAAACGACGGGACGGCCAGGAAATATAAAAAAAACGGTACTGTCCCGTTCAAAACGGTACGTATGGTCAGCCTACTTATTATAGATGTCACATTGTTTATAAATGTGAAGAACTGTTATGCATGTTTATTTTATTTAAATCATATACCTCTCTGAGCTTCATATACTAAGTAGCTATTACATACACTACTGGATTAGTTTGATCACTCTTGAGTCCTTAAGACTTTAATCTCCTTGAGACCTGAAGACTAATTGTTTTAAACCAATGATCTAAATGTATATCCACTGGTTGTTTTTCTGTATATTACATTCTTTTATACTTTCACCATCCAGCCTGTGCTACGGAAAGAACTTTATATGATGCTAATGCACTAATGAGACATAGGAAAATTAGATTATTACAAAGATTTTTACTCAATTTCAACAGTTCTAAACAAAATGTAGTTGTGTGTAATTAATTCTCTTAACTTGATGCTTAAGAAACAGTGAACAATAATGCAACTGAAGCTGTGAACAAAGTACGATCTGGAAAACTTTCTAAAGAAACTTTCTTTGCCTTGAGATATACAACATCTACTCTAATTAAATTGTGAATATTTATTTGAAACTTATAAGTTTGATTACATTTTACTAGGAAAGTTTCCCACCTTCAATAAGATTTCATCTGAAAGTGTATCAAATGCTTTTGACAAGTCGAGTATGATCAACGCAGTATGTTTTTTGCTGTTTAAGTTCTGATAGCATGTTTATGGCATGTTCCGTTGTATGTCCACCTGTAAACCCATATTGTCTTAGTTAAAATATCGTACTTGATTAAGAATTTAGTAAGTTTATTGTACACGACTTTTTCAAATACTTTACTGAAATTTGGGACGATAATTGGATGGAGTGCTTGGGTTTCCAAACTTAAATCAGAGCGACTGTGGCTTCCTTTAGACTGTCATGGAATTACCTTATGTTACTGATTCATTCATTAGTTTACTGAATAGTATTGCGCTTTCATCGGATACTAAATTGTATATTTTTACCGGGATTATATTCATGTCAGAATCTATCTATTAGATTTTTATTGCTAAAGAGATATTGTATGGTAGGATTGGATGAAAGAAAAATTAGTTTGGATTTGGTTGTGGCGTGTATTGTCGGCTGTAATTGGGAACGAGGCTCTAGTACTGGAACCGATATTTGTAAAGTTGTTTAATAAATTGGCTGTCTTTGGGGTCACTACAAGAACTTCCGATTTCTTTCAACCTTCGCGTTAATTAATTCTTTCACAATGCTCCATCGCCTTTTTGGATGGGATTTTTGTTCAATTTTTTTAACAATAATGATCTGGGTTTGCTTTTTTAATAGCTGCATTAAGTCTGTTTCACTAATTTTTGTATGTCTGTTCGGTAATACGTAATATCAGATGGATACAGTTTGTTGAAGGACCTGTTAATGTGATTGGTTGGTAAAAAAATTTTATTAAAGGATACTGAGATTATGGAGTGGGGTGTGATGATTTATATCTGGTTTATGTTTGAAAATGAGAATTGTTTCTAAGAGGAGTAGATCGTGTTTATTAGGTTTTGCAATTAATGTAAAGTTATGAGTTCTAAATGGGGTCTAACTGATGGGAGTGGGAACGTATATATTATTATGAGGGGTTTATAAATCTACCGGGTGTCCCATTCGAAATGAAACAACTTTGAAACCTTATAATTTTTTATTGAATGAAGCAAACAATGTAATATTCACACAGTAAATAGTCATTGTCATAAAGTTTCATATGATATATGTGAATTAACATTTAGATACATTAGATACATTGTGCATAGCATAATGTTTCGTTTTGTTAAGATCTTCACATGTTATATGCTGAACAATTTGAAACTTATATGGATAGAGCTGCAGCCACTTGCGCACGACTCTATGCACAGTTGAACGAGGAATCTGCAGTTCGACACTGGCACGACGGATGGACTTTCTCGGGCTACTACGAAAGGCGCCGCGTATTCGTTCAGCATTATCTTCCGATTTTGTTCGCCCTCCAGAGTGTTCCTTTAGAACACTGCCAGTCTCCTCAAATTTCTTGGACCATGCATATAGGTCTATTCTGGTGGGTGAAAGGTTGTGAAAGGTTGTACGGAATCGCCGTTGCACCAGAGTAGGGACTTCAACTCAGCCATCCATGACACACATTTCGCTTTTTCTTGTGGGGTAAACATAATTCAATCTGAAACAAACAAAAAACATTGCGACAAAAACATATACATATGATGTAGTAACTGGCAAAGTTTCAACATTCTCACATTAATACTTTAAAAATTATAGAGTTTCAAAGTTGTTTAATTTCGAATGGGACACCCGGTATTTTTAGTGCGACAGCTAATACCCTTCTGTTCATCAACACGAACTTGGAGTTGGCGTGTGGTCATGCCAACGTACGACGATGTGCAATCACCATATGTATATCTTTAGATAACCGATGAACACAAGGGCTTTGGAATTTTATCTTTAAATGTAAAGAAAGTGTGTAATTTTCGTTCTAATGTTAAAATACATTTTACAGAAATTTTTGGAGAAAATCTATTAATTAGTTTCTTAATTTTCCGTTTTAATACAAGACTTTCAGGTCCACAATAGAGAAGTTTAAAATACACAACCTTTTCTGGTCCTCCAATAGTAGTATGACCGTAAACTATTCGAGTGCATATGCAACTGCAATGCTGAACAGTGTTGCAAAGGGGTAGGGGTATTGCAAAGAGGGTAGGGGTATTACAAAGTGGGGTTATGCAAAGAGGGTGGGGGTATTACAAAGTGGGGTTATGCAAAGAGGGTGGGGGTATTACAAAGTGGGGTTATGCAAAGGGGGAAGGGGGTTATGCAACAAGGGGGAGGGGGTAACTCCAAGTTGCATGAATGGGGGAGCTTTGGGAGGGAGAGGGAGGATGACCTTCCCCAAAAGGGGATGACTCTGACCTAAACCCTAACTTTGGGGGAAAAGGTGGGATGTCCTCACCGCCCAAAGGGGTATCCTAACCTAATAAGGTAAACCTTAACCCAAGAAGGAGAGAGGAGAGAGCGGGTATCCTTTCGCTTGGACCACCAGACGCATAATGGCCCAACATCAGCTGGTTGGCTGGTTTTTCGTTTAGAAGAGGTTGCCAGATAGCCCTATTTATTTTAATTCTTTATATATTGAGGGGTTGCAAGATATTTATTTTATTTATTTATATATTGTTACCGTGCCGGGTGACCAAGGCTGTCATACAATATTGCCGACCAAATTAAACCAAAAACCCCGGCAACGGTATCTCGGGATGGATTACCTTAATACCAGAAGACAACAGGTGCAAGACTAAGGAACAATAACCAGACGCCTTTAAAAATAAACCTTATAATTATAATTAGAGTGAAATATATAAACGTATTTACATCAGAAAAACTTAAGAGCAAAAAAGACGTTCAATGATTAACACAAACTTGGTTCCATAAATTGGAACAAAATGTTCAAATTCCCACACCAATAATTCAGTTTAATCCCAACTCAAAACCCAATTACCCAAAATAACAACAATACCAAAATTATTCACAAATACCAAATGAAGTCATAAATTCCAAATCAATTCATAAATTCCAAATCAATTCATAAACATAAATTCAATGAAAGCATAATAATACACAAACACTGGCTAAATAAATGTTTTCTTTTCTTTTCTAACGCACGCCAGACTACTTCCAGCAGGTCTGCCAAGGTCTAGACCAAACAGAGTCTTTATACGGCTAAACACCTCGTTGGTAGCCCACTACGAACTCCTGTGCCGTCGGCCAGTCCTTCGCTGCCGAACGTGCCTAAGAACGTGCGCCAGGTAATCTGTTGCAGCTGGAAAATGGCCTGAGGATGACAGACGGCCAATCCGCAATGTCGAACGCTGGGGGTGTGGTAGGCCTCCACACACTTGACCATATATAGTCGACGAAACCTGAACATGACCTTTGACTCAACCAGAAGGAAAGCACCGATACCTGCGAAGTAGCAAACTTGAAGCAAACCCCATCCCCATGATAAAAGTACGATACACAAATATTTACACGTCCAGCTCATATCCTAATCTAACAAAATTTATTAAATACCCAACACAAACACATTCAATTTAAATAACCACATATTTAATTTACAGAAACCTAACCTAAAATAAACAAGTCATAGTTTAAATCTTACCCACAAACTTGGGCCGAGACGCCTCACTCCTCCGCTCCGGTGGTAACCTTGGCAATCAACCCTAACAAAGGAAACATTTAACTTAAACTTATATCTAGCTAAATAAAACCATCACTTTCTATAAATAAACCGATATTATATACCAATATTTTCCATATTACCACAACTAAACACCACCACTTATTATAACAGCACCATTTACCTTAAATTATGCTCCACTTTTCTTAAAGATTTACAGAAAACCAAAATCTCTCTCAATTCTCTAACCATAAATGCTTTCTATGCCAGCCGACAAAACAATGCCAAGATTCCACCAGAGCAGAGTAAAGCTCTGCACGAAACTTCTAGAAGGTTTTTACCAACCACCCACCTACACATTGACCACAGTAATTAATTTTTACACATTACGCAATACATGAAAAACACAAATACCTTATAAAATATCTTTAACACTTGTGTTTCAACTTACCATACATATCACACAGCAACTATACCAAAAATTTCCCTAAATAGTTACTGTACATAGTTAATAGAACTAATAGACCCCCCAAAAAAATACACAAAATACAAATATTAAAAAATAATACATTTACAAACAATGGAAAAATTATCAACACTGTTACAATATGAGCAGCAGTTGGAAAATTGGAGAGAGGCGTTGGAAAGTAGGGGGATGAGAATTAGCCGAAAGAAGACCGAATATATGAGATGTGATGTGCAGCAGGACCGAGGAGGGGAAGTGACATTGAGTGGAGAGCGTGTTAAGACGGTGGAGTATTTTAAATACTTGGGGTCAACAGTGGATGCAGAGGGGGGAGCAGAGAGAGAGATAAACTGTAGAATACAGTCGGGGTGGAAGAACTGGAGAGACGTATCAGGGGTGCTCTGTGATAAGAGGGTCCCAGTGAAACTGAAGGGAAAGGTATTCAAAACAGTGGTGAGGCCGGCAATGTTGTATGGAATGGAGACTGTGCCAATGAAGAAGAGCAATGAAAGAAAAATCGATGTGGCTGAAATGAAGATGTTGAGATGGATGTGTGGAGTGACGAGGAGGGATAGGGTCAGAAATGAGCATATAAGAGGGACAGTGAAGGTGCAGGAGGCCAGGTTGAGGTGGTATGGACACGTCAGGAGAAGAGAGGAGGAGTATGTGGGGCGCAGAGTGCTGGAGATGGAGTTGCCGGGACGGAGAAGAAGAGGAAGACCGAAGACGAGATGGAGGGACTGTGTGGTGGCGGACATCAGGGAGAAGAACTTGGAGGAAGACGTGGTATACGACAGAGGAGAGTGGAGAAGACGAACCAAAAACAGCGACCCCATGTAAAGATGGGATAATAAGCTGCGGAAGAAGAAGTTACAATATGAATGGGTTTCGAGATAGCACTATTTATTTTAATTATTTATTTATTAAAGGCAAGAGAGAGATGTTCTCAATGTTTAGAGGGGTTGCCAGATATTTATTTTAATTATTTATTTATGGACGGGTTGCCAGATAGTACTAGTTAATTATTTGGAAAGATGTTATCCAATGAATCTTAACCCATTTATGCTTAAAGTCAGATTTTTTTAGATATTTGTGGAAAATTCTAAATATAAGGTTAATTAAAGACAAATTACATAAAAAAAAATTTAAAATTCCAAAAAATATATTTATTACAAAAATAAATGGCGTCCTATATATAGCTCGCTAGGAAAATGCATATACATAGTTACCCAGATATGAATGAACGAACGAATAAAGGAATTTTCTAATTTTTACACTTATCAAATGTGGTATTCTTTGGAACATTTTAAATGTAGTCCTTTATTACATTTTTCACACCTTGTAGTCGTTTTGGTGTGACAGTGAGCACATCGGGTTTGCTTTTCTTGTGGAATAACCCAATGTGAATGCATATCAAAGCGACTTTCCTCTGGCCTTTGTGAAGGTCTTCCTCGCTGACCTTGTCGTGCTGGATTAGAATATCGTTCTAAATAAAATCGAGCGACATTCCTACGAAAACTCAGGATGTTCGTTGCATCTTTACCCTCACATTTTTTGTGCAATTGCCAGATATTATTCATTGATGCATCTATCAAATATGTTACTAGGCTGGAATACCTTTTTCCCCCCTTATTGGAATTCTATATTTTGAGATATTTTGGTCCATCCTGTCTACCCCTCCCATGTGCTCATTATAAACTTTTACAAGGTATGGCTGTTGTATTTGAATGCGACTTTTGGCTTCTGATGAATACCTCGAAGCCTGACAAATGGGTTCAATACCAACTCCATTTGAGCACAAATTCACTACATTATTATCATTCCACCTGCACACTAAGATTTCATTTTCTGAATCCACTCTGAAATCGAATGAACCTCTCCCCCTTTTTTTCAAGTCGTCTTTCTTTGCCAATGGACATTTTTCCATTGTGTTGTCACGAACAGTTCCTGTTGCTTTCACTGACTTCTCATTCAAAGCTGACATGAGCTTCACACTAGTAAAGAAGTTGTCAAAGCACAAATAATATGGCTGTGGACTGCGATCTATAAGGATTTCAGCAAATTTAGCAACAAGATCTCCTCCTAATCCTAGGCTACTTTTTTCTCCTGGTTGAAGTGTGGGGGATTTTCATTGATAAGGTTCAAACCAAACAAGATAGCCAAGCATAGTTGTTCCACACCAAAGCTTGTAACCGAAACGGATTGGCTTTCCGTGAATGAACTGTTTACATCCATGTTTTCCATAATACTCACACACTGATTTGTCAAAGCTATAGAATTCTTCCACTGGTGCATTTTGTAGAAATATTTTATGCAAAAGGTCCATAAGTGGTCTTACTTTTACAAATCTATCTGTATGATCTAAATTGTTATTGTCAGCAAAGTGTAAATGTGTAAAAATTGCTTCAAATCTATCACGTCTCATTGCATTGACGATAAGGGGATGATGAGTGTCAGATGCATTTTCTCAAAACATTCTTCTTCACGAATTTGTATTGTAGCACCTCAAAATCAAAATTCCTAAAGGACACTATTTCTTCATTAGTTGCTTGCAAGTTTACATTTTTTTGAAAAGCAAACCTATTTATTTCAGTAGCAATTAGATTTATTACTTCGTCATCAAAGAATAGTTCAAAATATTCATTTGGCGAGAAGTTTTGAGCTTTGAGATCTTCCATTTGAGTATCTGTTATTGACCATTATGAAATTTTAGGATCAATGTCCCTCTTTCTCCATTTACGCTCAGCTGCCCAAGGCTTCTTCTTCTTTCTACGAGGTTCAAATTCTTCTTCTTCCATTGAAGAGTCATCTAAAATAGTTTGAGCACGAGGCATGCTTTCTGGTAAATTAGTTATCATTCCTGGACTATCATCATCACCCGACTCTTCATCTGTAACATCACCTGTAGCATTGTCTGGTGGCAATATTGGAAGAATAAACTCTTGATCTTCAATAGGTAGAGTGCCATCTTCAGCTGAATTCAAAACATCGGCCAAGCTTGGAGGAACTTTGAACTTGCTGAAGAAAAGTCCTGTTTCTATTTTACTGTAAAACAAAAGAATCTAGTATGTAGATTTATATACACAGGCACACAAAAAATATATATATACACATGTGTGTATAGGAGTGTATAGGTATGTGTGTGTGTGTGCATGTGTGTGCGTGTGTGTGTGTGCGTGTGTGTGTGTGCGCGCGTGTGTGTGGTTGTGTTAATGCATATACATTACATAAATATAAAACATCCTGCAAATAGTAGAAAGAAACAATATTTGAAAATTTCATATCATGCAATTTTTTTTTACACAAATGCCTCGCGACCTAAATGTAGGACACCATTTTTTTAAATGCTAATTACTCGAACAAAGTTTATATTTTTATTATGAAACTTTTATAGGTTGAAGTTGGGGGCATTATGATTGGAATAAACATAAAAAAAATATCGTCAAGTAATTTCTAATTATTAAAATAATTACTTGCTTGAAGACGCCATGTGCAAAAATAAAAACAAGAAAATTGGTCAAGTTTGTTAAGCTGCTAGACCCAATCTATCACCTCAAGGTCATAAACAATACTACCTTTTATCGCTAAAAGGCTTCTGAAACACAGTCACGTGGTTAATACTTTGTTTTCTTTATATTCCAATTTTATCTGAATATTTTTTTTGGTGGACTATATAAAGGACGCTAGGCATAAATGGGTTAATTGTCTTAGAAACTGTATATATACCATTAAAAGCGGTATTAAAAGAGTAATTTCATTAACGGTATACATATATGTTAAAGGATCAGTCCAGTTGGTAGTGCCACCAGTTATCAGCGGCATGAAATGGTCAAATGTTTAGTCATTCCTTATATATAACTAAAACTCAATTCAGTTAACCTTTACATATATATTACAGAGAGATGTTCATATGAGATAGCCATATTAAGAGAGTAATTCCATTAACGGTATACATATATATTAATGTCTCAGTCCAGTTGGTAGCGCCTGCAGCTACCAGCAGCAGGAATGGTAAAAAGGTAATAAAGAAACGTACACAGCCGTGTGTATAATATATTATATATATATATATATTATATATATATATATGTGTGTATAATATATATATATATATACCATTAAAAGCAGTATTAAGAGAGTAATTCAATCGTCCCATATTAGAAATGTTCAGTTATCCTTTATATATTCTTTCAAACAATTAAAACCAACCAAAATGGAGAAATGTCAATTTACTTTGTTTACTTGCTTCGAATAAATTTAATTTAATTCGCCATACTTCATTTAAATTGGGGGAAAAACATTTGTCTAATAAATTAAAAAGCAATTCAGCTCCAAAAGAATTTCAGTCTTAATGTACTCACGTCAATTATCTATTAGAATTTCCCTCATTAGTAATTAGTAATTTTTATTTTTTTTTATAAATTTTGGAGTCCAATGTCCAAGGAAATGTGGGATCCAGCTCTCTACGAGTCGTTATATCATCTAAACGTAGAAAATAGGGGTTACCCATACAACACTCATCAAGCCCAACGTTGCTTAGCAGCTCAAATCTCGCTGAGAAGAGCCGATGATACATTCGACGCGACAACACTTTTGTAACCATGAAGGAGCAACAATTAATTGACTTAAATAAATTTTTCATACTTTGATAAATTCCAAAAAATACTATTTTCAGTTATAAATAACTCTCGATTCTTCTTCCTCAGAAATTTTTTCACCTTCTTACGTGAAAACATTTACAGTTACGTGAAAACATTTGTCTTTAGCTCCACGTTGAAATTATTGCAATATTTTTAATATCTTTTTAAAAGTTGTGTACGGGATATTTGACCTAACCAAATATTTCGCAACGAAAACGGATTTATCAGCAATCATTATTGAAAGTATGATACCAATACTATACAAAGAATTCAATATTGGGTGTGAGAAGCCTCTCCATAAACACTTCATTTAATTTGTACAGAAAATTTGTTTAATAAATCAAAAAGATATCGTATATATATATATATATATATATATATATATATATATATATATATATATATATATATAATCCAAAAGTACTCCATTCGTTCATTTAGACGAATTATTGGAAACAATTTCATTAAAATTCCAGTAAGCTGATTTCCTTAAAATGACCGTTCACATTTTCGATAATGTACCTTATATGTATTTTACCTGTACATTTTAAATTACAGCACTTTGCACTTCCTAAATTAATGGTTTATATGTTAAAATAAAAGATGCTCAAATCTCGCTGAGAAAAGCCGATATACATTCGACGCGATAACACTTTTTTAACCATGAAGGAGCAACAATTAACTGATTTAAATAAATTTTTCATACTTTCATAAATTCCAAAAAATACGATTTTCAGTTATAAATAACTCGATTCTTCTTCCTCAGAAATGTTTTCACCTTGTTACGTATATAAATATATACGTAAAGTTAGCCAAAGCTTTTAGGGTACACTAATGCCCATCATGGGGTCCATTTCGTTCTTACCAACCTACACTAAAAGCATTTTTCATGTTTTAACTAAACACAAAGTACAATTTTCAAATAAAATTATTCCTCAAGCCTCACTTTCTTTTATTATTATTTTCATTATTACTATGTCTCTTTCTACCACGGAATCGCCACATAACCTAATTCTCTAAAGCATGAGAAGCACTGTTTAAGAATAAACTAAATTTTCTTTAGGAACATTATTGATTTAAACAAAACACGGTTTTGACGAACTGAATCCTATTTCAGCGTATTGTCACAAACAACTCGAAACGTAGAAGATTGGGGTCCTCGATGCAGGAAAATAACAGGCCTTTGATATTACATGCGAAAATTATATACGTATGACGCATATAGAACGTACATTTATTACATTCTAAATGCATAAACATATTTTGGTGAAATTACAGAGGCGTCACCAGCTAATCAGAAATCGTTAAAATCTATCACAATTCTCAATATATATATACCGGGATGGCCTCAACTAAAGATACTGCTGGTAATAATGATAATAATAATAATAATAATAATAATAATAATAATAATAATAATAAACAGAATTAGTACAATGGGCCTCAAGAATATTTGCGTTCTGGAATTCTTTCAAATAAAAAGTTCAGTAAACGAATGAAATATTTATTTAGATTTATTTTTTGTAGGACTTAAAACCTACTTAAACAAGGTTCTATTTCTCATTTAATGCCAGTAACCATCTCACACACACACACACACACACACACACACACACACACACACATCTAAGATACCTGCCACCTAGACAATTTAAAATAGTTTTCGCATACCGTTAAAAGATTAGAGGCTTTAAAACTTCGTATAATAATAATACACTCAAATTAGTCTCTCTCTCTCTCTCTCTCTCTCTCTCTCTCTCTCTATCTGCTTTTTCCGATAGATAGATACCATTTGTGTCAATAAATAAGGTTTACTCAACTAAACCTACTCTTCCTTGCCCGCTGTCGTATTCTCTTTCGCGTATATTGTTTCTCTTTTCAGTTTTATTTATGTATTCACTTTTATCAATAAACGAGAGCAGTACGAAAGGATGGGTTCGGCATTTAACCCGTGGCGTGCATCCCCACCATTCTTGTAGTGGTTGATGACGTTCGGCTCTCTAGCAGACACTTATTTAATTCACTAACCCTAAAAAGCTCGTCTAAAAAATGACAAGTTGCATATACTGTATATTAGGGTGGTCCACAGAATGGGGTAAAAAATCGAAGTTCAATTTTCTTTCCTCCCAGGCAATAATCTGGTTTCGTTTAGCTAAAAAATATTTCATCTAAAATTTAAGGCAAATCGAATAACTTCTAGGGGTGGCTCAAAGCTGTTTTTTGTATACCATTATGCCCTTTATTAATATATTGAATAATTAAAAGAAACATTATTTACAGATACATTAACTAATGATTATTTTTCTTTCAGATAGATTTATTAAATTTACAGGTTTTGCAATGTCAAATAAACGTACATTTTACTTAATGAAAAAGTCAGAGGAAACAATCACTGGAGCCAAGCTGCCTTCCCGTGGCCAGGTCCTCCGCATGTTCCTCCACCATCATCAATTCTTGAAGAAGGAGATCAAACCTAGTTCAGAAGCTGTTTTTGAAGAATTGCGTCTCTTCTGGGAGAGAGCCCGAATCCCTACTCAAAGGAAAGACCACATTCTTCACAAAATTCAGGCTCTACACTTGGAGTGGAAAGCGATTAAGAAGAATGCTGGGAGGAAAAGCAACTCTCAGTTAGAAAAAGAGAAAACCTTTCAGGAAGAAATGGAGAACCTATTTGATGTCGCCCATGCTGATGCCTTTACCTTAATCAAAAATGAAGAAGACCGGCAGTTCTTGATCCAACAAAGGAAAGCGGGACGAGTGGGATCAATGGTCTCTGCAGATATGGTGACTGACAAGGCAGAAAAGAGAGCTGCTCAGAAGCAAATGAAATTGGTAAATAGGAAGCGGAAAGATGAAGAAGAAAAATATGCTGCTTCACAGGAAGTTATGCTAGATCAGGGAAGTTCTTCTTCTGAGTCTTTATGTGAGTCAGAAAGAGAAGATGAAGATTACCTTATTAATCCCCCATCTACCAGCGGACCAACTCCACCAAAGAAAAAGACAGCAAAGAATATCATATCTCCTGAATTGGCTGCTGCTCTGGACAGGACTGGCATCAGTGACAGGAGGGCCACCTTTGTATTAGCTGAAACTGCATCTAGCCTTGGTCAAGATCTTTCAGAGGTGAACATCTCTCGTTCTTCAATCAAAAGGCACCGAGAGAGGCATCGAAGGCAAATAACCCATGCCATTAAAGCTAGCTTTAGTCCAAGTATTTCGATTGTCCACTGGGATGTGAAGTTGATCCCTAATCTACTTGCCAAGAATGAAAAGGTAGACAGACTCCCAGTCCTTGTCTCTTCAGTTGAATCAGGTGATTCAAAACTGCTTGGTGTTCCCAAACTACCAAGTGGAACAGGGGAAGCTCAATCAGCTGCAGTGTATAATCTTCTTTCCGAATGGAACATAGATAAGTCAATAATCGGAATGTTATCAGATACTACAGCATCAAATACAGGAACAAACAGGGGAGCATACGTTCTTCTGGAACAGAAACTTGGTCGACCACTCTTCTATTTTGCCTGTAGGCATCATTGCATGGAAGTCATGTATGGAGGAGTGTTTGAAGCAGTCCATGGTTCATCTTCTGCCCCTGAGCCACTTTTGTTCAAAAGGTTCCAATCTACAGTATGTGGGACTACATTGATTTAAAAACCTTCTCTACATCACAGGATGATGATGAGATGAAGGAGCAAGTTGATCCTTTCAGAAATGAAATAATTGCCTTTGCCAAAGAACATCTGGCCATTGGAAATTTTCGAGATGACTATAAAGAGTTTTTGGAACTTTCTTTGATCTTTCTTGGTGAAAAATTTGAAAGTTACACATTCAAACGTCCTGCTGGCACGCACTATGCAAGGTGGATGGCTAAAGTTATCTATGCCATCAAAATGTGGCTTTTTCGAAATCAAATCACCCTGACTCCTCGAGAGAAGAAGGACCTGAAAACCTTACCCTTTTTGGAGTCCTAATCTACTTAAAAAGCTGGATCACTGCTCCTATTCCATCACAAGCTCCGAAGAATGATCTGGATCTTATCCAAAAGTTAAAGGACTATCATGACCAGAAAGTGGCCAAAGCAGCTCTCAAGAAATTTGAAAACCACCTATGGTACTTATCAGAAAAGCTGGTGGCCCTTGCTCTCTTCGATCAAACTGTTGCACCAGACACCAAGGGAATCATGGTCCAGTGTATGAGGGAAAAGGAGGGGTCATTAGACTTCTCAAAGAGAAGAAGACTCAAGGAATGCAAAGCAACACTGAAATTAGAAACTCTTGCCACAAAGAACTCATTAAAGCTTCTTAAGGCCCTACCGATTAATATTAGTTTTCTTGATGATGACCCCAGCACCTGGGAGGAGAAGGAAAACTTCCAAGAAGCTAAAAGAATCATAGGAAACATCAAAGTAGTTAATGATCATGCTGAAAGGGTAGTAGCTCTCATTCAGACCTTCAGCCGAACTCTAACGAAAGGAGAAGATCAACTCCAGTTTCTCTTAAGTGTGGTGGATGAGCACCGAAAGAGGTTTCCTGATTCTAACAAGTCCACAATCTTAGCTGGGCAACAATGAGTGGCCTGGTCAGCCATGATACCCCCGCCAACAAGCGGATAATACCCATATATATGGGGGGGACCCAGAAGCCATGAATGTGGACTTCTGGGGGTAGTTGAGCCACCTCTAAATATTAACCGATTGAACCCAAAATTTGCTCAGAGAAGTGTTTTGGGAAAAGGAACCTAATGAAACCCTGGGAGGAAGAATTTAAAATACTTCCCTTCCATTTTGTGGACCACCCTAATATATATATATATATATATATATATATATATATATATTATATATATATATATATATATATATATAAAAATTAATCGAACAAAATTATGTCAAATGGTGTGAGAATACACTCAAAAAATCTGAGACGGGAATAAAATCGAACAGGTATTAAATGAAATCGCATAAACAGGAATTAAATTGATTCGGAATAATATCGAGGTCTTTAAATACAAGTTGGACTGAATCTTCCTCAATCCATCTTTCACCCTGTCTATAACCTTCAATCTTTTAAAAGCAGAGTGTCCAGGAATCTCGTAAACCTTGGACCTTCATTTCTGTTCTCTTCTTCCTCTATGGGATTCGCCCAAAGCCTCCTCCTCCTTGCATAAAAAAAATTACGTTGAGTTAGGCTAGGGTAGTTTATTTTATGTTTGGTTAAGTTCATTTTGTTTATTCGAGAACCCTAATAATTTGAAATTTTTTTAAATATCTGCATTAGAACTACTAAAGTTGCTATTTATGAGTATATATATATATATATATATGTATATATATATATATATATATATATATATATATATATATATATATATATGTATATATATATATATATATATATATATATATATATATATATATATATATATATATGTGTATATTTTTGAAAAAAACAAATGGACTTTGTTTAATTATAATTATTATTAAAATAGATTCAGAAAATGTATGAACTAGAAAAAATAATTTCAAAATGAGGATGTTAGACAATTGGTAGAAATCAGATAATTTGTGTAAAAATCCATAATAAACTCATTTTGAAGTGTCTATTCGACCGGGGCCTAGCATGTCCATGATTGCAGAAGTACAGGGTGATTTTTTTATCCGAGAATCCTTAATAATTCGATTTTTTTTAATTATTAACAATGGAGTCTGTGATGGATATAGACTGAAGTGCGTGCAATGCAAAGAGCGCTACAGTTAACCAAACCTAACCTAACCATTCAGCATTTTTAATCTGAAACAAATATAACCTTGTAAATCTGAAAGCCCTAAATTTATTTTCTATTTCTGAAAACCGTTAAAAAATCTGCGGAGTGAAGAAGCCAACTTCATTTTTCGTGAAGGCGTCCAATCAGAATTTCAATGCCCAATGCGTAGGTCCGTTACATCAGTGTTACGACATCTGAGTGGCTCACGCATATGCCATAGCCACACACGCCCAGTTAAATTAACATCTAATCAACACGTTTAAGGGACTGCCACAGTCGGGAATCATTGCATAAAAAAGGAAGTATTTTCAGCAGGAACTCACAGCCGTTATTTTACCAGCGCATAATCACAAATACCCTCCGTCATGGACACCACCAACCAGTCAAAACAAAAACTTTACAGTTTACCGGAGCTATATGAGGAGGGGTGCTCTAAAGCTGGTGCTACAATTAGTCTTATTAACGCAGCCGATGGGGACGGATTATTTGCAACGTAAACAGATGCTGACATCTGCCCCTGACGTTCCGTTTGATCCAGCGGGAGAATCTACAGTAGAAATGTAAGTATAAAAATTTATGTACCCGTATTTCGATTTTTTTTTGTGTCCTATATTTAGTCGCGAACTCGTCATTTTGATGTTACTGAGGATGTCATTAGAAGAAAGCTCTAGAGAACCATTCTCTGTTTCCTTCGTGGTTATTTCATCATATATATATGATGGAGAGTAATATATATCGATGGACAGTAATAATTCATTTTCAACTCATTAAATTTTGTTGTAAAATGCTTCATTAAAATAACAGGTGTACTCATTTTTAAATTATAGATTAGTTTGAATTAGTAATAAGGAATTAATAATTAATATTTTAGAAAACACCTTCAATATTACGGTGAAAGTCCTGTTCTGATATTTCTATTAATTAATTTTATTAAAATCCATAAGTTCATTTTGAAATGTGATGTTATTCGTCATTTTCTGTTAAATGGACCACAAACACGAACTTCCCTGAGTGGTTCGAAGGTGTTTGAGGCTTCACCTTGTAACTCCATGTAACTCCTTGTAACTCTTTCTTCTTATATATATATATATATATATGTTTATGGAAATATATGTTATAGGTAAAGGGCGGGAATCATATTAAATATTACAATACTCAAAATACTTTTGCAAGTGTAAATTATTTTTATAAAATCCATAATAATCACATATCCCTTCTCCTTAATGAACCTATGAGGAACTAAATCGTGTTGTAGAATCTTTTCGTGGTAGTTTTGAAGAAACGCAAGTCGCGGGCAGGCATCTGAATATGGAGGTCGAAGTAATACAGCACAACCGATCAAACGAATGCCAGGTCGTTGGGGAACTAAAGTAAGCTTTTTCTTGTGTTTCGGGTAAGAACAAGACGCAGTGTATTTTCATCAGTTTATTAAATGGTAGAATCATAAGGAATGTTTTATAAAATAGTACAATTTTCATATTCAACTTAAATTAGTTACAGAATTAAAATAACAGGTGTACTCATTTTACACAACATTGTTGCAATTACTCAAGTTATATATATATATATATATATATATATGTATATATATATATATATATATACACACGTAAAACATCAAACAAAACATCGAGTGCGCACAAACAGAAAACGTTTTTTATCTGCCTGCATACCAACTCATCATTCCGCTGAGTGTGACACGGGTCAAATAATTTTAAAAAATTTATAAATTCATTTCCACGTGCCATGTGTAAGAGAAACGAAAGGCCAGTACATGCCACAAGTACTACTAAAGTATCCCTTGAATCGGTAAGGATTCCAAACAATTTCGGGGATATGCATCTCTTCGAGAAATTTTACAATAATAGAGTGGCTCCAATTTCAATTTCAATATTTCATTCTTCGCAAACACACCGATAAATTTGGAGCGTGTAATTCGGTCACTCTTCATTACTCTCTGGAATGTATTCGCATCCATTTTAAAAGGCAGTGACTAAACTCCTAAATCTGTCAATTTCAATTACGGCCTGTGATTCAAGGTATATTAGTACACTAATATGGGCGTTCATCGGCTTGGCGAATTCGAGTCTGACTGAAGTGTTTCCACTCTGCTGTGGACTTAAGTGTGTATTTACACTAGCAGATAAGTCAGGAGTGATGACAAATGGATAAAGATTAAATTACTCGATGAATTCTTTCTGCGTTACACCAATTCCTAGCTCATCACAGGCATCGTCGATATGGGCAAGATTACTATAACCTCTCGAGCAAAGCACGAACACAGCGTCTGATGAATAATCCGTCTCCAATATTCCCCCCAACGCTATGCCACTGACGTATAAAGTTATATTTTTAAGTCCGAAATTCTCGAATTTAAAGGGGTTCTTTTTATATTTCCCATTCATAGAAGCGTGGTCCTGTATGCCAATTAATAACCTTTTAGGTAGAGCTCCCAGGACGAAGTTTTCTATGTCTCGATGCCAACCCTGCGTGCACACTGTATAGTTTTATCTGTACTCTGTTAACTGGGTATCTTAGTGTGGTATGTAGTAAATTTTTTTCAATTTCTAACTGTTTAGGCGAACTTAGTTTCACTCGACGTACACGTAGGTATGTTTCCATAATATGAATCACAACTTGCTTTGCGCCCTCTTCTTGATCAGCATCCAGATTTAAACAGATCTCACGATTCGTGCGAGTGAGCTTTAATCTCATATCGACCCCATTCACAAGCAGCTTCTCCTGGAATGTGAAGTCTGTATGAAGGCATACATGTATATTTGTCCTTTATACTGCTTTCGTCTTTAGCTTGATAATAGCCCTCGGCAATTAAAAAGGTATCCTTCGCTTGTTTTCAAAAGTTGAGGACATTTTCCAGATAAGCTCGCAGGTGATAATAACCCGTTCCTGCAGAGATGTTGACCTGATTTAAATACACATCACACTGGCTGAATACGGAGTGTAGAAAGTTTGTTTCAGGAAATACAATGGTGGGAGAACACTGTAAATGTCTCGACAAACGTTTTATCCATTTCCAACATGAGATCGTCAATTACAGTGACTATGTTCATTTCCCTTTAACGAATTAACGTCATATACATGTTTGTGGAAAAGAATATCATCTTGGTACTCATTGAATACTGACTGGTACGTCGAATAGCACCATATAACTTTATGCACAAATTTTGAGAACATCTGTCCCTTAACTTTAATGATTTTAAGCATAAATACAGATTTACCACATCCTGTTGGGACAGATATAATACACGTGGACGGGCTCGTGAACCTGACTTTTTCTACAGATTCCATCTCTAACACGTCATACCCCTAAAGTGGGTCATTTACAAAATATAATAAAAATTTAAGTGGTGTTCCTTATATTTTAAGTCTTGTTTTTCCTCTTCTTCCACAGAACCGTGAATGACGACGAGGTACAGCATCATGTCCGCATCATCGATATTACAGACGATCTCGATGACAGTGTAGTTGTGGTCGCAGACTCCATCCCAGCAGACGAACCCACACCAGCGACAACTGTAGCACCACCACGGGATAGTTCAAAGCGGAGGCATGATGAAGGGCCTTCCACGTCAGGTATAAAGCGTGCCAGTAGTGCACCGGTTGTTACACTACCAGTATTAAAGCCCCAACCCTCTAAGTCTTACGACACAACCCCACACTAGCTCCTTCCTCAAAAGAAAGAAACTTATACAGATGCAGATAAGAGGTAATATTCAGTTTAAAGACTTTATTATTCGCATATTGTTAATTAGACAAGTTGCCCAAGGTAATGGGCTTAGCCGCCGAAGTTTCAAAAGGGTATTTCAATTACACTTTCCTCACTAGCGACACTTTAATTTACGTAGGACTACCTCCCCCCAAACATTACTTTAACTACGCCAACATGAGTGATAGTGAGCGTGAAGATTTTGACCGCAACAACAACAGTTTTAATGAAGTTAATCCTTACAATATAGCTAATGAATGTGAGCGTTATTGTGTGAATGATGTGCGGTGCTTAGAGTAGTTTCCAGGCCTTTAGAAGTATGTACATTGACCGTTTCAACTGCGATCCGCTGCAAGTCGCAACCACGATCGCCTCATTGTGCTTTACGGTGTTCAAGAACAAATTCATGCCTAAAGACACCTTAGCCGTCATTCACAGAAACAACCCTCGTAGTTATGGGCACAAGGATATTTACTCCTTTTACGGTTGCTGGTGGCACTGATGTTCAGGTCCCGTCCTGTATGTGGAATCGTAGGAGATATCTACGTAGACCTCCTGCCGACAGTCTTGCATGGACCCGCCCCACAAATCAGCTTATAGGCACTCAGTTCACTCAAAAGTCTTGTGGGAGCATGAGTATGATGCAAGGATGGAAACAGATGGACAGTACCGTGAAGAAATAAACACGATCAAGCGTTCAATGATGTTGGATCCTCTTAAATGCGGTGATAGCTTGTTCGGAGGGCATAGAAATCCCTTTAAGCTATACTTTCTGCGTACGGAGGGCGTGAAACTCCATTACTACGACTTCTTCTCGTTATACCTATAGGTGATGAAGAACAATTTGTACCGAGTAGGTGCACCTGAAAAAGCTGGTGGGACCAGCCCTGCCCACCATCGAGGAGTTCTAAGCAAATTTGAACAAGAACTATTTCGGTCTTTCTTTCGTAGATGTGCTCCCCCCTCGCGATTTATGGATGCCGATCTTACCAGTCGTTATAGATCACAAGCTCATGTATTCCCAGTGCGTGAAGTGCACAGAGGAGAACAATGGGACTTGTAATTGCACAACCAACCAGCGGAAGATCAGAGGAGAATATACAAGTACTGAGTTTTCCCTAGCCGTTCGCCATGGCTACAGAATATTGAAGATATATAAGGTGTTGAGATTTCAGAAGCTACCCAACCTTTTCACGCCATATATAAACACATTTTTGAAGGATAAGATAGAAGCATCAGGGTATCCGCGAGTAGTTAATACCGAAGATGAAAAATCGGATTATATTCAGCGCTACCGTGAAGTGAAACAACTTGACCGTTCCCAAATTGTAAAGAACCAAGGCAAGCGCTTTAGTGCAAAGTTGTCTAAATAGTCTTTGGGGAAAATTTGCATAGCATACAAGGAAGGGATACGTTCATCTAACCCAAAGTTATAACGAGGTGTGGGATTATGCCAATGCTCCTGATAAGGAGGTCATGGAGATCGTGTATGTAGGTAATACGTACATAATAAAGTACAACATTACCGAACTGACCACAGACACATCTCGTGTTGGAAACATACCTGTAGCCAGCTTCACAACCGCATACGCTCGCATCAAACTTTGGGGTCTATGGCATTCTCTTGGGCGGAGGGTTGCTAATTTTATAAAATTAGCAAGCGAGGAGCTGTACTTAGTACTTATCGTACTTATAACATCGCATTAACGTAATTATAATCCACATTTAGACTTTTCTCGGGGACAGAAGATATTACTCTAGAGTCATAAAATTTTGTTCTGTACGCCGCCACAGATAGTGTGATATTCACAGCGAGGGAGAGTGAATACATGCTGCCTATTGGGGAATTCCTCGGAGAGTTGACTGATGAGATCAAGGATGAGTATGGTGACATCGCATATGCAGACTCTTTTGTCTCAACAAGTCCATAAACTTGTGGGGTACGGGGTGATGGTGGGGGAGGATATGAAATATATCGTGAAGGCTAAGGGTATCACGCTTAACCAGGCGAACTGTCAGATCATTAACTTTGATTCGTTGAACGAGCTAGTGTGCTTGGAAGATGAGGGCGACCAACCGCCCCACTTACTGTACGGACCTACAATTTTCGGGCCCAGAAGCTGGGGTGTGTGAAGGAACTTACGGGTACGAAAATGTGTCGTAAACCCTTTAGGAAACGTTACCAAGTGCCTGGTACCTATGATGCCGTACCCTTTGGCTACCATATTCCTTGATTGTTTTATATATATATATATATATATATATATATATATATATATATACAGAGGGTGATCAAATTATTAGAGCCACCCCTTGAAAAACACATTTTCATTATAATATGGTGTTTTTAGTTTAAATAATAACTTTTTAAGTATGCAGACAGCATTCCAAATTGTTAACACATGTATTGTTCTCTACCTGTATAACAGAAACTAGGGATAGGGGTTAATTTGGGGAGTACGGGGAGGGGAGTATGTGAAAAGTGGGTTCAGTAGTGTTTCAGCTGTGAACGTGGAAGGTTGTGTCACGTGGTCAGGTGCGTTAAGTGTATGTTAAGTTAATGATAAGTTATTATATTTAAACCATTGTACGTGGAATATGCACTCATACACCCACATGATATTGTTTCTCAGCAACGTATTGTGATTCTTTTTATTAAATTAGTGTTTCTTTACAGGAATAACTTTTATGTACTGTAGGCTACCCAACATGGGTAAGAAATGTGATCTACCACCAAAGAAGAAAGGTAGAATGCTCTCGCTGCTGACGGCAACTGATTATTCTCACAGAAAAATAGCCCGAGAACTGAATGTGTCACGTGCGAGTGTTGACAGGATCGCATCAAAAATTAAAGTTGAAGGGGATAATCCAGAGCTGACTCCAAAAAGCAAGAGTAAATGTGGTCGGAAAAGGATAACTACACCTAGAGCCGACAGATGCATTGAAAAGAGACTAGTAAATAATAGGAGAAGCACTACTAACAAACTTAAATTGGAGCTGGAAAAGGAAAACATCAACATTTCGACAATGACCTTAAGAAGGCGTGCAAGGGAATTTGGATTGAGTAGTCGCCGGCCAAGGAAAACGCCAAAATAGACTCCAAGAATGATCAAAAAACGCATAAAGTGGGCTAAATATTACTGAAAGTTCACTGTAGATGACTGGAAATCGGTAAGTCACAATATTTTAGTGATCTTGTATACTTATTTTGAGTAAAATGTATTATTTTGATATTTGTATGACAAGGCACATTTCATTTTGGTTGCAATCATTTCTTTCTTTTTTCATTTGCAGGTGTGTTTCAGTGACGAATCCACATTCCTTGTCATGTCTGATAAATCACAGAACGTTAGGCGACCTGTTCGTGAGGAATATCATCCAGACTGTGTCGTAAGTACGGTTAAGCATCCAACATCTGTCATGATATGGGCAGTGATAAGCGGTAAAGGTACTGGACGAATTTACATTGTTGAGGGTACTATGAGGCAGGACCAATACCGAAAGGTTTTGGGAACAAGACTTATTCCACAGATCGCCGACTGGTTTCCAAATGGTGAGCCATTCCATTTTATGCAAGATTCGGCCCCATGCCACACTGCAAAGTCAGTTAAAAGTTTTCTGGTTGCAAAGAATATTCCTCTCGTGGATTGGCCAGGAAATTCTCCGGATATGAACCCTATCGAAAACTTATGGGAAATAGTAAAGTGTAGACTGAAAGGCGAGGAAATAACAACTCGAATACAGTTAATAGAACGAATAATTGCCGTTTGGAACCGTGATCCTGAGATACAGGCCACCTGCAAAGCCTTTATAGAGAGTATGCCTAGACGGGTTGCTGCCTTAATTAAGGCCAAAGGAGGACCCACTAAGTACTAAATGTGTTTAATATGACTGTAGAGTAGGGTGGATCACTTTTCACTTTTTTTTTAAAATTATAACTGGTCAAAGTTTTTCCCATGATTTGGTTCAGTGGAAGTACACTGTCACCATTTTTACCAAAATCGATCAATATTTAGGGGTAGCGCATCGACCTTGAAAATTTCAATTTTGGAAATTTGGCCAAATTGACAATTTTTTACTGAATAAAGATAAATCATCAAATGACCATATTTTCTGAATCCACTCAGTGAAAGAAATCCTCTCAGATACTTACCAAGTTGATCGGACAAGTGGTTTAGAAGTTACACTCACCAAGAAATAACATTAAAATTTAAAATACCGTATTTGTCCCCCGTTATGGACGTAATCATAGCATCAGTAGCTGGCGCATCGTAAAATCCCAATTACACACACACGCTATGTCTATGATCAATATTTTTACTAATCACAGTTTGCTTTTTACAGATCAACTGTGTCAATTGATTCTTGTTTGATAAGTCTAGACTTTAGTACAATGGATAAACTGTTAACAACCAGGAGTGGGAAGACTCTGAAAGTTACTTATTCTGGAAAAGAGAAAGCAGCAACAACAGCACCACCTTCTCTAAGGTCAGCCACGGACGTCTTCTTAATTGGTCAGCCATCTTCCTCGATCGGTGGTGCCAAATTGCCAACCACCCATCAAGTTCTCCAGTACTTCTTCTATGCCAAGCAGGAAACTACTGACAGGAAGGCCGCCGTAAAAGACACGGTGGCCAATGTTCTGGCATTTTGGAACATGGCACGTATAAAGACGATCACGAGGCGTAACTGCGAAAGAAAACTGGAGTTACTGTGGGAAGAGTGGCGCTCGCTGCAGAAGAGCAAGATGAGAGACAGTGACGCGGGAAAAGGCAGGGAGAAGTTTTCAGAAAATCTGAACAAGCTCTGGGACATCGGAGCTCCCGATGCTATTGAAGAGATACAGAAAAGTCGACTGCTCTCAGACAACAACAAACAAGAAGATATTAAATTTTATGAGGATCAACGGGGCCTGCGCCAGGCAACAATGAGTGGGAATGATAAAGTGTTCGTTGTCAAGAGAAAACGGCAACTCTCAAGACAACAATCTCGTGATGAGCCAGGCACCTCAAAAACGAAATTAGGAACCGAAGCTGAGAGCGACGATGAATCTATAGAAAGCAGATCATCGAGCAACTCCGAATCACAGCTAGAACCACCATACCGACAGCCGAGAGAATCAACTGTATCAATCAGCCTTCCTCACCGCATCCTCAATGCACCGGCTGTTATTGAAGTGGCTGATCGCTTCCGGATGTCCAATAATCAGGTGTGTATATATCAGTAATGATCTTTCCTTGACAAAGATATAATAGACGTAACGACGGAAAATTTAGTGATTATTTTGTCACATAAAAACCATACGCATCCTTGTCAATTTCCTTTCAATTTCGCACATAGGTGGCAAGTGTCGTGGCGGCAGTCCTACGTTCGGCAGATCCGCCCGCAGACCTGGACAAATTCAGTATCTCGAAGGACACGTCTCGCCGTGGAAGAGTGGCACATCGTTGTGAAGTGTCGACAGCTGTGCAGAAATCCTTCGTATCTCCGAGGCATGCTGTCGTCCACTGGGACGGTAAAGTAATCAAGGTCAGTTTTGCCCTCACCGTGGACGACAGTGAATTAACATGTTCCAGTGGACGATAATGGATTGGATGTATGACATACGTTTCAGGACTCTCTTGGATCATTGGAGCACCGCCAGGCGATTCTCATCTCCGGAGCTCCCCAATGCACAGAAGGAAAGTTGCTGGCCGTTCCGACTGTTGCTGACGGCACCGGTCTGTCCCAGGCCCAGGCGACCTTTCGTGCTCTCAAAGACTGGGGATGCGAGAACAACGTGATTGGACTGTGCTTCGACACAACTTCCTCCAATACGGGGAGGGTGCAGGGTGCGGTGGTCCGGCTGGAGAACATGCTTGGTAAACCGCTCTTCCAGCTGGGCTGTCGCCATCACGTTATGGAGCTCATCGTGGGGGCAGTGGTCATCACCGCGTTTGGAAGAACCACAGCACCAACTGAACCTTTGTTCCAGTATCTGAGGAGAAGGTGAATTTCAAGTCTAAGGCGCATTTGTTTTCTCCAATGATTTTTTGCCTTCAGAGCAATTGAGATATCAGCGTCCTTCTACTAATGATGTTAATAGCAGTCGAAAAGGGAAACTTCAGTCGTTTTCATGCAATATTTTCATAACTCCCCTTTCAGGTGGGACAAGCTCGACCTCTCGACTTATCGCGAGCTGGAGATCGAGCATTTGGCGGAGGTGACGTGGCTGATGGAGCTCCGAGATGAGGCAGTCAAGTTCCTCGGCACCGCTTCTGGTCTTGTCAGAGAAGACTACCGAGAAGTGGCGGAGATTACACTCCTGGTACTCGGGGCCCAGCCACGTCGTGGCACACACTTCATGCGCCCAGGAGCCTACCATCATGCGAGGTGGATGGCCAAGGTTGGTATTTTGAATTAGAAGTTAAATATTGTATTGCCTTCTGCAAACAGCCATTTGAAGTCCCTACCAGAAAAAAATAAGATAAATAATTTACCATTAAACAAACTTATATGGAGTGGTATCGGTATTTATACATCACAGTGCGTATTCGTTTCAGATCATCTACTACACGAAGCTCCTGATGTTCAGCGGTCAGCTGGAGTTCGACGACGAGCTGGTACAGAAACTTCAGAGAGTGGTACTATTTACTGCACTCCTCTACGCACCTGCCTGGCTGGCGGCTCCTGTCGCAGCTGATGCCCCGCTGAATGACCTTGTGTTGTACCAGCGTCTTCTGCAGTACAGGGCTGTGGATCGCGAGATTGCAGAGGCTTCACTGGCAGTGATCAGGCGGCACTTGTGGTATCTGAGGCCTCAGACCGTCGTTTTCGCCCTCTGCAGTGACAAAGTGGAAGACACTGTGAAGCACGAGATGGCAAAGAAGCTGTGCCGCCTCGCTGTGCCCGAGGACTTCACGTATGACAACGTCTCGGTTGATGACACGACGCGCCTTCCGGACCTGATCGATGAGTCATCGTGGTTCGTGTTCACAGGCCTGCAGGTGTGCGCGTCTACGTGGCTCACTCTGCCGGTGAATAAGTGGGATCAAGATAAGAACTACTGTGATCTGAAGAATGTCATCTCGCATCTGAAAGTTACCAACGACGTGGCAGAGAGAGGGATAAAACTGATAGAAGATTACGCGAACACTGTCACAAAAGACGAGTCACAGCTGCAGGGTCTTCTTCAGCTCGTGGAAAAGAGCCGGAAAGAACTCGGTGACTTCAAGAAGTCGTCACTTGCCAAGATGACGTAGCGCAGAGGGAAAGGGAGTTAGCAGAGAGAGTACATGGCGCACGCCTTAAGATGACGTGTGTTCTAACCACGATTCATACAGTTTTTGAACCTAGTTAGGGGCACCGGAGTAAGTGCCTTTAGTGATATCGGTAAATCGTTTTAATACAAAATACATTTGATCATTCCTTATTCATTTTATCTTATCCTAAAAAGCAGACAATGGCAGACAGCATATGGAGGTACGGGGACAAATACGGTATTTAAATTTTAATGCTATCTCAAGGTGAGTATAACTTCTAAACCACTTGTCCTATCAACTTGGTAAGTATCTGAGAGGATTTTTTTCACTGAGAGGATTCAGAAAATATGGTAATTTGATGATTTATCTTTATTCAGTAAAACATTGTCAATTTGGCCAAATTTCCAAAATTGAAATTTTCAAGGTCGATGCGCGACCCCTAAATATTGATCGATTTTGGTAACAATGGTGTCATTGTACTTCCACTGAACCAAATCATGGGAAAAACGTTGACCAGCTATAATTTAAAAAAAAAAGTGAAAAGTGATCCACCCTACTGTAGTGTATATAAATATATTCTGAAATAAAATACGTGTTTAAATTAGCCAAATTTTACTATTATTAGCATTAGAAATAAACTTATACAAGAAAAACTATTTTTTATGTAGTGGCTCTAATAATTTGATCACTCTCTGTATATATATGTATGTTTCTGTTTACTTGTTAACGATATCTTTATTTTATTTATCATATGTATTTAAATATATATACCTTGAATAATTCGATGATATATTTATTAAATAAATCGTGTTTCAGTTCAGTTAGCGTTTCATTTTCTCCTTTGTGTGTGTGTGCGTGCGTATGTACAGGAAACGTCCTAAGCTCCATTCCCTGTATGATCGAACAAAGGTCACGTGACTCATGCTACTATCTGGGCATATATCTACCCCTGCGTGCTCAGTTGACCGCTGCAAGCCTGGATCTCAGACGTGTATTTGAAGAAATCTCACGTAGACGAAAAATAATGATTGCTACCTTTAATACTGCATACTCGACGTTTATAAAGTGGTATTCGCTAAAGTCTGAAGATGTGGTGAACACTCAAAGAATCTCTATTTCCCCATCCTTTGAGGCTTTTGAGGCTACAGTGAACCGTGCGAAGCTTGAGGAACAAGATTTTCAAATACTCTACGGCTATTCTGGCGAGAAGAAGGCAGGATTTCGTGACACAAACGATGTAATGGACTATGTTATAGAACTAAACTGCACAAAAGCTTACATATACCATGAAGTGGAAGAAACAACACGTGCAGAAGAGAAGCAACGGGTATGATTAGTGAGTCTTGTTGATGAGGGGAGTGACAAGCGGTATTATGTCATGCTGCATCATACCGAGTACTCGTACCCTGCGGCTGGGAATGTAAATCTTGTCACAATGGACAATCTGAAATATTTTTACCAATTCATTAATATATATCATGACGAGGTTTGCAGTGAGGTTGTGGCTAAAGGCCTGCGTGAGTTTTTAATAGACTTTAGAGACGAGTATCGCTTGCTAGGCAAAACGGATAAATATGTTATAATAATATGTTATAATGTTATAATGTTTCAAACCAACAAAAACCCTACGATCTACTCATGGCTGGTCTACCTAACTGTGGTCGTAGTTGTATATTGCGCATGTCCTCCGTGGTGATGTAGGGGACCTACAATTTTTCGTGGGTTCCGAACTACAAAAACTATAATTTTACTGCCTTAAACTATACCCAATCTATCAACATATGCATTTAATCGATTTTTAAACATGTTTATAGAAGTGCTACTAATTACTTCCACCGGCAAACTATTCCAGCTATTTACTATTCGATGCGTAAAAAAGTTTTTGACAACTGCTATCTCGAACCTTCTACTTGTCAACTTACACCCGTTATTTCTAGTTCTATTTTATTGTGATATTTCGAAAAAGCTCTCTCTATTTACGTTATCGAACCCATTCATAATTTTAAAAACCTGGATTAAATCACCCCTTAGCCTCCTGGTCTCGAGTGTAATCAATTTTAACTCCTTAAGCCTATCCTCGTACGACTTCGACCAAAGCGACTGAATCATCTTAGTTGCTCGTCTTTGAACTCTTTCGATTTTATCTATACCTTTGCTCATATGCGGATTCCAAAATTGGATCGCGTACTACAAATGGGGTCTAATTAATGACTTATAAAGAGGAACAATAATATTACTCGATTTGTACACAAAATTCCTAGCTTTAAAACCTCGCACCTCGTTCGCCTTATTGACCGCTGTTGTACTTCGTTTCACCACTTTTAAATCACCAGTAACGATACTCCTAAATCTTTTTCCTGCTCTACGGTTGCCAACTCCTTCCCTGACATATTATACGCAAAATTACCATTAAGCGAACCTATATGTAAAACATCTAAAACTTTGCATTTATCGACGTTAAATCTCATTTGCCATGTGACTGACCAATCAACGATTTTGTTCAGATCTTCCTGGATTTTACATCTATCTTCAAAATTAATTGCCCTACCACCCAATTTCGTGTCATCCGAAAACTTTGAGACTGTACGGACTAGGCCGACATCTAAATCGTTAATATATATAAGATGTCGACCAAGTCATTACAGTTTTCTCTCAAACAGTGCGCCGGAGTGTGAATAAAATGTGTTTAGTTCGTGAAAATCACCCTGAAGGAAAATATCTGGTGCGCATTTTGGGGAGTGGGGATGATAAAACATTAAAACCGATATTACTTCGTGTTTCGCAGATGGAAAAGTTCTCTAAACGGTTGCTCAGTATAATGGGGCACAAGTATTCACATGACTCATGTTGGAACAAACCCATAAACGAAACATTAACGCTTGATATGACTCACCCGTGTAACTCGTTCCCCACAACTGTCTCCCTGCCAAACCGCGCACAGGCTGCTCATAGTCATCTCAGAGCCTTTACCGTCTGGACGTGCACTCTTCACAATAGAATACGATGGACCCTCCTTTGAGCAGCATTCTCAATGCCGTATACGATGTGTCCGTGACGAAGTCATTGCGTGTGTTCAGGCGCAAAACCGGTGCAGTTAACTATGTACTGGAAACGACTTGTAGACAAACAAACTCTGGTAAACGGAATGTTGTTTATTTAAGTGTTGAGGAGATGAATAGAGTCTTCGTGATAGTCGAGAAGTTGAGCGAGGATCGTTATAAAATACCCGCAGGTATAGGTACAAGAAGATAACAGATTAGTGATACCCACTCATATGCCATTGTTTGTACGTTGTGTATAAATAGAGATCAACCATGCATTGATATACGACTGATGTGGAAGAATGCTTCTGATAATAACGTTCTTGTTCCCACGCGAAACCGCTTCATCCTCGACGGAATGTTTGAAATCGTCGGTTTCCACAAGCTGAAGTCTATATTCGACAAAATTTTACGGATATGCTTTATTTTGATACGGTTCTTGAATACACATACACCGCTCTTGTCGACGGGTTTACTGAGTGTAGGAATGAAGATTGCGAGAATGGTCTAGAACTGGATGCTTATTTAAAAGGTTTTAGACTCTTCGAAATATCATGAACTTTGGTACAAAGGGCTTGAGCGGTACAGGGCAGAGCTCACCTACACCGTTCACCCTGAAGAACTATTTCTTTATATAATGAGCAGTTGTCACTCCGCCTTAGAAGATTATTTCAACTGCCGATATGCATTGGGAAGAAGAGTTCACGGATCGGTAAGAATAAACCCTCGATTGGAAAGGAGTGTTTATAAACTTGAATTTAATAATGATGTTGTGGCTAACGACGCCCTCTGTGTGTGTGCTTTTGATTGTATTCTGTCCGTGTTTAAAGAGAGTGATAACTTGCTAACCGAATGTAAAGTGGGCACAAAAATAGTCTTGAACAAACTGAAGGCCCTTTACATCGAGTATAGACATCCCTATAACTTGAGCGGTGAATTAATGTTAAATCGTATTTATTGCATAGTGCAAAGCAACAATAATGTAACTGTAGACTCGATCACGTGCGAGTTTAGTATTTTAGTTAAGCGCAGTAGAACATAATGTGTACATAGATTTCTCCTGTACTATTATTATTTTGATGTTTATATATTATTTTACAGTATATTTATTTTCTATATATTTGTTAAAATTTTATTATTTAATATAAATGTGTATATAGATTTCTCCTGTACTAATATAATTATTTAAGAAAGTATATATTTATATATATCGTTTAAAGTGTGTATAGAATTGTCCTGAACTATTTTCATGGGGTATTTATTTTCTATATACTTCATGAAATTAATTCCATTAATTCGTCTAAATAAACAAAATGATGTAGTTGTGTCTTATTACCCAATAAATGCTTTCCTGGGTGTATTCCTAAACGATATTAAGGAATAATTGTGTTGATGGAAATATATATAAACGATGTACGTTTGCTACAATAAATATATATATATATATATATGTATACACTCTATCAAATGGCTGGTTATGCTTTCTAAACCAACTGGCGGATTAAGACAACTGATGGATTTTTAAGCCATCTGATGCTGTCAAGAACATCTCCATTAATTAAATAAATAGCAAAATCTGGCAACTAAAAGTTAATAAAATATACTGTATATACACATACACTTAAACCAGCCATTTACGCCTTCTTAGCCAGATTAAGCCTTCTAAGCCTTCTAAGCCAACTTGCTGATTAAGACCTTCTAAGCCAAGTGCAAAGACTAAGAACTTTATTATGCGTCTGGCGGTTCCAGGCGAAGGATGGTCTCTCCTCTCTCTAATCTTTCTCTTACCTTCCCTTTTTTTCACCCTTGGGGGAGGGGGAGGTGGTTCGCACCTTGCAATAAGGGGGGAAGGGGGTTGGAACTAGAGGAGGGGGTGGGGTTGGAACTAGAGGAGGGGGTGGGGGTTGGCACTGAGGAGGGGGTGGGGGTTGGCACTTGAGGTTGTCACCTTGCAACAGTCATCAACATTGCAATTGCTTATGCACTCGAACATTTTGTGCTCATACTACTTGAAATTACGACGGCTTTAGTTTTATAAGAAAATTTTAAATTGACGAATCATTTTATTAAACTGTCAATATATATATATATATATATATATATATATATATATGGGATGAATTTCACAATAAAACACGTGAAATGAATAAATGCTGCAAACCCACAAGGAAAAAGAAAAACGATTCCAAGGCCTTTCGTGTATTCAAAGCTACACCTCGTCACCTGACGAGGTGTAGCTTTGAATACACGAAAGGCCTTGGAATCGTTTTTCTTTTTCCTTGTGGGTTTGCAGCATATATATATATATATATATAGAGAGAGAGAGAGAGAGAGAGAGTTACAAGGAGTTACAAGGACAAGAAGAAGCCTGAAAGACCTTCCGGTCCACTCTGGGAGGTTCGTGTTATTAAACAAGTTTATTTTTCTTTCAACTATTCTAGCAGTAGTAGAAAACTGGACAGAAAAGTATAATGCTCTCTCTCCCCACCCTCCGCTCCCACCCTGGCAGAGGCAGGTACGGATAAAGGTTGAAGGAAATACCTTGACCCTGGAAAAGTAGCCAAGGAAATTTTACAAGAAAGTGGAGAATATATAAAAAGGCTCTATAATTAGCATGCCAACAGAGACACCGTGCAAGCGAACTCCTGCAGAGTTACGTTATGTTTTAGTCTTAGACCATGAGAGTATTCAATACTTTATCTAGCCTATTTTTTAAACACATTTACACTTTGGCTGGAAACAACCTCTGAGGGAAGTTGGTTCCAGATATTAACTATTTTATAAGAAAAGAAATCTCCGCAGACAGAGGTCCTAAATGTCTTTAGTTCCAGTTCAAACCCATTATTTCTTGTCGGATTGGCATTAAGTGAGAATAAGTTTCTGTAAGCTGACCGCGCAACCTTCTCGTTTCTAAGGTAAACAGATTTAGGTGTTCCAATCACCGTTGATAGTTTTGCATTCTCATTGAGGGGATCAATTTCGTAGCCCTTGCTTGTACCCTTTCTAACCTTTTTATATCCTTCCTGAGGGATGGAGACCAAAACTGCGTACAATATTCCAGTTGAGGTCTGACAGTGAATTATAAAGCGACATTACAGTCTTCTTGTTCCGAAACTGGAACTGTCTTTTAATATAACCTAATATTTTTAAGGCCCTCTTTTCGAATTTTGCACAGTGCTTCGACGGTTTCAGATCATTGCTGATATAGACTCCTAAGTCCTTCTCTAGATCGGTTTCAGTCAAGTTCCTTTCCAAGAGACAGTAATCGGTCTTCGGGTTTTTATAACCTATGTGCATTACCTTACATTTGTCCAAGTTGAATGGCATCTCCCAAGTAGCAGACCATTCGCCCAACCTGTCAAGATCATTCTGAAGCGTTCTTATGCCCTCCTCAGTACCTACACTACACTACTTCCTAATTTCGTATCGTCTGCAAATTTGGAGAGTGTACTTAGAAGCCCGACGTCTATATCATTAATATAGATGATAAAAAGTAAAGGACCCAGAGCGGAACCCTGTGGGACACCACTGGTGACGGGCGCCCGCTCCATTTTTTTACCACTCTCTGCTTTCTATCTTGTAACCAATCCTCAATCCAGTTGGAAACGAGCCCGGTGATTCCTAGTCCTCTGATTTTAGCCATCAATCTCGTGTGAGGGACTTTGTCAAAGGCTTTTTGAAAATCGAGATACACATCTATTTCCCTACTTGCATCGTATAGTGTATGCATATTATGGAAAAAAAAACTAACAGGTTTGCCAGACAGGATCTATGTCGCCTAAATCCTTGTTGAGAATAAAAAATTAGATTGTTAGATTCAAGATGATACAAGTGATGTGAAACTGATCGGGCGGTAATTACAAAGATTTTCCCTAGCTTCCAGTCGGTTGGAATTTTCCCTAACTCGATTGATTGTTTGAATATGGTTACTAAGTCGTCAACAACATTGTGGCTAACCTCTTTTAATACCATTGGAAGAAATAAGTCGGGACCAGGTGATTTCTATTTATTCATCTTATCAATTAAGTGTTGTACCTCATTTCTCGTAAAACTTATGGTCACTACGGGATGGTCACCGTCATATGTAATCCAAGGACCTGACACTTCAATTGAGTCTTCCTCCGTGAAGACTGTGACGAAGAACTCGTTTAACGTATTCGCTATATCTTTATCACTGAATTTCAGTACATCATTTCTCTTTTATGGGACCTACAGAATTTTTAATTAGCTTTCTGCTATTAACATGGACAAAAATTCTTTAGGGTTAACTTTACAGAGTGAGGCAACTCTAGCTTCTTCATCACGTTTGGCTGATCTAATTAAGGACTTAACCCTCCTACGTAGGTTTATATAGTTTTCTGAATTAGTCTGGTTGAAACGTGACTTAATTTAGTTTGTAGGCTCTATTTCTTCCCGTAATAGCACTGCTAATTTCGTTGTTAAACTATTTCGGCGACAAGCGAACTATTTTAGTGGGTATAAAAGTGTTCTGTAATATTCTAAATTGATCCCTATACGAGCTCAGGTGACATTGACATCCTCACTTATTAGAACTTCAAGTGTGTTCGAATCACTTCGAAAGTTTTCAAAATTTGCTCTGGAGAAATCTAGTCTTTCACGACTCTTTTCGTGTGTATTAACTGGAACCCTGAGGTCAAACCTAATCACATTATGATCGCTGTTACTCAAATTTTCACCAATAGTCAGGTGAATATGAGGTCTAGTTTATTATTACCCTTTGTAGGACCGTCAACCAATTGACTTAATAAATTATCATGGGCAAATTTATATTACCACAATTAAAATCCCCAAAAATCACACTGATCTTATTATTCACTATTCTGCTTAACTGGTTATACAAGTTTATATCCTTATCAACGGGGTAGTGAGGTGGCCTATATACTAGAAGTACATCCACTACTTTATTATTTAGGTTTAGATCAATTCCCAACATTTCATGAGCAGATACATATTACTGTTTACCGGGTGCAGAAAGTCACGAGCATACAAAAGTACACCGCCGCCTTCCCTTCCGTTCCTCTCTTTGTGAAACATTTTGTAGCCTACAATTTCAAATTCTCCTACAAAATCCCTTGATTCAGATTGAATCCAGGATTCCGTTATTCCTATGATATCAAAGTTCTCAGTTTAGACTAGTGCTATAAATTCCAGTAGTTTGTTTCTAATTGACCTAGCACTGAAGAGCACAGTTTTGAGAGATTTTAAGTTGTGATTTCTCCTAACTGGCCTGAGTCGTTTCCTGAAGCAGTTGAATTAACTACTAGGTGAGTAGGATGAACTACTGGTGGAGGATTGACTGCTGGGGTGGGGGGACAGGACTATCTGCTGGGGGAGGAGGACTGACTGCTACTATTGGGGGAGTAGGATGAACTACTGTTGGAGGAGGACTAACTGCTGTGGGAGGAGGACTAACTGCTGTGGGAGGAGGACTAACTGCTGTGGGAGGAGGATTAACTGCTGTGGGACGAGGACTAACTGCTGGGAAGGAGGACCGACTGCTGGGAGAGTAGGTTTAAAAGTTGGGAGAGCAGGATCAATTGCTGGTTTGAGGGGGCCTAGTTTAAAAAGATTATACAAATTTATGTTCAGTAAATCACCAAACTTCTTTTTCCTTTTCTGATTAAATGTATCCCGTCCGAGCCAAAGTATTCTACATTTCCGAAGAATGTAGGCCAAAAATCAACAAACTTTAGACCTTTTTCCTCACACATGCGTTTAGCTCTCTTATTTAAGCTAATGGTTTTACTTAAAGTATAGTCACTAGCACGCATTCGTGGGAGAATCCCTACAACCATACCCATATCTGTCTTTTCCCTAACCTTGTCGGTTAGGATCTTGAACTCTTTTACCACCAACATGTACAATGATGGGGCAACTCTTATTCTTGATATTAATTTTGACTAATTCCCTATTTATTATCTGCCTCTTGGCACCTGGAAAACATCAGAGCTTTCTTTTGGTCACGCGTCTTGCTCCGAAAAAGTCCCCTTGATTCCTGACCAGAGAATCCCCAATTAAAAAGGATTCCTCCTCCTCGTCGGCAAGTAAGTGAAACTTATTTTTTACTGTAATTGGTTCTGAATCCTTTTGTTTTGGTTTGGAGGGTCTTTCTTTTATGTTTAACCAATTGGAATTCTCGTTCCTTCGTCCTACATTCCGAAATATTCACCATATTTTCCAAGCGGGCCACGCTTTGTTCTAGATGTTTAACCTTACAGTTTATATCTGCTGATGCGTTTTCACTCTGATCTTGTATACTGGGTTGGATTTCCAGTGCTACGACCAGAGCTTCAAGCGTTTTTATTAATTCCTTTAGCTCTTTAACTTCCTTTCCGTGGTTTTCTCTAAGTTTATAAAACAAACATATACTCAGGGATGTGATGTCGCTGATATTACCTTCGGGGGAGTCGACACACCAATAATTAACTTTACATTTAAAGCATTCAGCTTTCAGTTTAGCTGGCCCTGTCATGTTTTGTCTTTTTTTTTTATACGTTACTTTAAATAATACAATATGTTACTTTAAATAATACGATACGTTACTTTTAAATAATACGATACGTTACTTTTAAATAATACGAGACGTTACTTTTAATAATACAATATGTTACTTTAATTAATATAGCAGATGGCGAGGGGGAAATGGTGAATACGGAAAAAAACACGTGTTACAGACCGGAAACGGAGTTGAATACAGAATTGAATGGAACCCGTTGGCTGCCGTTAATAACAATGCTAGTTCAATTAATATAGTGGTTAGTGAGGGAGAAATAGTGAATGCAGAAATACAGAAATAAATAAACACGCGCAAGCGAGTGGCACGTGTTGCAGACTGGAAACGGAATTGAATACAAAATTGAATGGAACCTGTAGGCAGCTGTTAATAGCAATGCAGAATGATGTTACTTTAAATAATGCAATATGTTATTCTAATTAATTTAATGGATGATGAGGAAGAAATGGTGAACGCAGAAATAAACACGCACAAGCGAAAAGCACATGTCACAGACCGGAAACGGAATTGAATACGAAACTGAATGGGATCTGTAGGCAACCGTTTATAACAATGCAGAATGATGTTACTTTAAATAATATAATGTGTTACTTTAATTAATAGAATGGATCATGGGGAGGAATGGTGAACCCGCGAGAGCACGTGTTATAGACCGGAAACGGAAATATACTCGAATATACAAATTTTACTATTTAACTCGCGTGAAAAATGGAATTTGCAGCGACCGTCTAAAAAAATGCAAAATTATTTCACGTCAACTTTGCCAGAGAAACTCATCCGAAAACTAGAATTTAAACAATGCGGAATTATGTTCGTTAATTGTAATTAAGAAACCGGAAAAGGAAATAAATTAAGTCTAATTAATAAGCAATAGTGCTTGGCCTAGCCTCAAGAATAAAATAAATAAATATAATTATACTTATCTAACAAATTTTGTTAAATCAAACTTAGTCACAACACTTCATACAAATATCGAAAAAAATACTGGAGAGACCACACAGCACGTCCGCCTCCGATGAAGTCTGATGAGAGAGAGAGAGAGAGAGAGAGAGAGTTACAAGGAGTTACAAGGAAAAGAAGTACCTCAAAAGGCCTTGCGGCCCATACCGAGGAGGTACCCATGGCAACGGGTGCCAGGGAAACATTTCTACACATTGTCACAGCTAGTTTCTCGAACAGCCACCCCAGAAGACAGTAACACACATCCTCAAACAGTGTGCAAGATTCGGTCTAACCTTTTCTTGAACTGATCCACAGGGGAACTGTTCACAACTTCTGAAGGTAGCCTGTTCCACGTGTCACAGATCTTATAGGTAAAGTAATTCCCACACATACTAGTCCTAAACCGTTTCAAATCCAACTTCCAACCATTGTTGTGAGTTCAGTTATCATTTAAACTAAACACTTCTAAAATCGACATCGTCGAACCCGCTTAAGAGCTTGAAGACCTCGATGAGTTGACCGCGCAAGCTCCGACCTTTCAGAGAAAACAAATTCAGGGCGTGTAAGCGTCTAATGTAGCCAATATGCCTAACAGAAGGGATTAACTTTGTGGCCCTCGCCTGGACTCGCTCCAGCCTGTCAATATCTTTCCTGAGGGTGGGCGACCAGAACTGCATAGCATACTCCAGGTGCGGCCGAACCAGGGAATTGTACAGAGAGAGCACAATCTCCTTGTTCCGAATTCAAATTTGTCTCCTGATATAACCTAACAGCTTCTAGATTTTCTTTTCCATCCTCTACGCACTGTTTGGTAAACTTAAGGTCGCTGTTAATTAGCAAACCCAAGTCCTTTTCCAAATCAGTGGCTTCGATATTACTCCCCAAAATGGAGTAGTCCGACTTGGGATTGGCGTAGCCAATGTGCATGACCTTGCATTTACCGAAATTAAACGGCATTTGCCATTTTTCGGACCACTGTCCTATCCTAGGTATATCCGCACGCAGTTGCTCGATCGCTTCGGGCGTCCCAACATTGGCCCCCAAGGTTGGTGTCATCAGCGAATTTGGCAATCCTACTGACGATGCCATCGTCGATATCATTTATGCAAAGGATAAACAACGGTAGCCCCAAAACGGAACCCTGAGGAACCCCGCTAGGCTAGTGACCGAGGCTCAACCCATGGTAGCCCATTTAATTACAACCCTCTGCCGCCTATTCTTCAGCCACTTTCCAATCCAGCTACCTACTTCCCCACCGATACCCAGCGCGCGGACTTTGGCCATTAGTCGGCGGTGAGGTACCTTAGCAATGGTTTTCTGAAAGTCAAGATAAAGTATATCAATCGCCCTACTCTTATCTCTCTCTCTCTCTCTTTTTTCCCTGGCACCCGTTGCCATTGGTACCTCCTCGGTATGGGCCGCAAGGCCTTTTGAGGTACTTCTTGTCCTTGTAACTCATTGTAACTCTCTCTCTCTCTCTCTCTCTCTCTCTCTCTCTCTCTCATCAGACTTCATCGGAGGAGGTACCAATGGAAACGGATGCCAGGGAAAAATTCCTACACCCTCAAATAGTGTGCAAGATTCGGTCTAACCTTTTCTTGAACTGATCCACAGAAGAACTGTTCACAATTTCTGAAGGTCGCTTGTTCCACGTGTCACAGACCTTATAGGTAAAGTAATTCACACACACACACTAGTGCTAAACCGTTTCAAAGCTAACTTCCAACCATTGTTGCGAGTTGGGTTATCATTTAAACTAAACATGCTTCTAAAATCGACATCTTCGAACCCGCGTAAGAGCTTAGAAACCTCGATGAGTTGACCGCGCAGCCTCCGACCTCCCAGCGAAAATAAATTCAGGGGCGCGTAAGCGTCGATTGTAGCCCATATGTTTAACAGAACGGATTAACTTTGTGGCCCTCGCCTGGACTCGCTCCAGCCTGTCAATATCTTTCCTGAGGGTGGGCGACCAGAACTGCACAGCGTGCTCCAGGTGCGGCCGAACCAGAGAATTGTATAGAGAGAGAGAGAGAGAGAGAGAGAGATTTTATGTTGTTTTGGACGGAATAAATTGTCTGACAAATGAGCCATTCAACTTCTGAAAAGTCTGAAATGCATTCCAAAGCTGCGTGAAGCGAAAATGGAGTGAGATATCCAAGTACTCGTAAATATAACTTTTCTTTGATTAAATATGCATCGTCACTCGTAAAAATAAATTAATGTCCTTTCAACTCACATTTAAATATTAAAAGGTGTGGATGAAAGAACTGAAGAATTGAGGAAAACGTTTATTGTTTGAAATAAATTATGCGCAAAACAGTAATATTTCATCTTCTGTATCAACGTAAAGACTTGTTTTTCTGATTTTAAGCTTTTTGCGGTGCTCTTCCAATACGTGCTCTACCGTAAAATTTACATTCCAATATGTGCTAACTAACGAAAATATCACGACCTAACCTAACCAATCGTTATGTCAATTGTACGCCCTTGACGATTGGTTAGCTTAGGTCGTGATATTTTCGTTAGTTAGCACATATTGGAATGTAAATTTTACGGTAGAGCACGTATTGGAAGAACACCCTTTTTGCAAATATTATTATTATTAATTTTATATATATATATATATTATATATATATATATATATGTGTATATATATATATATGGTAGTGCGTGCAAAAATCTTTCTTGACCTCGACCAGCACTTCGCGGACGGCTTTTATGAAGGCTATAATTTTTTCCAAAAGAAACTACACCCACCATATGCAATTTGTACCAAAAGATATAGGACGTCGTCGGGAATAATTTGATGTAAACATCGAACAAATTAGGCCACTGCAAAAAAGTTAAAAGCAAAGTTTGTGGCCAATAAGTTCTAATGCTGAGTAAGCAATCCGTCCGCATGACCGGTGGGCGGAACTTATTCGTCGAGAATTCTAAGCTCCTCCCAGCGTGATGCCTCTTGTCGGCAGCACGCAAAAAGAAATTTTCGGCTATGACAATTTGTGACGTTTGTGGTAAAAAATAAAAAATAATTTTGTGCATCTAGTCAGACTACGCTTTTACAAAATTGTATGACGGCCACTCAATATATTTTGCCCCACCTTTTTTTTTTCAAGTTTCCTTGTAAGTTCCAGAAATTTTGTACAAAAGAAGTTACATACCTTTTTTTACAATTTTTTTGTTTTTCCACATAGTCTCCATCCTTTTCTACGGCTTTCCTCCACCTCGAAACAATGGCCTTTATTCCATGCTGGTAAAAGTCCGCTGGGTTCCGCTGGAGCCACCTCTTAACCTCCTCAACAACCTCATCGTCACTCTGAAACTTTCTTCCACGAAGAGCATCCTTCATTGGCCCAAACAAATGGAAGTCTGAAGGTGCCAGATCCGGGCTGTATGGAGGGTGGGGTGACACAGTAAAGCGCATTTTTGTGATGGCCTCTCTTGTTTGCAAACGGTTGTGTGGTGTTGCATTATCGTGCAAAAGAAGGACGTCTTCCAGTTTTCTCTCCGGTCGAACTCGCTTTATACGTCTCTGGAGTCTCTGTAGGGTAGTAATATATGCCTCTGAGTTGATTGTTTGTCCTTTCTTCATAATGTCCACCAGAATCACCGCTTTCATGTCCCAGAAGATGGTGGCCATAACCTTTCCTGCAGAGGGAGCCATTTTGAACTTTTTCTTGCGTGGCGAGTCTGCGTGATGCCACTCCATGGATTGGCGTTTTGGTTCAGGTTCAAAGTGATGTACCCAAGCCTCATCCCCAGTCACAATTCGTGAAAGGAAGTCATCCCCTTCTGTCTCGAATCGAACCAACGACTCAGAAACAATTTCTTTTCGTTGGGTTTTGTGATCTTCAGTCAGTTCGCGAGGAACAAACCGTGAATACACTTTTGAGTATCCCAGTTGCTGAATGATCGTATTCACACACTGGCGCTAGCTCTTTGTATGTGACGCGTCGATTTGATCGAATGATGCTGTTAGCACGTTGCACAGTGTGAGATGTCACAGCTGATGCCGGGCGACCGCTGCGTGGCTCATCATAGAGGCTGTCTCTCCCTCTCTCCGATGATTTCACACGTTTAGACCAACGTTCAACTGTGCTTCGATCAACAACAGCATCTCCATGAACGTTTTGTAGATGTTTATGAACATTTCCAACTGTTTCCTTCCCTGCGGTTAAGAAATGGATAACAGCTCTCTGTTTACGACGCACATCACTATCAGATGCTGTTTTCGAAACTGCGTTAACCATCGGTTTTATACAAGGACGTTTAAAAACGGTTTTATACAAGGAGGGGAGGTTCAAACTGGAAAAATTTGGTTATGTGAAGCGCAGAAAGTTTAAACTTACGGCCCAAAAGACATTTCAGCCCCATGGCCTATTATTAGCTAAGAAAAAAGGGTGGGGCAAAATATATTCAGTGCCCCTAGCATATTCTTTACTGGAATCGAAGAAAAACAAGTTAGTCCATAAATTTACGAAAATACCAATCATAAAATTTTTGAGTTTCAGATCCAAAGCCAGTAAGACAAAATTTGTGAAGCTGCACTGAAATTGTAAGTGGTTCGTGAGCTTAAAGTAAGTGTTACGTTCTCACCTGCTTAGAAACTTCTGTTCAAAAGGTAGGATAGGCGCTAATTTTGTACAAAACTTATGTTTAAAACAAAGAAGCGTTGCGTACATAAATCATGGACTAATATGGAAAATACATCCTGCAAAAAGTCAAATCTTTTTTTGTGGACTTAATAATAAACCTTGAAAAAAACAAGACACGAATAACAGAAAAAAAAAGTCTGTAAAAATTCAAAGATAAAAAAAATATTTAGCGGCAGCTCTTAGAAATTTCATTGAGATTATAAACTGTTAGTTATCAAAACACTGCTGATGATTAATTTGTATTTAAATCATGGACAGTGATTCTTAAAGTTCTCTTGATGATCCATCTTTCATTTTATATATAACTAGCTAAACAGGGCCCTACGGGCCCATTTAGCTAGACCTGCCGTGCCGGAGGCTTCGGGCCCAGTAATTGATGGGGGTTGGAGGAGCACAGATATGATAACAGTTGCTTAATAGTAGAATTTTATTTTGAACTAAACTATATATGAACCAACATGTACGAACCAAATATTTACGGTTTACTTCAGTTCTTTATGAAAAACCACATTATTTGTGGAAATTCCAGATTTATCCTCGGGCTTTTGTGCTGATGATAGGATGTTCAGATTTTTAGGATTTCCCACACGGCTCATATCCACATACAATTGGCCATGGGAAATTGTCGTTGCATCATTTGAAAAGGGAACAACTGGTCGCTTGGAAGAACAGGAATTTTTGGGATGAAAAACATCAGGGTATTCCCTCAAGGGATCCATGAGTACTTTTCCCTTTTCACAACAGAAGCCAAGTCTTTCTTCTTTCCAACACAGAGCTTTGCATCCTGGGCAAACACGGCCAGAACTGCACCGGCAAGGGAGAACATGAGCTTTTTCTTCTTCTGGATATTCATATTTTCAGAAAAAAGCTGTCAAAAAATACACCAATCTTTTGTTTTTTAGCCAAGGAGCGTTTCAGCAGATCTGACCGATAGACATGGTGTGCTTCAGCATCTCTCTGTCGTTCTTGAGCCCGATATTCATCATCCTCACGCGTTGATCGATGTGCCTGAGTATTTGCCTGTTGCTCTTGTGCAAGATAATCATCATCCTCACGCACTGACCAATGTGTTTCAGCATCTCTTTTACGTTCCCGATTTCTAAATTCTGGATTTTATCGCTTGTTTCTTTTTCTCTGAGCATCAGCTTCTTTTCGTGACACTAATGTACAGTTCCGTACATGTGGCAACGCCGCAGTGATAGTCAAGGTACCCCCAACTGGGGGAAGATGGGGTGGAGGGGGGGACAACCTAGTCCAACAACATATAACACAAACATATACTGCATATCAAAAGGACATTTGAATGTGCAGTCATTGTCATACAGGTAATTATATTGTAATGTCTATGTTCATAAAGATAAACAATTAATATGATCTTATACAGCCTTGAACACCATGTAGTGTACTAGTCTTATGCAGTAATAAGGTTCCATTATGATTACTGCAAATCTATATGAACAGCTACCACAATACAACTTTTTATGTACTAGTGAATTTGAACCAAAAATAGACAGTACACAACCAATTACAGTTACATTACAATAGTTTATAATAGTTAGAGATTAGCTAGTCAAGAAAATCTAAATTTATGAACAACTTAACTTATTATGCTTTGCCATTTTTGTGAATGTAAAGTATTTTTATATGATTACACTTTCAAATGAGTATAAATTATCATAGTGTTTTTTGGTGTTCAATTTTCTGTAAATATAGACTTTGTTTTGCAATGAAAATTTCAAAATTTCAAATAATCATTAAGAGAATCAGTTAAATTTGGTCGATGCCAATACCCCAAAAATGGCGGATTCTTCCAATGCCGATGGATCAGTACACCACTAGTTTTTATTGATTTTGCTAATTTTGAGGGCTAAGTTCTTTACTGGTAAATATACTATCAGTTTGATGTAATAACATGTTTTATAGATTTAATGAAACACATGTTGCCACATGTACGGAGTCGTCTGTGAGGCGAGGAAAATTACATGTGTGGACAACTGTACCTTGCTTACTTTTACGTTCCATTATCCTTGACAATGATGAAAGACTGTAGCAACAATTTTTTTTATTACAGACGGCAATGTGAAGCTTAAGATTTTCATGACTGCGTTCTTTTCTATAGTTTTTTTAACCAAATAACTGAACCGACAGTAACTGGGGGTCTGCGGTACCCCTAATTACTGGGGGTTCAATTATTTGGTCAATAAAACTATAGTCATGAAAATCTTAATCTTCACAAATCTTAACACAATGTGAAGCTCAGTATTTTCATGGCTTCATTCTTTTCTATTGTTTTCTTGCGGTTCTGCTGCCCTCGGGCCCAGTAAGTGGTTGAGAGGGGGGGGGAGGCTGGTCACACATATATTTTCGTTCATTACTCGTCACCTCCATATACCATACGAAGTTGGGTCGAAATCGGTTCAGAAACGTAAAAGTTTTTTCTACGGACAGACGGACAGACATTCGGTAAATTATAATAGAGTAAGACTAGCAAAAATACCCGTCCTACTGACGGGATATTCTCTAAGCAAGTTAGAGTTTAACATTTACAATTCACTCACGAAGCAGTTAAATTTTAAATAAAACTTGTCACATTTTATTTTATTTATCATGGCTTCCGATGCGTAGCTAAAATTTTTGATGGCGACATTCTTTTCTAAATTTATTCACCAACTTGATTTTCAAATAAAACTATAGTCATAAAAATCTTAAGCTTCACAAATCTTGACACAATGTGAAACTCAAGATTTTCATGGCTGCGTTCTTTTCTATAGTTTTATCGCGGTGCTGGGGCCATCAGGTCCAGTAATTGGTGGGGAGAGGGGGCTGGTCAGACATATATTTTCGTTCATTACTCATCACCCCCATCCACCATACGAAGTTTGGTCGAAATCGGTTCAGAAACGTAAAAGATTTTCTGCGGACAGGCGGACAGACAGACAGACAGATACATTTTCGATGAATTATAGTAATAATTTAGGGTGGTTCTTGTATTTTAAATTTACAAATTTCAAACTCTCACCCGCTCAATCTATCACATTTTATTAGAAAACAAAATCTGCAAAGTTTCAAGAAAATCGAAATACAATATATTTACTAATGCCTCACGAGAGTCAAATATCATCATACAATATACCATCATACTCAGTGCCGTATGAAGGATTTTTGGGCCCTGGGGCCAAAATATTCTTGGGGTCCCTCAACAAGACAACTCTTTGAGTCATGTAAATTAATAAAACCATTTATTTCTAAATCAAATAATGCAAGTTTTACACAAATACCAAGCTGCTACAATTACACCAAACCAATTACACAACTACAAGTCCACTACTAATCCTCCAAAGTTAGTCACAAAATCATCCACCACCAGTATACAATTCTTTTCTATGCATAACAATGACAGACTTCGCAATTTCCTTTAGGTTACCATTTGACGTTTAACACTTTTAATCATGCTCAAATGAGAAAAAGAACGCTCCGCAGTTGCATTTGACATCATCAAACACAAATGAATGCGATAAGCAATGAAAGCATTTGGGAAAACAGCCCTCAGTTTGTGAATTTCCTGTAGTACTCCTAATGGGCGAGTGTCAGCTAAAGCGTTTTGTTTGACAAACAGTACAAAATTGTGAAACTCAAATGGGAAGCTGTCCTTAAAATCATTTGCGTAATGGACTAGCCAGATTTTTTGTCGCTTTTAATGCTTCCTCTGAAGTTAGTTGAGAGATATTGTTGAGCAATCCAAATTTATCATTGATATCATTATAAATATCGGCCCCTAAAACAGCTTGGCCCTGGGGCCTGGCCCTCCCTATCCCCCCTTAATACGCCACTGATCATACTTTCTAAATAAAAATTTCTACAGTTATATTTAGAACAGTAAAAACAAATAAATACAAATTAAATAGGTATTAAATTTTGTATATTCGATTTCTAAAAAAACAATGTTACGTTTATATATAGAAGAGTGAAAAATAATTAAGCAGGTATTGAAAGTTAATGTCACTGACACAGATGAATTAATTGGAAGCTCGCAGTGAACAGAACTCGTCTTTATTTTAGGGCTGAGAACAGAGTCGATTTTTTGGCATCAGGGAACAGCTTCCGATGCTGAGAGACAACTTGAAGCAGGAATTGTTTTCTTCCTCGTTGCAAGTTATGTGGTTATTAAATTCCTGAATCAAAGCCACACATTTTTCTGGCAACATCATTGACCACCTTCAATCCCTTGAAAATTTTCTGGCCGGTATTATAATCATTGTCCTGACGCCAGACGCGCGGATCCTCGCTAATAAAGACTACAGGAAAGCCCAAAATATTGAAGAAATTCTTAGTCTGTTGCGTAACGAATGAACTAGCCTTTCTAGCTACTTCAAGATCAGAGCGCTGCCAGCAAATTCTCTTCTCTGGATTTTTGATCCTTTTACTTCTTTTAGTGCATGCAGCATGGCTCGTTTCTCATCGAGAGAGAACAATGGGTCAAAGAATGCTGGCCAATCAGCTCCTCGTTCAAATACCACAGATGCCCTAAAGCCTTTTGTAAAGCAACATCAGATACATCCCTGTAGATTGTCGAATAGTTTTCAAGGCTTTCCAAGCACTCCAAATCATTTCGAGGGGCGGAAGCAGGTATGGGAGCAGAGAACTAGGCCTGGATGTAACCTCCTTGAAAGGCGAAGAAAAGCAAAGCAGTTCACGAAGTCTCTTCTTCTCCTTTGCTGTGATCTTGAATAGTCAGACATATTCTTTTGTCCGACTGAATATGAAGCTCTTAAAGCAATACAAAAGGTGTGTCATCCACCGTGCTCTATGAATCCTCCAGGAGCTCAAAAACGGACGCCTCCTGGAGGAATGCCACCCAAGATAATAGTCATATGCAGCAGCTCTGGATAATCTTCCCTTGATTGCATTTCTTCAAGCTGCTGCTTGGCGAATGTGAGAACTATTTCTCTCGAAGTATCAGTGATTTTTGTTATCACCTCCCTGTCATCTAATCCTGTCCGAAATGTTGTGTAATCAATGAGACCCCGCTGATTTTGGAAACACTTGAAGAACTGTATGTCTGGCCTTCAAGATATTACAAGTGTGAACGAAAATACCTTTTCGAGAACATGGTGGCGACATGAGAATGACAGCATCTTTTTTACCATTTTCTTTCCAACAACCCACACGTTCCAGATTTATGTCCCATGTTTGCAGCATTCGTGTCGAAGGATATGCCATAAATTCGATTTTCGATGCCCCACTCTTCGAGGTCAGCATATACAACACTAGCTATGTTTTTTTCCTGTTCCATTCAATAACATTGACACTGCTAGAAGCTGATCGATTCCAGACCCGGAAACCAAAATAAGAAGGCGGTCAACTGTCCTGTTTCCTCTCAACTCTGGAAGAAGTTGTTGTTGTTGGTTAGCCGATCAGCTCACCCTGATCGAGCAAGCCGGCGGCACGCAGGTAACCGATCACCCTCTCCGGAGTGGAGCAGAGATTTAGCGCACTAGTGATGTTGTGTTGTGTTCTACGTTGTGCTAGAGCGATACAGTCTGTCATAATGTGTCCAATTGTTTGTGGTGTGTCCTGGCACAGATGGCAGGTGTCGTCTGTGGAGTTGTCTAGTCTGTGTTTATATGTCTGTAAGTTGGAGTGATATCCACATCGGAATCGTACTAAGTTAACTCGATCCGATCTGCTCAGGCTTTGCACCTACGACGGCATTCGGACCGAGTTGTGTCAGTGCTTTGTGGGTTAGGTGTGTGTGTATGTGTTTTCTGTACTGTGTGATTTCTGTGGGGCGTAGTATGGAATGGAGTATTTGGTTATAATGTCTCTCTGGTGTCACCTTAATGGTGCAAGTGTTGGTGCATGATTGTACATGTAGTGGCAAGGGTGTTGTGGATTAGTTGTCGCTGCTGCCACGAATTGTGTTCCCCTCATGTCTAAATATTCCCTAACTTTCAGTATTTTTATTTCTGTGTGCAGGTGTTCTATTTGTGTTGTTTGAGTACATCCTGTAATGATACGAAGTGCGTTTTGTATTGTCTGTAAGGTGTTTATATGTGTGTTTGAGATAATGGGTGCCCAGCATGGGCTAGCATAGTCCATAACTGAGCGAATATATTGTTTGTATATGAGTGATGTTGCTTCCTGCTGGTGTCCAAAGTTTGTGCATGTTAGTACCCTAGGCGTGTTAAGTCTTGACGTACATTTGTTTTTAATGTCATAAATGTTGTTTGCAAAAGATAATGATGTGTTGTATGTAACCCCAAGTATATTGGTCCTGTGAGTGTGTGGGTTGTTGGTGTTGTTTAGTGTAAGCTGTGGAGTTAGCAAGGTGATGGTTGATTTTGTGGGGGCTACTTTGAGTCTATTGTGTGTGAGCCAGTCTTGTATACTGTTTATGTTTTGGAAGAACTACCAAACAAACTTGAAATATATTTACAGTATTACGTTGATACAATATATGAGAAAGAGAAAACTTCATCAACTTGAGTAGTCTAAACATCATCATCCTGTTTGCATATACGTTTTGTGTTTCGTATTTATCAATTATTACGAAAGAAATCTTTTATAACTTGAAGAGCCTAATCATTTTCATTAATCAATAAAGTAACACAAATATCATCAACTATTGCTGCAGAACAAATCCAAGCTATCTTAGCTATCCTAACTTTAAATATATTTACAGTACAGTATTACGTTGATACAATATATGAGAAAGAGAAAACTTCATCAACTTGAGTAGTCTAAACATCATCATCCTGTTTGCATATACGTTTTGTGTTTCGTATTTATCAATTATTACGAAAGAAATCTTTTATAACTTGAAGAGCCTAATCATTTTCATTAATCAGTAAAGTAACATAAATATCATCAACTGTTGCTGCAAAATAGAAGTCGACATCTTCCTTCCTTGACTAATCAATTTTAAAATTAGAAAGAGCCGTTTTGAGCAGAAAACTGAGATTTGTTCATAAAAAACCTCTCAACAGGTAGCTAGAACAACGTGAAAAAAGTGTTAGCAGCTGACGAGGAAGCTTCTAACAGTGGCTGCATCCTCCAGCGCGGGACACGTCAACGCGAAAAAGAGGCGACGTCAAACCAAAACATCAACGCGCTGGTGGCCAAACTTCCTCAAATCTCCGTGCAGCGGGCTGTCTACGGTTGGCCAGACTGGCAGTCGACGGCCTGTTGCGTGGCACTGTCAGAGTGCCGATCGGCTCCAGGGGCCGGACCTATTCTCAGCGTGCTATTTTTTCAATTACAGGGAGCAATTGCGTGCTCCCCGAACTACTCTTACTCTCTAGCGACATTAAGACTAATCCAGGCCCCTCTACAACTTACACATGTCACCATACAGAAAGACATAGACACAATAGTACCATGAGACACATACAGAAGCATAATATTAACATATTACAGTACAACGTAAATGGCCTCAAAAAAAATCATGCAGCTTAGGGAATTCGTACACAAACAAAACATTCACCTAGCACTTAAACAAGAAACAAAACTAAAACGCACACACAAAACACCCACCATCCATGACTTCACGGCGATCCGTCAAGATCGTACTGGGGGTAACGGGGGTGGACTCATCACTTACATACGTAAAAGCATTAGCTACACTGATGCTACCCAAAACATTACAAACACAATCCAAGCAGGTAACACGATAGAAATACAGGCAGTTAACATTAAAACACGCGCAAAACACAACACCACACTAATCAACATTTACATCCCACCAAATAGTTCACCTCAGGTGCCAGCCAATTACAATCCACAGTTACACAATCTGGCCTCTCTCACTAATGTCATCTTAGGAGGAGTCTTCAACGCCAAAGACACTAGTTGGTACCTGCACAACCAAAACAACACCAGAGGCGCCAACATAGCCACACAACTAATCAGCCTCTTCATTCTTAACAATACAGAAGAACATACACACATACCACATCAAGCAGGATACTCAAACTCCTCCCCAGACATAATGTTCTGTTCCCCCTCACTAGCAACACATACACAATGGAGAACAGAAAAACAGTTGTCATCAGACCACCTGCCCATCATCATTACAACACATTCTACACTCTGCCCCAAGAGCCTTAGGCACACCTACAGAAATTACAAGAAAGCTGATTGGGAACAGTTCAAAATACAGACTGAGGAACAATTCACCACATTAAACAGCACACCCATCATAAACATCAATACAACACTCAAGACATTTAATCAGATCATCAATAATGCAAACAAATACATACCCAAGGGCAACATTAGGAAATACAACCCAAATTACACTAGAGAAATAGCCCACCTCATACGGCAACGTAACAACCTCAAATATAACACACAAACACCACACACAGAAGCCATAAAACAGCAGATACAACAGTTCAACACAGAAATAAACAACAAACTCAAAGAAAAACAAACAGAAACATTCAGGGAATTCATAACAACACTAAACCACTCCACAGATACATCCAGGCTATACAAGACCCACTCTAAAAGAAGCATTCACACCTCACACGCGGCTATCTGTCGCAGTCAAAATAATATCCCAACATACACACAACAAGCTAACATTCTAGTTAATCACTACGCAAAGATAAGTCACTTAAAAAGAGACAACAACCAGAAACACGCAGACAGACAAACAAACAGCCAGACACAAGAAAACCTACAGACTCGACACGACCATTACACCCTTCAATACAGACCAGACCACCAACATCATCAAAAACATTAAGAATTCGAAGGCAACTGGACCAGACAACATATCTAACATACACCTTAAACACTTGGGCCCACAAGGAATACTAGCTCTCACAAATATCAGCATATATACATACCAACACTGTATTATTCCTGACATATGGAAACAAGGTAAAATTATTACACTACTCAAACCAAACAAAAATCTAACAGAACCAGCTTCCTATAGAGCCATTACTTTACTATGCACACCTTCCAAAGTAACAGAAAGACTAATCTTACAAATCACCAACCCACACATTCCACTATCGCCTACTGAACATGGATTCAGACCTCACCACTCAACCACAACATTACTCACTAACCTCACGCAGCACATCATAGATGGCATCATCTCCAGACGACCAGCTCAACGTACACTATTAGCAACAATAGACATTAGTAAAGCATTTGATGCTATCCCACGCTTCCCTCTCATAAACAAAATACTCAACACAAACATGCACAATAACACCAAAAGGTGGCTGAGCAACTATCTTTCAGGAAGATACTCACATGTCACATTTAATGGCAAGTCATCCAAAAACAAGCTTTTTTCGAACGGGGTCCCTCAAGGCTCTGTTCTCTCACCAACACTGTTCAACTTATACATGCATGACATTCCAACACCCATAGATAACAAGCTTAACTTCATATGCAGATGACATCACTTTAACATCCACCCACAACAACATCGACACCGCTACAAATAACCTACAAACATACATAAACAGTATACAAGACTGGCACACACACAGACTCAAAGTAGCGCCCACAAAATCAACCATCACCTTGCTTACAAGCAACACAAAAGAACACCAGGTAATTCCACAGCTTACACTGAACAACATCAACATTCCACACACTCACAGGACAAAAATACTTGGGGTCACATACAACACATCATTATCTTTGCAAACCACATTCAGGACATTAAAAACAAATGTACCTCAAGACTTAACACGCTTAGGGTACTAACAGGCACAAACTTTGGACACCAGCAGGAAAGAACTTCACTTATATACAAACAATATATTCGCTCAGTTATGGACTATGCTAGCCCTTGCTGGGCACCCATTATTTCAAACACACACATAAACACCTTACAGACAATACAAAACAACGCACTTCGTATCATTACAGGATGCACTCAAACAACACCAATAGAACACCTGCACACAGAAACAAAAATACTGAAAGTTAGGGAATATTTAGACATGAGGGGAACACAGTTCATGGCAGCAGCGACAACTAACCCACAACACCCTTGCCACTACATGTACAATCATGCACCAACACCTCGCACTATTAAGGTCACACCAGAGAACCAAATACTCCATTCCATACCACGCCCCACAGACATCACACAGTACAGAAAACACATACACACACACCTAACTCACAAAGCACTGACACGACTCTGTCCGAATGCGGTCCTAGGTGCGAAGCCGCTACCTATTAACAGGTCAGAGATCAGCCTGAGCAGATCGGATCGAGTTAACGTAGCACGATTCCTATGTGGACATCACCCCAACTTACGGACATATAAACACAGACTAGACAACTCCATAGACGACACCTGCCACCTGTGCCAGGACACACCACAAACAATTGAACACATTATGACAGACTGTACCGCTCTAGCACAACAACGAACGCAACACAACACCACCAGTGCGCTGAACCTCTGGTCCACTCCGGAGAGGGCGATCGGTTACCTGCGTGCCGCCGGCTTGCTCGATCAGGGTGGGCTGATCGGCTAAACAACAACAACAACAACTATGCTGCAAAATAAAAGTCAACATCTTCCTTCCTTGAATAAAATAATCAATTTTAAAATTAGAAAGAGTCGTTTTGAGAAGAAAACTGAGATTTGTTTATAAAAACCCTTTGAACAGTTAGCTAGAGCAACATGAAAAAAGTGTTAGCAGCTGACGAGGAAGCTTCTAACAGTGGCTGTATCCTCCAGCGTGGGTCACGTCAACGCGAAGAAGAGGCGACGTCAAACCGAAACATCAACGTGCCGGTGGCCAAACTTCCTCAAATCTCCGTGCAGCGGGCTGTCTTCGGTTGGCCAGCCTGGCAGTCGACGGCCTGTTGCGTGGCATGGTCAGAGTGCCGATCGGCTCCCAGGGCCGGACCTATTCTCAGCGTGCTATTTTTTTATTTACGGGGAACAATTGCGTACTCCCCGGACTACTCTTACTCTCCGGCGACATTAAGACTAATCCAGGCCCCACTACAACTTACACATGTCACCATACACAAAGACATAGAACAATAGGACCATGAGACACATACAGAAGTATAATATTAACATATTACAGTACAACGTAGATGGCCTCACAAACAAAATCATGCAGCTTAGGGAATTCGTACACAAACAAAACATTCACATAGCACTTATACAAGAAACAAGACTAAAACGCACACACAAAACACCCACCATCCCTGACTTCACGGCGATCCATCAAGATCGTACTGGAGGTCACGGGGGTGGACTCATCACTTACATACGTAAAAGCATTAGCTACACTGATGCCACCCAAAACATTACGAACACAATCCAAGCAGATAACACAATAGAAATACAGGCATTTAACATTAAAACACGCGCAAAACACATCACCACACTAATCAACATTTACATCACACCAGATCGTTCACCTCAGGTGCCAGCCAATTATAATCCACAGTTACACAATCTGGCCTCTCTCACTAATGTCATCTTAGGAGGAGACTTCAACGCTAAAGACACTAGCTGCTACCAGCACAACCAAAGCAACATCAGAGACGCCAACATAGCCACACACTAAACAGCCTCTTCATTCTTAACAATAAAGAAGAACATACACACATACCACATCAAGCAGGATACTCAAACTCCTCCCCAGGCATAACGTTCTCTTCCCCCTCACTAGCAACACGTACACACCGGAGAACAGAAAAACAGTTGTCATCAGACCACCTGCCCATCATCATTACAACACGTTCTACACTCTGCCCCATCAGCCTTAGGCACACTTACAGAAATTACAAGAAAGCTGATTGTGAACAGTTCAAAATACAGACCGAGGAACAATTCACCACATTAAACAGCACACCCATCATAAACATCAATACAACACTCAAGACATTTAATCAGATCATCAATAATGCAAACAAATACATACCCAAGGGCAACATTAGGAAATACAACCCAAATTACACTAGAGAAATAGCCCACCTCATAAGGCAAGGCAACGTAACAACCTCAAACATAACACACAAACACCACACACAGAAGCCATAACTCAAAGAAAAACAAACAGAAACATTTACGGAATTCATAACAACACTAAACTACTCCAAAGACTCATCAAGGCCAATCAAGACTATAAACAGCATTATCCACTATAACAGCGGCATTCACACCTCACACGCGGCTATCTGTCGCAGCCAAAATAATATCCCAACATATACACAACAAGGTAACATTCTAGTTAATCACTACGCAAAGATAAGTCACTTAAAAAGAGACAACAACCAGAAACACGCAGACAGACAAACAGCCAGACACAAGAAAACCTACAGACTCGACACGACCATTACACCCTTCAATACAGACCAGACCACCAACATCATCAAAAACATTAAGAATTCGAAGGCTACTGGCCAGACAACAAATCTAACATACACCTTAAACACTTGGGCCCACAGGGAATACTAGCTCTCACAAATATCAGCACATATTTATACCAACACTGTATTATTCCTGACATATGGAAACAAGGTAAAATTATTACACTACTCAAACCAAACAAAAATCCAACAGAACCAGCTTCCTATAGAGCCATTACTTTACTATGCACACCTTCCAAAGTAACAGAAAGACTAATCTTACAAATCACCAACCCACACATACCACTATCGCCTACTGAACATGGATTTAGACCTCACCACTCAACCACGACATTACTTACTAACCTCACGCAGTATATCATGGATGGCATCAACTCCAGACGACCAGCTCAACGTACACTATTAGCAACAATAGACATTAGTAAAGCATTTGATGCTATCCCACGCTTCCCTCTCATAAACAAAATACTCAACATAAACATGCACAATAACACCAAAAGGTGGCTGAGCAACTATCTTTCAGGAAGATACTCACATGTCACATTTAATGGCAAGTCATCCAAAAACAAGCTTTTTTCGAACGGGGTCCCTCAAGGCTCTGTTCTCTCACCAACACTGTTCAACTTATACATGCATGACATTCCAACACCCTTAGATAATAAGCTTACCTTATCATCATATGGAGATGACATCACTCTAACATCCACCCACTAGTAGGGGGAACAGAACGTTATGTTTGGGAAGGAGTTTGAGTAGCCTGCTTGATGTGGTATGTGTGTATGTTATTCTGTGTTGTTAAAAATGAAGAGGCTGCTTAGTTGTGTGGCACTGTTGGCGCCTCTGGTGTTGTTTTGGTTGTGGAGGTACCAACTAGTGTCTTTAGCGTTGAAGTCTCCTCCTAAGTTGACATTAGTGAGAGAGGCCAGATTGTGTAGCTGTGGATTGTAATTGGCTGGCACCTGAGGTGAATTATCTAATGGGATGTATCATAAAGAAGTTTTCCACCCCACTGGGCTATAAGAACCACATTCACTTGAAAGTCGTCATTTTGTTTATTTTCAAGATAAGAGCAGTTGAATCTTCTTGCTCTTCATATGGAAGATGTATTGATGTTCAGCTTACTTGCTGCGGCAGTGAGAAGAACAGCCTTCCTGTCACTTACTTTGCAATGATCCAGGACAGAGGCTGGTTTTGGAGTGATGACGTTCTTTCGAGCTTGCTTTGGCAGTGGGGTAACATGTGAATAATCAGGAATACCAGCTATACTCACTGTTTCATCATTACTGGTGCTTGTGGAGGAAAGTTGTGCAACTTCATCAGTTTTTCGCTTCTCTGCTTGACTTCTTTCAACTCTTTTCTTAAATTTTGCAATCTCTTTCTGCTTCCTAATTTCCTCATTTGTTGTCTTTACATTCATTTTTGTCATGCAGCCTCATCGACCTTATCTGTGTGCACTCAGGAAATCTTTGTATTCCTGAATGTTCATTAGCTGGAGTGCATCTCTATTAGCAATGTCAAATAGCTTCTGTAACTAATTTGTAAAATGGTTCTCTTTCTGAATTTGAGTGCCTGATCTTCGGAACCTGTTTCTCTGGATGTTTTACCATCTTTTAAAAAGGCCTTCTAACTTAAGAATCACATGTTGTTTTGGCTTAGTAGGAATGCTGCTTTCTCCCAAAATGGAGGTACTTGATTGACTGTCGTCGTAGAGCTCTCTCTGACCGTGTTTCAATTCAGAGTGGAAATGCAAGAACATTTGCAGAACCTGCATATTTGATAAAAGTTTAGCTCCGATAATCTTATGAACAGTGCTTCCAATAAGAAATATTTGTTTCTTCCTTTGTGTAGCAGCCATAACTAGAATCCGTCAATCAGAAAAAAATATTAGGCCTACTTAAGCAAATAACGCAGCAGGAGATTAATAAAATAACACAATTCAAAATAAAAAAATAACATAGTAAATGAGTTCAGAGATAATGGTAAATAATATACTGTATATACAAGAATATGCACAGGGAGGCATGGAGGCGGACATTCCATATTATATCGCTACTACTAATGCAAAAAAAATACTTGATTTAACTTTACTTCGTAGAATATCGTAGAAATGATTCTAGAAGAGGCTTCTCAGCCTGTCGACCTAGCTCTGGATTTTTGTCGTGTGGTCGTATAATAGGTCCTGTGCACTCCAGTGTGTATCCAGAAGTTTCTGAACGCTATTATCTCCTTGAACGGGCTCCTATATATACTACATATGATAATATCTTCATCTGACGTACTTTTTAATCTAATGCACATGTATTCTTCAAAGCCACAGTTCAAAGTCACTGGTGTATATTTCACTCCATTTCTGATGTACATCAACATGCCTCTGCTGGCTCTATTTTTAGCGACTTCATATCCAATGTTCCCTCTAATTTTTTTTAGTCCGTGTGCGCAAGAAATTTTCGTTGTGCATACATTTAGTTAGATTCATGGTGAAAAATTGTGCAAACTTTTCTGAACGCTATTATCTTCAAAATGAAATATATATAAATATTAAATACTTAATAAATATTATTTCCATAAGGTGATAGCTTGATCATTACGGTACTATTAAATGGATATTAAAAACTGTTTACAATATTATATATTCTTAAAAAAGAAAACATTTTATCCATTCTAAAAATATGAATAAAATAAAAAATAGTAAAATAAAATTCAACAAAATAAAAAATAAAATAAAAATAACATTAATTGAAAATACTATTTTAGTTATCATTTCTCCAAACAATTTTTAGCATTTAGCAATTTAAAATAGACTATCAAGATTAATACATATTTTATCCATTCACAAAATAGGAATAAAAAAAAAATAATAAAATTCAATAAAATAAAATATAATCAAAATAACATTAAATGAAAGTGCCTTTCATTTAAGTATGATTATGATTTCTCCCTACGATCTTTAGCATTTGCCCATTCCAAATAAACTCTATGAAGATTAATACATCCGTCATCATTCAGGTAACTTTTAATTCGCATGAGCATGTCCAAATGATTTTCTTTCAAGCGATTTCTTAATTTGTTCTTTATAGAATTCATTAAACTGAAGCCACGCTACAGTCCACACTAGATGCTAGGAAAGTTCCCCAATATCCATCAACTTAGCAAGGTCACAAAATTGTTCATTTTGGAGGACGAATGTCACCATATCATCAAAGTTTTTAACCAGCTTACATTTTATTTTCTCGCATACAACAAATTTAAAATCATTGTACTGTTCGATTATGGTAGAACTTTCACCAAGAAAATCTACATATTTTGCACATAAAGCTTTAACATGCTCAATGCCAAAGTCAAAGTCTTTCTGTAAAATAGCCGAACAATCAAAGGCAGACCATTCTTTTACTTCATTTTCAGGAAACCTGTCTTCCAAATGGGAACAAAGTTTTTCTATGAAAGTTAACACCGAATGAGTATCAATTACAATATTTTCCTGATGGTATTTGTTCAGTAGAGTTTTGACTTTGTCGCTCCATGAAATTTTATTTCCCAGATAATGTCCTTTCATTTTGTTCAGTTTACAATGTGCAAGATGAAACGCATCCAGCGGTTTCAAGCCACGCTTTTGAAAAAGCACACCAATGAAGCTAATTCTTGTAAAACATCATTCAGAACCTCTAAAGCTATTCGATAATTTGGGTCAGTTAATTTCTTGAACAGTAGCTAGCTATTGGATCTTCAGTTGCGTCTTCCTCAAAATAATCTATTAAAGAATCATAGTTTTTCATTACTGCTTGAAGCGCAAAATGTCGAGACAACCACCTCACTTCATTTAGAGGCCTGAAAGCAACTGATTCATTTTCAGAAGCATTCGCTATTTCTTGGAACTTGTGCTTTTTTGTTGAAAACCTGGAAAATACTGAATATATAGTTCGCATTAATGTTTCAATATCTTTTATTTGCTTAACCTCTTTCCAAGCATCACAAATTCCCAAGTCTTCACGGTGTGCGACACAATGTTGTTGGACAAGATGAAAAATTTCCCGTTTCAGCTGTGCTGCTATACCATTATGCTTTCCAGCATCACAGATGCACCATCAGATGACCATTTTGTGTAGGTCAAGTTTGTGTTTTTCATAAAACTGCTTGATTGCGGATACTATTGTAGAAGCATCACATGCTTGCAGCTCCAAGATTCCACCAAATGATGTTTTATATTGGGTGGAATTTTTGGGTCTAAATTTGAAGTAAAGTATTAGGTATTTGTTGATGGTTACGTCTGTGCTTTCATCGATAACTAGTGTATGAAAAGCGGATGAAGCTATTTCTTCGAACACATCTTTTTACAATGTTATTTATGCTTTCCAAAAACTCAAAAGCATAATTTTTCTCCTCCGGCTTCCGGCATATGAACATATTTTGCCATACGCTCATTAATTTTATGAACAGAAAACAAAGAACTATTCATATTAACAGCTAACAAAACATTGTCGATCAGAACTTTAATTTCTTCTGGATTTGAACGTGATCGTTCAATATGTTCACGCTTTTTCTTTTTTTCAGCTGGACTTTCTAGTAACATACTTAGCACTCCTTTTGCTGGCAATGAAGGATTTTTGTGTATTAATTTATTTACGCCATCTAAATGAGTTTTACTTGATAGGTGGCGCTTCAAGAAGTCAAGTTTTCAGACATCATTCCGCATCTTTCCGCTTGCAAATTCATTTATGACTTTAGCATCATGACAATAAGTGCAAATCACCCCTGTTTCTGAATCATGACTAAACATTTCTTTTAATTGAACACGCATAATCTCATATGACTTCGGTGTAGCCGTTTCAACAAACTCATCCAGCCATTTCTTTTGGAAACAAGTCACAGTTCTTTTGCGCTTCCCCTCTCTAGACATATTGAGGGCTAATAAAAATAACCTTTCAATACATATGAAGAAACTGAATTGTAACAACAATGAACAATGTACTTAAGGGGTTCGTTCACTCAGCATTTCCTATTACGCGGATAAGGAAAATTTCGGCCTAACCAAAAAAAATATATATTTTTAGAATTTTTTTCCTGAAATAATTCATAAAAATACTTAAAAAAATATTGTTATAAAATTTTTTGAAAAAAAAATTCCTCTTATTCTGAAAAATTGGCCTTCACTTATTTTTGGAACCCTATAAAAAATTTGGAGTACATGTTTTCTAAAAAAACCACAAAATTATTTATCTTGGTACGTAGTATAACATATAAAATGCATTTACATAATGCTCTAATGGCAAAAAAAAAGCCGTAAACTCTTGGAAAAATTTTCTATGGTTCAACAATGAAAGAGAACTCGATTTTTGGATCTAATAAAAAATTCTAAGCATAAGATCTAACTAAAATTTTGTAAATATGTCAAACTTAGTCCGGACTTTCAGAAAAAATCACCAAAACACTATTTATAACAAAGTCGAAATATGATTGAACTTAACTACAATAAAATATGACCACATCTATGGTTTATTCTCCAACTAATACAAAACTGAACTGAAGGCATATCGCTCTGCGCTCAGGTGCCGGGCGGCGGGCAGGGTTGCCAAATCTCATATTTATTATTACCTATTATATATGATTGACAAACTCAATTTCTTCAGGCAAACCATGATTTAAAAAAAGCAAGATTTCTCGAATCTGAAATAAAAATAGCTAATGGCATTTGGACACTGAAGTGCGACCAAAGATAGTAGATCTGGTCGAGTAATTCGGTGACATTAAAAGGCCCGCCAAAACTCAACGAGTCAACGACCATTAGGAACTCAGTGGCGCAACTTTACCCATATTATTATCTATATTTGCACAGCTGCACTTTTTAATATATAAAGTTGGACTTTACTAATATATACACTGCTTTACAAAAACAAAAATTATGATAAATTCAAACATGACACTTAACCCCATCCCTTCCATGACGGCAATGTTGACGTCATAGATCTTTGATGCTGTTTTTCGATGACGGTAGAGGTTACGTCATGAAAAAAAAGTTTCCAATTGGACTAAACAAAATTCTGTAATACTTAATAAGCTTTTAAAAAGGATATTGGAAATGCTCACTGTTATAGATGACGTTATAAGTCAATGATGTCATCCAGATGATGTCATAATGTCATTGATGTCATGACGTCATCTATGATAACTAAAAACATAGATATATTGATGACATTATGTTTTAGCCAATAGGAAAAGTGATGACATCATCATATTTAGCAAATAGGAAAATAGATGACATCATTTTTAGCAAATAGAAAACTTTGTAGGCGGAGCTTTATTTCAATGCGTGTACATACATACACGTATACACTTGACAGGCTATGCACTTGCCGCTTTTGTATTTTTCATTTTATTTTTTATGAATTATGAGATAATTACTATTCGTTTTTATGCAAAAATAAGAAAGAGAAGGTTTATATTCAATGCGTTAATGTATGAAAGAAAAAAATGCAAATACATAGAGTAAAAAAAATCTGTATTGCGAAATTGCGCGGACGTCGGCGAAGTCGGGCGGAAGGAGTTAATACTTAAAAGAGCGACTATAGAGTATGTTGATGCAAATAGTCAGACCTTGTGTGACGGTATATTTTTTAAATTACTTCATTTACTGTCGTGACTCATGATACACTTGAACCTGTTCGCATTTTATTTTGCTGTGTGCGCGGGTTTCACAACGCGTGTGTGCGCGCACACGCGCACACCTTAGAGGGAACATTGTTCATATCCTTCTATTTTAAATTCAGATAAGTATCTTTCATATATTGAATGTTTAGGATTTACCTCCGCGAGCGATATAATATCAGGATTCTTTTTTGATATCACAACTTTTAACTCTTGTTTCTTATCAACAGTCAAAACATCAATATTGCTAAACAAAACATCCAATGTATTTATATTACGTACATAGCTATTTACATCACCTATGTTTAGTGACTGATTTGATTCGCCTGATTCAGACTCTTCCTCACGTACTTCAGTGTAACAATCTTCCTCTCCCATGGGAATCCGCGAACCACATACAAGTTTTTTGAGTCTTCTGAGTTCTTTTTCTTTGCCTCTTCTCTTAGCTTTCTATCATTTTCTCTCTCATCTTTTGACATATCGTATTGCACTCTGCTTTCATTGCTTCATTCTGGCTATGCGTATCTTGTAGATGTTCTTCATCAATCTCTTCTTTGCCTCCTCTTTCAGTGTCACAACTATGGGTCTTGGATGCATTTTCTCTTCGCCATTTACTATGTTCTTCTTTCCTTTCTCACCTATTCTTGTAATTTCAACAATATCTGAACCCTTGATTTCCTCGCCAATTTCTATACCAATACCCTGAAGAAAATTTGTACCATTCCTGACAACTTCAGATCTTAAACTTGACTGAATTTCCCTGGCATTGAATATGATGACATTGTTCTTCCTATCAAGTGTTCCTTGAATTTCCGAGGTAATTTTTGTAACTAGTTCGCCTTGATTAAATTTCTCAACATTTACTTCATCTTCCTTAGTTTCTAATGCGGGGAACTTAGCCTCCAGGGAATTCAATCTCTTTTCTATTTCTCTCTTACCTTCCATTTCTTCCTTAACAGTTTCTTTCACTGCTAGTATTTCCTCCCCTAAAGCCGTATGTAAAGCTGAGATTTCCTCCCCCGTAGCTCTTTGTCTTGTGTCTAAATCCAACTGTTGTACTTCTATTTTCTTTAGGTATTTAAATTTTTTGTCACACCCTCTTTTGCAAAAACTGCAGTTCCAATGTAGCTGGTGTCCTGCCTCTTCTTCCATCATAAACTTATAGACCTCATCAGGAACATTCTCGCACTTGATGTGAAACCAGCAGTTACAAATCTCACATTCTAATGCTTTATCATTCTCTTTAACTGTTAGCTCGCATTTTCCACATTTATTGATATTTTTCTTTCGTGCACCAGTCCGGTTGACATGAATTTCTCCTTTGCCATTGTTTACATTACTTGTGGAGGACGACGCCATCTTGTGTTCCTTCATCCTTATAGTAATGCTATTCGCAACAGAGAGAAGGCTTTCAGAAGGTACGTCCCCATCCAACTTCTGACTCTCACTCGGCTTATATTTTTGGCCGGAATCCTACAAAATCTGTTCTTCGACTCACCAAAAATTCCTTCATCAGACAAAAATGTGACAAGCTATCCAATATTAATTCTTTTCACTCTTTCTGGCATCTAGCAAAGAACCTCTGCAACAACTTTACTTCTTTTTCTTTCCCTCCTCTTTTCAATTACGACTGCTCCTGTGCCGTCTCTTCTACAGAGAAAGCTAAACTCTTCGCTCAAACTTTCGCTTACAACTCAACCATGGACGATTCCGGTGGTGTTCCTCCATCTCATCCTCCCTCTTACTTAATTATGACTGATATTAGGCTCCCTTCCAAAGATGTTCTTTCTGCCCCATTTGGGCTCAACTCTAGGGAAGTGTACGGTCCTGATGGTGTCCCCCAGATAACTTAGGAGGCTTTCTTTACTATTTGTGAGACATGTTTGTGCACTTTAAGATTTGAAGTTAATGTAACTCCCAGGTCTTTCTCAATTTCATTCATGGACAATTAGGTTCCATTCATATAGTATGTGTTTATGTTATTATTAATTCCTGAGTGCATAGCTTTACATTTACCGACGTTGAATTGCAATTTCCAAACTTTCGGCCATTGGCTTAGGATATTTAGGTCATTTGTTAGTCGAAGAGCCTGTTCCTCGGTTTCAATGGAGTTGTATACTTTAGTTTCATCAGCAAAAGATTTTACAATGAGAACTTATATTACTTGGTAGATCGTTTACATACAATATGAAGAGGATTGGCTCCAAAACTGATCCTTCAGGCACTGCACTGGGTACTTTTTTCCATGATGAATTAGACCCATTAACAGACACACATTGCCGTCTATCAGTCAGAAAATGTTCAATCCAGTTCAGTATATTTCTTTTAATGTTGTAAGATTTCAATTTATGGATTAATTTTCTAAGCGGTACAGCGGCTTTTAATTGAAGCCTGGAATACACTACTATATATATATGAAAATTATTTCACGAAAGTAACACGTGAAAAATATTTATGATGAATAAAACCACGAAGGAAAGGAAACACAGAATGGTGCTCAAGCGCTTTCGTCTAATGACATCCTCAGGAACACTGAAGTACATAAAGAGTTACAGCCTATATATAGGTTACAGAAAATATATATATATATATATATATATATATATATATATACAATAAACGGAAAAAAAAAAATTAAAATTAAAAAAAAAAAATTATTAAAGGATTGTGGGAGGCGCATACAAATTTGTAAGGAAAAATTATTGATTTTTAGCACAAGATCAAATGAATTGTTTCCAACCAATGTTATAAAAAAAAACTACCGATTTTTAGCACAAGATTAAATGAATTGTTTCCAACCAATGTTATAAAAAAAAAAAAAAAAAAAATTTTATACTGGAAATCTGCCCGGGTTTTAGCACTCTACCCTTCTTGTTTAAGGTTCGATGTATATAAAAATAAATTGAAAAATAAAAGTTATTAGAGTAGCACACAAGTTTACCAAAGATTTAGCGTTCTACCATTCTTATCGAAATCTGTTCTGAAGGAATTCAAAACAACAGGATCGAGTTGAAAAAGACCTTGGCTTATGTTGAAGTTATTTGTAAGTTGGATAATGGCAGACTCAAGAATATTTCTATTAACAATGTTGCTAGAGTGAAATAAAACTGAAGCATTATTCCAGTCAATACAGTGGGATAACTCTGACAAATGGACAAAAAGGGCACTGGACGACTGTCCTGTTCTAACGGAATATTGATGCTGTTTTATACGTGTGTGCAAATTCTTTCCCGTCTGACCTATGTAAAAGGAATCACATTGTTTACAACCAATTTTATAGATAATGCCTGAATTATTGGTAGGGCTATTTTTTACTATGATGTTTTTCACAATATTGTTATATGAAAATACTACATTAATATCCAAAAGTTTAAGTACATTAGCAATACCTTAAAAGCCCTGGAAAAATGGAAGTACTAAAATATTTTTTGACAACGTACGAGTGTTATTCTTCACACGATAGAAAGTTCGTTTTGCCTTATTGAGACAAGATTCCATAAACGTAGATGGATAACACAGATCACTTCTAATACCGTTTATTTTTTCTAATTCGGCAACGATGTATTCCGGACTGGCGATCCTAAGGGCGCGGAGAAATTATTGAAGAAAAAAATGGCCTTCTTAGTGGGGGTGCCATGTCCCGAGTAAAAGTGTACGTAGGACAAATTGTTTGTTTTTTTCCGATAGATACTAAACTTAAAACCTGGGCTTTCCCTATGTACACGCACATCGAAAACGGGATTGAGTTGTCTTGTTCCACTTCTAAAGTAAACTTAATGGAGGGGACTTGATCATTTAGCTGGAGGAGGAAGTTATCCAGGTCACGATTCATGGGCCAGATACACAAAATATCGTCGACGTACCGCAACCAAGGGATGCCAACCCCCAGGATTCTCGGAATGTAAGTAATTTCGAAAAACTCCATACAAATATTGGAGAGGAGGGGCGACAAGGGGTTGCCCATGGCCATCCCAAAAACTTGTTGATAATACTCGTTATTGAAAGTGAATTTACAGTCTTTGATGCAAAGCTTAATAAGTTCCAAAACAATGTGTGAAGGTAGTGGCAGGTCATACTTATGTAATTCTTGGGAGAGAAAGTCAAGCATATCGTCAATCGGCACTTTTGTACAATGAACAAACGTCAAAACTGATCAATCTATCGTTAGTTTCAGTACGTGCATTATTCAATTTTTCAGTAAGATCCATGGAATTTTTTACATGTGAATCAGAGATAGTTCTGAGAATGGGGGACAAGACTTTGACAAGCCATTTGGAGAGTTTATAAGTAATAGAACCCACCGAGCTAATAATAGGGCGCATAGGGTTACCAGGTTTGTGGGTTTTAATAAGACCGTAAAGGTAGGGCAGAGAATGAGAAGTGGACATGAAAAGCGGAATTAAGTCCTTATGATCTTTGAGAATGCGTTTCAAGCCACTATTAAATGATTTGATGACGTCATCCTGCGGGTTCTTCGTAAGTTTGCTGTATGTGGCGGGGTCCTGGAGAAGCTCGTTCATCTTTCTGATGTAGTCCACTTTGTCCATAATAACTATGGTGTTAGCCTTGTCTGCTTTAGTAATATGGAGCTCCCCATCTTTTTTTAATTGTGAGAGGCTATTGCGAAAACGTTTAGGAAAGTTATCTTCGTAACTACTATTCGCCGCACTATAAACAAGGCCTTTAACTATGTTAAACAAATACTGAGGGAGATTACACTCTTTTTCAAATCAAGCGAGACTGTAACAAATTTGTAAAGCCGAAGGTTTTTTAACAATAAAAAAGGACATACCATATCCAAGGGCACTTTTTGCATCGTCACTAATGTTTTTCGAAGAAAGGTTCAAAACACACTTTCAGCTTGCTTTTTTACTCCACTGACTATTTCAAATGAGACTTTTAATTTTTCGATCCAAAATGTTACGAAGTGAAGAAGTTCTCCGACGCAACTCGTTGTAAATTTCATCAAACGAAGGTTGGATCCACGGTTGGGGAATAACGGTTACAAAATTACGTTTGGCAATGCTTAAATTTTTGAAGGCGGACCACTCATTTTGTCTGGTGACTTCAATACAATATGTTTCTTTAAAATTAATCTGCTGAAGTTGCTGAAGTTGGTCAACTTGTATGCTACTCTAATAACTTTTATTTTTCAATTTATTTTTATATACATCTAACCTTAAACAAGAAGGGTAGAGTGCTAAAACCCGGGCAGATTTCCAGTATAAATTTTTTTAAATTTTTTTTATAACATTGGTTGGAAACAATTCATTTAATCTTGTGCTAAAAATCGATAGTTTTTCCTTACAAATTTGTATGCGCCTCCCACAATCCTTTAATAATTTTTTTCTTAATTTTTATTTTTATTTTTCCGTTTATTGTATAATATTAATATATATATATTTTTTTTTTTCTGTAACCTATATATAGGCTGTAACTCTTTATGTACTTCAGTGTTCCTGAGGATGTCATTGGACGAAAGCGCTTGAGCACCATTCTGTGTTTCCTTTCCTTCGTGGTTTTATTCATCATAAATACTTTTCACGTGTTACTTTCGTGAAATAATTTTCATATAATGAACACCACGCGTTCCTTCGGCTTGCTGTTCCCTCTCTTGTCTCCGTTTGTGTCCGTGTTTTCCTCTACATTAATGAAGGGGCATGCAATTCGTGTCCGAAGAAAGTTTCTTACTAATTGTCTAGAGGAGCAAGTTCTTCCCAAATCCTTCGTTCCGATTCGCCTCAGACAAATTGACGACCATCCGTTCAACAACTTCAGCAGATTAATTTTAAAGAAACATATTGAAGTCACCAGACAAAATGAGTGGTCCGCCTTAAAAAATTTAAGCATTGCCAAACGTAATTTTGTAACCGTTATTCCCCAACCGTGGATCCAACCTTTGTTTGATGAAATTTACAACGAGTTGCGTCGGAGAACTTCTTCACTTCGTAACATTTTGGATCGAAAAATAAAGTCTCATTCGAAATAGTCAGTGGAGTGAAAAAGCAAGCTCAAAGTGTGTTTTGAACCTTTCTTCGAAAAACATTAGTGACGATGCAAAAAGTGCCCCTTGGATATGGTATGTCCTTTTTTATTGTTAAAAAACCTTCGGCTTTACAAATTTGTTACAGTCTCGCTTGTTTTGGAAAACAGTGTAATCTCCCTCAGTATTTGATTAACATAGTTAAAGGCCTTGTTTATAGTGCGGCGAATAGTAGTTACGAAGATAACTTTCCTAAACGTTTTCGCAATAGCCTCTCACAATTAAAAAAAGATGGGGGAGCTCCATATTGCTAAAGCAGACAAGGCTAACACCATAGTTATTATGGACAAAGTGGACTACATCAGAAAGGTCAATGAGCTTCTCCAGCACCCCGCCACATACAGCAAACTTAGGAAGAACCCGCAGGATGACGTCATCAAATCATTTAATAGTGGCTTGAAACGCATTCTCAAAGATCATAATGACTTAATTCCGCTTTTCATGTCCACTTCTCATTCTCTGCCCTACCTTTACGGTCTTATTAAAACCCACAAACCTGGCAACCCTATGCGCCCTATTATTAGCTCGGTGGGTTCTATTACTTATAAACTCTCCAAATGGCTTGTCAAAGTCTTGTCCTCCATTCTCAGAACTATCTCTGATTCACATGTAAAAAATTCCATGGATCTTACTGAAAAATTGAATAATGCACGTACTGAAACTAACGATAGATTGATCAGTTTTAACGTTTGTTCATTGTTTACAAAAGTGCCGATTGACGATATGCTTGACTTTCTCTCCCAAGAATTACATAAGTATGACCTGCCACTACCTTCACACATTGTTTTGGAATTTATTAAGCTTTGCATCAAAGACTGTAAATTCACTTTCAATAACGAGTATTATCAACAAGTTTTTGGGATGGCCATGGGCAACCCCTTGTCGCCCCTCCTCTCCAATATTTATATGGAGTTTTTCAAAATTACTTACATTCCGAGAATCCTGGGGGTTGGCATCCCTTGGTTGCGGTACGTCGACGATATTTTGTGTATCTGGCCCATGAATCGTGACCTGGATAACTTCCTCCTTCAGTTAAATGATCAAGTCCCCTCCATTAAGTTTACTTTAGAAGTGGAACAAGACAACTGAATCCAGTTTTTCGATGTGCGTGTAGATAGGGAAAGCCCAGGTTTTAAGTTTAGTATCTATCGGAAAAAAAAAAACAATTTGTCCTACGTACACTTTTACTCGGGACATGACACCCCCACTAAGAACGCCATTTTTTCTTCAATGTTTCTCCGCGCCCTTAGGATCGCCAGTTCGGAATACATCGATGCCGAATTAGAAAAAATCAACGGTATTAAAAGTGATCTGTTATCCATCTGCGTTTATGGAATCTTGTCTCAATAAGGCAAAACGAACTTTCTATCGTGTGAATAATAACACTCGTACGTTGTCAAAAAATATTTTAGTACTTTCATTTTTCCAGGGCTTTTTAGGCATTCCTAAGGTACTTAAACTTTTGGATATTAATGTAGTATTTTCATACAGGGTGTCCCAGAATTAACTATCTATTTCAATGAAATCGGACAAATTTTTTAAAAACACACTTTTATTTATGTTTATCATGTTTAATATGTGTTAAAAATGTATAAATTTCTAAATTTTGTTCATAATTTTATTTTCATAATTTTTTCATTATCTGGTCCAATGAAAGACCGTCTGAAGTCATAGAATGGCAAAGAGACTCTCCAAAAGTTAACGTGTGGCTTGGAATGACCAAATCCAAAATTTATGGCCCATTCTTCTTTGCGGTGGCAACTGTAACAGGTACCGTCTACCTTGATATGCTTCAGCGGTTTCTCGAACCACAGCTTCTTGATGATGGCATTCTTGATAATGTTGTGTTTCAACAAGATGGAGCACCATGTCATTATGCTCTAATTGTTCGAGAATACCTCAACAGACGCCTTCCGAATCGGTGGATTGGACGTGGAGGACCTCGACCTTGGCCTCCGCGTTCTCCGGATTTGACACCCCTGGATTTCTTTGCATGGGGTTTCATAAAAACAAAGGTTTATCGCCAAAAGAATAATGCTTCTTGTTGAAACACAACATTATCAAGAATGCCATCATCAAGAAGCTGTGGTTCGAGAAACTGCTGAAGCATATCAAGGTAGACGGTACCTGTTACAGTTGCTTTCGCAAAGAAGAATGGGCCATAAATTTTGGATTTGGTCATTCCAAGCCACACGTTAACTTTTGGAGAGTCTCTTTGCCATTCTATGACTTCAGACGGTCTTTCATTGGACCAGATAATGAAAAAATTATGAAAATAAAATTATGAAAAAAATTTAGAAATGTATACATTTTTAACACATATTAAACATGATAAACATAAATAAAAGTGTGTTTTTAAAAAATTTGTCCGATTTCATTGAAATAGATAGTTAATTCTGGGACACCCTGTATAACAATATTGTGAAAAATATCATAGTAAAAAATAGCCCTACCAATAATTCAGGCATTATCTATAAAATTGGTTGTAAACAATGTGATTCCTTTTACATAGGTCAGACGGGAAAGAATTTGCACACACGTATAAAACAGCATCAATATTCCGTTAGAACAGGACAGTCGTCCAGTGCCCTTTTTGTCCATTTGTCAGAGTTATCCCACTGTATTGACTGGAATAATGCTTCAGTTTTATTTCACTCTAGCAACATTGTTAATGAAATATTTCTTGATCTGCCATTATCCAACTTACAATAACTTCAACATAAGCAAAGGTCTTTTTCAACTCGATCCTGTTTGTTTTGAATTCCTTCAGAACAGATTTAGAATAAGAAAGTAGAACGCTAAATCTCTTTGGTAAACTTGTATGCTACTCTAATAACTTTTATTTTTCGATTTATTTTTATATACATCGAACCTTAAACAAGAAGGGTAGAGTGCTAAAACCCGGGCAGATTTCCAGTATAAATTTTTATTTTTTTTATTTTTTTATAACATTGGTTGGAAACAATTCATTTAATTTTGTGCTAAAAATCGATAATTTTTCCTTACAAATTTGTATGCGCCTCCCACATTCCTTTAATAATTTTTTTTTAATTTTAATTTTTATTTTTCCGTTTATTGTATATATATATATATATATATATATTTTTTTTTTTTTTTTTTTTTCTGTAACTATATATAGGCTGTAACTCTTTATGTACTTCAGTGTTCCTGAGGATGTCATTAGACGAAAGCGCTTGAGCACCATTCTGTGTTTCCTTTCCTTCGTGGTTTTATTCATCATATATATATATATATATATATAATATACACACATTAGGGTGGTCCTCAGAATAGGGAGTGAAATTTTTTCTCCGAAATTTTTGTGTGCTCATAGCCCAAACGTATCCACTAGATGAGAAACTAGCGCACTTCAATTTGTTTTTAAATTAATGAATATTTAGGGTATGCACGCGGCTGCCAATTTTAATGCCCTCTAATGCTCGGCTCTGACGTGGCCTATATAGCAGGCATAACTGGCAACGTAAAAAAAAATTGCGTAATTTGACCAGTTTCTAATTCCAAATTACGTTCCTAATTAACTAATTAATTAAGTTTAGAGTTGGCAACTCTTATTTTTGAACATACTACGATTTGGCATCGTATTTCAAATACGAACGGTTTTCCTCAGTTAATCTCCCGGCAAGAATCGGATAGGGTGTATTAAGTGTTCACGCATCACTGGGGATCATTTATCTTAGCTTGCTTTTTAATGACTCAGGTGAATATTTAATTAATTAATATTTAATTAATATTTAATTAATAATTAATTAATATTGAATTAGTAATTAATTAATATTTAATTAATATTTAATTAGTAATTAATTAATATTTAATTAATATTTAATTAGTAATTAATTAATATTTAATTAATATTTAATTAGTAACTAATTAATATTTAATTAATATTTAATTAGTAATTAATTAATAATTAATTAATATTAATATTTAATTAAGGTGAATATACAGGGCTATTCAAAATGATTCACCTGATTTCAAATGAGAATATTTTTTAATGTTACAAATACAGAGTGATTTGTGATACATCAACCAAAAGAAAAGCTGTCCAAATTTTGTCTCACCTCATAAATGCTCTATGTGACTTCCCCTAGTTACACGAGCAACGTCGACACGATAGTCGAATTCCTCCCATACTCGCTCCAGCATGTCCGTTGTCACTGACTTTACGGCAGTAACAATGCGAACTGCCGATACCACCGACGGATGCTCTGAGCACCTGGTGGATCTGTTCTGTAACGTCGACGAAACTCATGCTGCACTGTGACTACCGATTTACAGCTCGAAAACTGCAACACACAAAACGACTTCTGCTGTGCGGACGCCATTTTCACACTGACTATTTGTTGCTAGGCTAGGCCACGGCGTGACTTTGGAGCCCTCTCGCGGTGATCTTGTAAAACTCGGAGATTTCCTCTTTCATGTGGTGTATGCCCAGTTGATGCACGGTTGATAGGTATGGAAGTATTCTCAATTGAAATCGGATGAATCAATTTGAATAGCCCTGTATATTCTATAGCGTTATAAATTGCTATGACGTTTAAAGTTGCAATATTATTATTTTTGGTTTATGTTGAATAATAATTTTTTCTGGAAAGAGATGTACATTAGTGCAAGTTTAGTCCTAAAGAGTAACGTTAAAACTGTGTATGCTTAAAATTGCTATATTTCCTATTGCGTTATAAATGTCTATGATGCTTAAAGTTGGTATATTACTGTTGCGTTCTTGTTTTTGGTTTATGTCGAATAATAATTTTTGCTGAAAATTCATGTACATTAGTGCATGTTTAATGTTAAAGTGTGACTTTAAAAGTCTACATGTTTGAAGTTGCTGTACTTGTACATTATTTCCGTAGTAATAAAAAATTTCAATTTTTGGTTTCTCTTTCTAAATTGTGATGATGGTAACTGCATTGCGTAAGGAAACAACTATCTACTTGGTTGGCGGCACCATCGAAGCCGTCTGCCGTCTGCCTACTCTTAGGCAAGTTCTCCAACGTTATTTTCATCTCCTGAAAATGAGTGAGTCAACTCCTACGAAAAACGAGTGCGTCAATATGGTGGTGAAGGAAACTGTGGATATCTGGGGAATGGCCCGCATCCCTACTCAAGAGGAGCGGAATATCAAACGAACCGTGAATGAAATCCTGTCCACTTGGGAGAAGTTGAAAAAGGGTTCCAACAGAAGTAAGCCACAAATACAGAAGAAACAAGAGTTCTCAAACAATTTTGAAAAGCTCTTCAACATTAATCATCATGATGTGGAATGAATGATCCGGATAGAGGAAGACCGAGTCTTCTTGAAAGACCAAGAGAGTGAACGCAAGTTTCACATGGGACGAGTCGTCGAAGCCCTGGCTAAGAAAGAAATGAAACAGAAATATCTTAAGAAGAAGGCCAGAGAGCAAAAGGAAGTAGCAGAAAAGCAGATGCGTGAAGAGCAAGAGACCGTTCAGTTGGAGTCAACCAGCACCTCTTCTGATGATGAAGGCCCTCGTTCATTTCCGAAGATGCCTCGAGTTGGAATGGATCCGGATTTTCAGGTCCCTAGCCCGCCAAATGCAGCTCCTCTTCCTGCACCTCAAACGAGGCCTAAGAACTTCATGTCCCCTGGTCTCGCTGCCGCCCTGGATAGAACCAACCCCAGCGATCGTGAAGCAGTTCACATCATGGCAGCTACTGTGAAAAGCCTTGGAGGGAACATTGATGAATTGGCCATCAGTCGCCCCACATTCAGGAGAACCCGTATGCGACATCGCAGTGACCACATCACTTCTGTGAAACAAGCTGTCTCATCTTCTGGCGCTAATACCTGAATTGTTGTTCATTGGGACGGAAAATCCTTCCATTCCTCAGAGAAAATGGCTACGTCGATCGTCTCCCAGTACTGATATCTGGGAAGGATGTTTCGTCATCGTCAGAGGAGAACATCCAACTTCTGGGTGTTCCGAAGCTCGCATGTGGAACAGGAATGGCATAAGCAGACGCCGTGGTTGAGGCCTTGAAGGATTGGAAGGTCGAAGACCGAGTCGTCGCCATGAGCTTTGATACGACTCCAAGCAATACGGGTCATATTGGTGGAGTTTGCACTCTGATTGAACAGCGACTGGGAAGAAATTTACTCCACCATGCTTTCAGACACATGTTGGAGGTCGTTCTCAGACACGTCTTGAAGACAGTTCATGGATCGTCCAGCGGTACGGAGGTTCTCCTATTTCAGCGGTTCCAAAAGAGTTGGCAGCGGGTCAATCGACCAAACTTCAAGACTGGAATGATGGGCGACCACGTCAGTGCATTTCCAAAGAGAACCCTGAATGGGTACAAGAAGCTCTCGACTACTACATAAAAACTCTTGAGTGTACGCAACCCAGAGACGACTACAGCCGACTTCTGGAGCTTAGCGTAGTCTTCCTAGGTGGGACACCTCCCCGAAGGATTCGATTTGGACAGCCTGGCACCATACATCATGTTCGCTGGATGTCAAAGGAAATATACTGTCTCCAAATATTCATGTTTCAACCACAGTTTAAGGTGTCCTGCAAGGAAGAGAAGTCCATTCAAACCATGGCCCTCTTTGTTCCTCTTGTCTACGGACCAGCATGGTTCAAGGTCCCCATAATCTTTGAAGCCCCGAGCAACGATAGCTACAAAGGCATTCCAACGACATCTGTGGTATTTGAGCGAGGATTGGTAGCTCTGGCTCTATTCAGTGACGCAGTTTCCAATATGGAGAAGAGAGGAATCCTGGAGTCGATGAGGGTAAGGGAAGGAGAGAAAGATCCACCGAAGAGAATTAACGTGCCGGAAGAGGACATTCCGTCACTGACGCTGAATAAGCTAGTATTCAAGAATACCAACCGCTTCTTCCAGACCACGCTACTAGGCTCCGGATTCATCTCTAAAGATTCATCACAATGGAAGGATGATCCGCAGTTCCTCCAGGCCAAGGAAGTCCTGCAAGATATGCTGGTAGTGAATGATGTGGCTGAAAGAGGGGTGAAGCTAATTCAGGATTATAACTCTTCCATTACGAAGAACGAAGAACAGAAACAGTATCTGCTGCGGATGGTCGCTACACATCGACGCCAGTTTCCTAGTGCAAGCAAGGCTAACTTGTAATCGTGAGGACGGGAGTTGTTTTCCTGTTTCAATCAACATTGTTGGTGTTTGGTTTACTTCTAATTAATATATTAATCACTTAAATAATAATTTACCTATAGATATGTAATACTTGCGTATCATTTTCCTAGTACAAGAGTCAGTCTATAGGGAAAGAGAGCAAACAAATGTCAGCTTTCCTTAGTCAGCTTGTGCATACCCTAAACAAAGTCATAATGACCTAAAACTTGGTATGCAGTGTTTTCTTGCGGAAAGGAACCAAATAAACACTGAGCGCATAAAAAATAAAGAAGTTCGATTTTGTGGACCACCCTAATATACATTTGAAGTTTATTTAGTATGGGTAAACAAAGTTATTTCATACATTTAATTAATCTCCCACATACATTGAGGAATAAAGGTTTAAGTCTTATAATCTCTTGAGTGAGGCGTGGTTTAAAGTGTTTTCAAGGAAAACCTTGTAAATAGCTGGGATTTTTTGTACAGTTATTGTATTATAAAGTGAAACATTACAGTATGAATTTGAGGTGATTTGGTCCTTATTTTATACAGGGATAACCTAGAGAGTCCCTTGTGGCTTTGAGTTATCTTTATGCTTCTTATATTGTTATCAGTAAGCTGTGTAATTCAAGTGAAATTCCTTTGTATACATTGAATTTTTAGCAGGATGAACTATATAGTAATAGTTTTCTCTATGCTAAAAGATTGGATTTTTTAGCGCAGACGTATATAAATCGCAATTGGGTGTAAAACAGAAAATAATGTTATACATTTCAGTCAAGGGTAACGTGCATATATATATATACACACACACACATAATCATCACTTTTATATGAAAAAGTTTATTGTGCCCCATACTCCATATGTCTAATATTAATGATGATAATTGGGGATAAGGTAGAATACATGGTGAAAAATGAATAAGTTACCCACCCTGCAAAGTCCGTTATACAGTTTTTTTCTGTGCCTAAAATAACTGATTTTTTGGCACAGACGTATATAATTCGCAATAGGGTATAAAACAGAAAATAATGTTATGCATTTCAGTAACAGGCATGGGCGTAGGAGGCGGGGGTTTGGGGGATCCTGGACCCCCCCCCCCCCAGTCAACTTTTGTGTCGGTTCCATTTTGCTTCACTTTATCGGATCCATCACATCATGTCAATGAGAGAAAAATTAAAAAGTGAGGAAAACAGGATTAGAAGACAAAACCGTGAACTGAAATTATTTTACAAATTAATGTTATTTGACCACTTGTACGGTTGTATACACCTGTACAGTTGTCTTGTCTTGTATGCATCTGATTTTAAATACATAAACTGAAGAGTAATTTACATAATAGCATCATTATAATTCATATTACTGTATTTTTCTCATACTTCATGAAAAACGAGTTTTGTCGCAAAGCTTGCATTATCACTTTTACTTTGCCAATCACCTCAAATAATCTTCCTTATTTTTATTTCAGATTTACTTTTATGGCTTTTGGTTGGAAAACAAAATGTCTCAAAAAACTAACTTACGAAAACGACAATATAGCAACAGGTTTACATATTATGACAGTGTCGTAGTACGTAAACCTAGATAACTGTATTCCTATCAAATGGGAGTATTAGATGATTAGATCCATTGAAGCTATTGTTCGCTTTGCATTAAATTAGATATAAGAAGTGTTTATTTTTGTTTTATTCTAAATTTTATATTGTAGACTTAAGCTTAACACAAGTTAACAGTAAGTAATATTGTTTACCTTGCATGTTACACGACAAATAATAATAAATACATGACATAACAGTACTATAGTTTATGTAACCCCAAATTAACATATTTATAAAAATACAGCTTTTTCCTCCTACAAATACTACTACCAAAGAGTGGAAGGATACATTTTTAACACTCCACAGTCCACACTCCCCTTGCTTCTACCAGCATCATTTTTTATGGCTTGGCCCTTTCATTTTCGCTAAGCCCTACACTAGAAAAATTCCTGCAGACACTAATGTGCTAGCTCAATAATTTCTTTTTAGGTTATGGAAATGTCGGTCTGAAGCTCTAACCAACATCTTTCTTGTCGGGTCCAAACACCTGGACCCCCCAGAGACTACTTATTCCATACACCCATGGTCACAGGTGATGCATGGTGAAGGAAAAATAAGTATAAATTTTGCTCAATTCATTATTTTTGCAACATTATTTCTTGTGCATCTTTTATCTTCAACAGTAAGATTTAATACAGGGGTTCTTAACCTGTCGCTCGCGAGCAACATGTTGCTCTTCAAATGGCCAAATGTTGCTCACGAACAAAGCCTGCTTTTCTAATGCAAAGCAAAAAGGATAGTATTTTTCCTGAAATTTTTACTGCTGACTTCAAGATAACATTTTCATTCATGGTCGACATTTTTAGCCATTTAAACGACTTAAATCTGTGGTTGCAAGGAAAAAAATAATTTTGTTGTTGCCTTATATGAGGAAATTACGGGATTTAAAAAAAAAAAAAACTTTCAGAGCCAAGTTTCTAAGGAGAATCTTAATCATTTTCCTGAACTTGAAAAATGTTTGGCTGAAACTGTTAGCAACTGTCCATCACTCGTAGTAAAAGCACTCGAAAACATTAGTGACGAGTTCGAAGAGAGGTTCAAACACTTAAAAGAGCATCTACCAAACTTTCAATTATTGACAAACTACATAAATTTCGAGATTGATGATCTGACACAAATTTTAAAACAAGAGGAAATAGCAGCTACAGAATTAGAACTTATTGATGTTTTTCAATATAACCAAAAAATTTTAATTAAGCATTATGAAGTTGGCATGCGTTTAAAGAAATATTTAAATAGTTAAATATTTATCTAATTTAAACTTTAAGTTTAAGTTAAAGGCTTTTTTTATATATGTTGCTCACTCTGTAATTAAGTGCCAAAAATTTGCTCACTTAAGAAAAAAGGTTAAGAACCCTTGAATTTTAATATGATCCTGAAAGTTAGTTTCAAATTATATAAATAATGCACTAACGTCGAAGTAGTGCTACAGGCATATGTTTTCACCTTGGTAGAACAGCATATATATATATATATATATATATATATATATATATATATATATATATATATATATATAAAGTTAAATGAATATTGTTTATAATAAGATTTAAAGATATATTTGTATCTTAAGACGAAATTTGTTTTAAAATAACTCGCTCTTTGGAATAAATATTTGTAAAGAATGCTGTTTCAAATGCAGAAATCATTTGGTATGAGGTAAACAAAGTTATTTTACATATTTAATTAACCTTGCCAATAAATATACATAAAGAGACATAAACAAATAACTAAGAAGGATTGGTCTGACACAATTAAGGAGGATAATACGTACATAATAAAGAACTTCATTATACAGAGAGCATCTCCTCTCTATTAAATATATACAAATTAAATAACTAGCGCAATCTGGTAACTATTCTTGTAAATTGCCTCGGCTATATATATATATAGAGGGTGTCCCATAAGTCCGGCATCATAGGAGAAATTCATATTTTTCTATTTCTACAAACCATAATTCATATTTTTCTCTTTCTACAGGCCATAATGTCTGTGAGCAAGGAAGAACGAATCCAGATAATTTTACTCATAGGAAATCGGAGTTAAAGAGAGGCCGCTGCTGAATTTAACAGACTGCATCCAGACCGCGAGCCAATAACACAGAGTTGTGTTAGCAGACTTGTTACAAAGTTTAAGGAAACAGGATCCATAGAAGATAAACCACGCAGTGGACCGTCAAGGAGGTCCACTGACGATGATACAGCGACTGCTGTCCTGGCTCATTTTAACAGAAGTCCTAATAAGTCTCTCGGCGATTGTCCGCCGAAACAGGAGTGTCGAAAAGTAGCATCCATCGCATTCTTCAGGCTCACAAATGGCATCCATATAAACTTCAGATCCTACAGAAATTAAGCGATGATGATCCCGACCGGCGGATGGAATTTTGTGAATGGGCTACTGAACAATATGCTCGGGATGCCAATTTCTAGTCCACCATTCTGTTCAGTGACGAGGCTGTTTTTTATGGAAATGGTGAGGTAAATCGACAGAACACCCGCTACTGGTCTCAAAACAACCCTCACTGGTATACCTCTTCAAAGAAACAAGGTGCATCTCAGGTGATGGTATGATGTGGCATTTGGAGGGATCACATCTTAGGCCCCCTCTTTTTCGATAAACATGTCACTGGAGGCACCTACCTACGTATGCTCAAGGAAGAAGCATTTCCCAGTGTCTTGAACGAAGAAGGAAATTTCCCAACATGGTTCCAGCAAGACGGCGCTCCTGCACATTACAGCACCCAAGTAAGGGAATACCTGTACCAACAATTCCCTGGTCATTGAATAGGACGTCGAGGGCCTGTGGAATGGCCAGCTAGAAGCCCGGATCTCACGCCACTAGATTTTTATCTCTGGGGCCACTTAAAAACGCTGGTATACGCAGAGAAAATTAGGAGTGTTGAACATTTGCGGCAGCGCATTATTGGGGCATGTAACACCATTACTCCTGACATCATTCACAGTATGCTTGCTGACTGGGTATCACGTCTGAATTTGTGTATTGAGAACAATGGTGGACATATTGAGCACGTTCTGTAAATAAAAGCTTTTGTTTTGTCTTTTTTAATTACTTTTCCTATGATGCCGAACTTATGGGACACCCTGTATATATATGTATATATATATATAAGCATAAATATATATATATATATATACTGCCTTCTAAACACTAATGTGGAAAATAAAATATTTTAATGGTATGCGCTGTTTTAAATTATTATTTTATGCTATAGTTAAAAGATAAATTTGTATATGAAGGCGGAATATGTTTTAAATAACTCGTTGGTTTGAATAATTCCCTTTATTGTAAAAGGCGAAGAATGAATAAGTTAGCCCTAAATTAAAATCTAGTTTTAATATAAAGTTTAATGAATATTGTTTATAATAAGATTTAAAGATATATTTGTATCTTAAAGATAAATTTGTATATTAAGACGGAATTTCTTTTAAATAACTCGTTGGTTTGAATAATTCCCTTTATTGAATTGTAAAAGACGAAAAAATTAATAAGTTAGCCCTAAATTAAATTCTAGTTTTAATATAAAGTTGAATGAATATTGATTATAATAAGATTTAAAGATTTACAAATTAATTTGTACGGTGGAGAGCGCAAGAAAGCAACTCGTTCTTCCACCAAGCCAGATCTAGAGGCGGGGCCACCAGCTTGACCTTCGTGTGAAGAGAGACCAACGGACGGAACAGCAACGAGGTTAACGAGGTATATTTGTATCTTAAGACAAAAAATTTGTTTTCGTATTAAATTTGGCTTATCATATTCGAGCTTTTGTTTAAAAGAGAGCCTCCCTCACAACACATTGACCTCGTGGTGTTTTTCTGCTACGAGAAGCTCAATAGATTAAACTATTGGCGTTGCCGTTTTTAAAGACCTTGTCGGTCTACCCTCGCCCCATAAATGTATCTATTTATGCTTAATAGCTTTGTCTATTATTTTGATCGTTTTTTGAGACCTTACCAGTTTATTGGTGTTGGTGCTGTGCTGATGGTTGTGGGGTTATGCGAGGTAGTCTATGGATGGCATATGTAATTTGCTATTGGGATATATCAATTCTTCTTTACATGCATCTGTTTAAATTATATAAGAAGTGTGTGTGCGTGTGCGCTTTTGATACAATATTTTTTTCTTTCTAGGCCCAGCATTTCCATTAATATATATATATATATATATATATATATATATATATATATATATATATATATACACAGTATATATAATATATACACATTCCTTTCTAAATGCCTTCTAATCCAGATTTAGCCTTCTAAGCCAGATTAAGCCAACCGGCTGATTAAGACTTCTGAACCAACTGAGGCTGCCAAAAAACTTTAGTATCCGTCGAAATATGCGAGCGAAAGGACTTTCTCTTCTCCGCTCTCCTCTCTCTCTCTCTCCTAGGTTACCTTCCTAGGTCAGGTTGGGGTACCCCTTTTTGGGGGAGGTCATTCTCGCAAGCCTCCCTTCAACCCCCTGTCCCCCCTTCATGCAGCTTGGGGCTAAACCCCCTCCCCTTGCTTGCATACCCCATCCCTCATGGGTGCCAATCCCCAGGTGCCAACCCTCTCCCCCCCTTTGCAACAATTGATCAACATTGTATTGCAATTTACACTCTACCCACTCTGTTTATGCTCTCACCCTCACTAGGCAAACTCTTTCGTCTTTGTCTCTCATCTGGTACTTTTCCTTCCTACTGGAAATTCGCTTTCATTCGGCCTATCCCAAAGAAGGGTGACTGCTTTCAACCCTCCAACTATCGTCCAACTGTTGATTTCTTGCCTTTCTGAAGTTTTTCATTCTATTCTTAATAGGAAGATTCTTAAACACCTCTCTTTTCACAATCTTCTTTCAGATCGTCAATATGGGTTCCGTAAGGGACACTCTACTGGCGATCTTGCTTATCTCTCTGACTCTTGGTCATCCTCCTTTCGGGATTTCATAAAACTTTTGCTTTTGCGCTTGGCATATCAAATGGTTTTTATAGAGTCTGGCACAAATCTTTAATTTCGAAACTGCCCTCCTTCGATTTCTTTCCTTCTATCTGTGCCTTCTTCTCTAATTTCCTTTGTGACCGATCTATAGCTGTAGTTGCAGATGGCCACTGTTCTTCTCCTTAAGCTATTAACAGTGGTGTTCCTCAGGGTTCTGTCCCTGTCACCCATTCTTTTCCTTTAATTTATTAATGGTCTTTTAATTCGCACTTCCTGTTTTATTCACTCCTGTGGCGATGATTCCACTCTTCACATCACCCGCTTCCCAAAGTCCCTCTCAATAGTCAGTCCATGATTCGCGTAGGACGACTATGGTACGCCTAATCTCTGATCTTTCTGCCATCTCTGATTGGGGCAGAAAAAACCTTGTGGCTTTCAATGATTCAAAAACTTAGTTCCTCCATCTGTCTATTAGTCATAATCTTCCACAAGACTATCCCTTACCTTCATCAACACACAGCTGAATCCTTCCTCTTCTCTTAACATTCTTGACGTTTCCTTTCCTCGTGATCTTTCCTGGAAAGATCACATACATTCTCTTTCCAAAACAGCTTCTAATAGGTTAGGTGTGCTGTACCGCCTCCGCAGCTTCTTCACCCCCGCTCAATTGCTGTCTCTGTACAAGGATCTTGTCCGCTCCTGTATGAAGTATGTTTCTCACGTATCGGGTGGTTCAACCCACTCAGCCGTACTTGACCGGGTGGAATCGTGGAATCAAAGGCTTTTCGTCTCATCAATTCCCCACCCCTTACTAACTTCCTTCAATACCTCTCTCTTCGCCGTAATGGTGCCTTACTCTCTCTTTATTATCACTATTATAAAGGACAGTGCTCTTCTGAACCACCTAACTGCATGCCTTCTCCTTTAAGGAGAGCACGCAGCACCATACATTCTTCACTTTCTCATTCCTTTTCTTTCCAACTCTTTAACCCTAGTATCTTCAATCTTTCATCTACTCAACTGGTCAACTATGGAACAATTTTCCTCAATTCATCTTTCGCTTTGTCTATGACCTCCAATCTTTCAAACGCAGTGTCTAGGCATCTCGAAAACCCTGAACCTTGATTTTGGCTCTCTTCTTCTTCTATGAGGTGGGAGGGGGGCGTTTTTGCAGGCATTCGCCCTTGACCCCCTCCTTCCTGCATAAAAACAGAAAAAAAATGAAATAACAAGTAGTAGGGCAAAAGTAAATAACAGGTAAACTGCTTTTCGAACATACAATCCAAGAGTCTTCACTGAGAGCATGCCCGTAGCCAGGGGTCGAGGGGAGGCGAGGGTTGCGCACCATTCCCCCACAGAGCAGCGAGTTCCGCCAAAGTATACTGTATTTTTAGCTTCTGTGTAATATTATCATGAGGATGGACGTCCCAGTAGCGCTTGAGTCCGTCAGGCAGCTTGTAGGTAGTTCGCCCGAGTGAATGGCGTCTACAGACGTTTTCTTTTATTTTACAAGTATCAGTGATGATTTATTGTGAAAATATGTGGTTCATCTATTACTGAATACTGCATAATACAATCAAATATGGTACAAAATTAGTATATTTTTTGAGATAAATGATGGCATGTTTAGCACAGCTTATCTTCTCTTAGGTACACTTCACCCTCCCTTTCCTGTTCGTTGTGGACGTCATTAACATCAATATATGTATTATAAATGTTTGTTTCATCTATTACTGCATAATGCAGTCAAATACAATACGAAATGAAAGGAAACGTTAGTTGCAGAACTAAGAAAGCAGACTACAATGCCAGGTATAGAAACTTTATGATTTTTTCACATAGAAAAAGTAGTCAGTGTAAAATGTAGGACTTAGATCTGTTAGGAGTGACCATCCCTGACAATATAAGGACAATGGTCTCTGGCTATTATCTGCTTCCTAAAAGGATATTATTTATGTATGTATACTTAAATAAAGTAAGCATGAATAACCTGGTAACATTTATTTATTATTTCAACAAATTTACTCATTATATTATGAAAACATGATGGTTATTACTATAATAATGCCTCATAAATATCAAAGATAGGAATGGTTTCATTATGTACGGATCTTTCCTATATATAGACGCCAATACGAGTTCCGTTGAGTAAGACTCACCCCCCCCCCCACCATGGAAAGTCCTGGGTACGGGCCTAGAGAATGACCACACTCGACGTCGACCCAACGCTAAACAAAGGCTTTTCATGATGGCAACACAATGGTGTCATTGGTGGGTTTTAAGTCCAGAATACATTCCAATATTATACCACAAAACGACCAGAAACAATAGAAGAAAAAAATATAAGTAAAAGTGTAATAATGAAGTCGAAATAACGCACAACAAATCTGTCATTTAGAAAAATATAGTAGGCCTAATTAAGCATAGTAGTGTGCACTACAATGGATACTAAATAAGAACATAACCGTCAGAAAAAAAGAAGAAAAATTCTAAGGATTAAAATTACAATAACAAAGTTGAAATTACGCCCTTTAAACGGCAACAATGCACCTCCACTGCTGGAAGTAAACTGCTGTAACCAAGCTTTCATCAATTCTTTATGAGGCACCTCTAAATATCATTTGAATTTCATGAAATTGCAGGTAGAGAAGTTTTATACTAATTAGAAACAATTAGGAAGGTAACACATCAAAATTTTATAGTTTTAATTTTTATCATACAAATTACAACCACCGAAATATATATATATATATATATATATATATATATATATATATATAAACAGAAGCAGTATACATATTAAAATATACATACTGAAACTAAGGCGAAAGAGTATATATACAAAACTCTTTTAGTATATCTTAACGTCTCCTGGCCGGCTACGTAACATAGGGGCTCGTAAAATCGAATCTTCAGTGGCATTGGTTCGAATCTCTCCGAGATGAGGTAAATTTTTTCTAATGCAATTAATCTTAAAACTTAATTGTTGTTAGTATGTTGTTCCTGATTAAAATAAAATTGATATGCATGTAATTAAACTCGGTAATGACCTCTCGTAGGCAATTTAGAACAGATGCTACGTGATTGTAGATGACTTGGGGGGGGGGGGTCGTGCAGAAAAGTTCCAGCTCTGCATGGTGTGTTCCAGCAGGTGCCGAGATGTCAGTTCCTGCTCAGGCTCCCAAACGTTAACTACATTTGCTCACACATTTTCACTGCAATTTAGGTCACAACCCTTGGTGGGCCAGTTCAGCAGCTCGACATCTCGTTGTTCCTGAAACCTCCGTCTGATGATCCTGGCAGTATGAACAGGGCAGTTATCCTGTAATATACTGTATATATTAACCATTCGTCTATGGCATTGGGTGGTTCGAGTTGATGGGGGTTCTGATTTAGTGGCAGCAACGGGTTTTCTCACTCTAGGGTAGCTGTTACCGTGTAGGGAATCGCAGTAGTTTCTTTTATACAACACTCCGATTTCTTCTTGTAGTGGATCGGAGGATTCTGTGAAAACTTACTAAATTATCTGACGGTTCCCCGATTCTTCTTGTAGTGTATCGGGAGATTATTTATTCTATTTTAAAACTAAATTCTGCGGCAAAAGCATGGCCCAAAGGAGAAGACAAAGAAGTCCTCTGATTGAATTTTACTGCCTCTAAAATATTACAAGTAATTCTTCAGCCTTTAAGTCAGATCAGAATAATCAGAATGATAATTTTTGAAACATTACAAGAGTGACATTTGGTGACATCATTATTATTTAATGTTGACTTGTTTCTTTTTTATTCTCTTTTTTTTTTGCAAAATATTTGAAATTTTTCCAAACTTGCATTTTATATACAGTTAGAGTGTCACGCGAGTTTGGACTTTATATGGAAAAATGAATATTAGAATTATTAATTTTTACGTATATATTAATATATATTATGTACTCTAATGTATTTCATCGCTGGGTTCAAATCACAGTTTAAAATTAGATGCTATTCGAATCGAATCGTAAACTGACACGCCGAATTACAATGTCCATCGAAGTTTGGAATCATTCGTGATTTAATACTTTTTGTCATATCGTGATTCGATATTAACACTTACAAATAAGTGTTGTATTCCTCTACATTATGATGATTAATTTCAGGCATTGTACGATTCCATGTAACGGTTTGATCTCGTAATATCGTCGTTTTTGGTGTATTATTTAAAAGAGAAACAAAATTATTGATATACACGAACATTTTCTGTAGCTGTTAATATATTTTTGAGTATATATAGAGGAAGTTTTTTTAAAAATTAAAAAGGAAAGAAGCAAAACCACAAGTGACAGAAGTAGTTGTTAGGGTGGGAGACAATCGGGGAGCAGGGGGGAGGAGAAGAGAAGGGGAAGGAAAAAGGAAAAAGGAAAATAAGAATGACGGTAAATAAAAAAAAATAAGGAGGCAGGAAGAGGGAACAGAAAATAGAGAGAGAGCGAGGAGGTGGGATAGCGAAAGGAGAGGGGAAGGATGAGAAGGGAGAAATAGCCATAGGGAGAGGGGGAGGAGGAGAAGGAGGGAGTGAGGGTGAGGGAGAAAGAGTGACTACGTTGCCTCCACATCTCGGAGAGAGTGGGGCGGAATTATTGCAGGGGACTGTACATGCTAAAACCTGTCGCTAAACACCTTTTGTTTTTTTTAACTTTGAATTTTTAACGCTAAATGTTTTTTCTGTTATTCTTGTCCTGTTCTTTTTAAGGCTTATTATTATGCTCACTCAAAAAAAATTTGCATTTTTGTAGGACGCATTTTTTAGACTATATATATAGTTGTTCTGCCCTGTGAAGCGGGAAAACGCATGTCTTACTCGAAGTTCCAATAAAAGTTGAAATAAAGTGATATCTCGTTTAATATAATCCTAAAAAGTGCCTGTTTGAATGAATATTGGTGACTATGAAGTCATCAATAAAGTTTTGAAAGTACGATGTTTATAAAAAAACGGTTTGTTATGTACAAATTTTACATTTAAAATACATCCTTTGCGGATGACACGAAAGTTAGCAGACATATTATATAATCATATATGATGTGAGGTTCTGCAAACACATAAAATATAAAAATAGTCAAAAGAGGACAATAGGAAATTTAGCAGGGAAAGGTATGAGAAAATGAGTAACGAAAATGTATGACTATTTTACCTTGGAATATAAAAGAATTTCAAATAAATTCAGAAGTAGGATTTAGGAGTGATTAAGACAAACGAAGCAAAATAAACACATAAACGATAATAATAAGTAAACTAGAAGAGTAGTAGAAGAAATACAGCAAAATTACCTCCCTTCAAAAGTCAAATGATTTAATTCTTGTCCTCCTTGGTGAGGCGAATAACAAGACAAATTATATTTTACAAATGGAAAATAAATTAAAAAAATTGCGTAATCTCCAAACAAACCCCAAAACACTCGGAACATCATTGAAAAACAGGAAAGGTAGAATGTGCAATATTATCAAATTAAAATCCGGATATGAAACGATTTTAATTCTGCAGTTCGAGTTCCAAAATTATTTAATTGATTTTCAAACGATATGAGAATTATTACTGAGGTTGATGTGAACATCTTCAAAAGAAAATTAGATACCTGGCTCACTACAATCCCAGATCGGACAGGTATGTATGACTTAGCTGGAGAGTTCCAGACAGCAATCGTCTTACAGAACTACAGCAAAGTTGCAAGGCACAGTGTATGCAGTATATATATATTATATATATATATATATATATATATAAATTAGGGGTGTCACTTATTTGTATGGTAAGAATTGAACCATTAAGAAATTTCGGTCTGACCCTCCAGAAATGTGACATTGCATGTAAAAACGCTGATTATGAAGTTTCATGAGAAAATATTAATATTTAGAGGTCGCTCAAGGCCATTAAAATTTTGATGACGCGTCATTACCTGTCCTAAATTGAAATGCGCTTCCTTTCTATGCCTCACCCCAGTATCATTTCAGTCGCCTTAATGGTAGGATGTGTTTGCATTAGTGTGTGTTATTTTAGTCTTTTAGTCCTCCCTGATATAAAAAATCGCATGGTCATATCTACGACTAGTGTTGATGGACAAGAGCACCCTCCAAAGCATGTGGTTGTTGACCTGGATACAGTGAAAGAAAAAAGTTCGGAAAACTTTGTAACAGAAAACACAAAATCACTGTTCACGAAGCTCAACCTCCCAGATGAATTCTCGGAGAAAACTGCTGAGCAATGGGAAGAGGATACCCATTACCAGACTGCGAAAGAGACTGTAAAAACTCTAACTGTAACAAATGACTTCGCTGAACGTGGTGTTGCTCTCATAATCCAGGATTTTTCTGGATACCTAACTAAAGATGAAGAACAACTCCAGTTTCTTCTCCAGGTTGTTGAAGACCATCGCGAGCATTGGACATGGGGACAAAAGCATACCTTGAGTGGAAATAATGATTAATCATAATAATTACGCTATTGTCTGATGTTAATGTACTTCATCATAATAATATGATAATGGTTTGTGCACTTCCTGCTAATGCAGGAACATAATAGATTGTTTAAATACATTTGGAAATTGTTTATATTCACACTTTCTGAGAATCTCGTATCCAATACTTCGAAGCCGTTGAGCGACCTCTAAATATAAAAATATCTCAATAAGACTTTGTACCCAGTGTTTTTACATCATATGGCATACTTTGATGGGGTCAGAGCAAGGAAACTTAAAAGTTGAAAAATTAGTGACACCCTAATATATATATATATATATATATATATATATATATATATATATATATATGTGTGTGTGTGTGTGTGTGTAACCTCGTTGCTGTTCCTTTGCTTTTCATACGAAGGTCAAGCTGGTGGCCCCACCCCTAGGTCTGACTTGGTGGAGGAGCGAGATGCTTTCTTGCGCTCTCCACCGTACATAGGCAGGTATACCCGGCTCATCTGGTACCGTCCTGAGCCAGGCATCTAGTCTTCTCTTGAAGACTTCAACTTTGACCCCTGTCACGTTTCTGAGGTCCTTTGGAAGCTGGTTAAAAAATCTTGGTCCCCTTACAACCAAGCTATTTTCCTTCAGTGTTGAGGGGTCCCTTGTCGGGCTTTAATTTGGAAACATTACACATCCTGCCTTTCCTATTTTCTTGTGCTGTTTGAAAGGTAATTGGGTTTAGTTTGAGGTTTGGTACCAGTTTTTCGATCATTTTCCATATGTAGATTATGGTGTACCTCTTTCTTCTTCTTTCCAGGGAGTACAGATTTAGTTTTCGTAGTCTTTCCCAGTAGTTGAGCTCTTTGCAGCCATCAATCATTGGTGTGAAATGTCTCTGAGTGTCTTCTAGTTTATTAGTTTCTTCCTTTTCATATGGGGACGTCAAAACTGAGCAGTATTCAAGTTTCGGTATAATCAGTGTTTTTAACAGGGGAATCATTACTGTCCTTTCCCTCCTTTTGAACGTTCTTATTACCTGTCCTGCGACTCTTTTCGCTTTATTTATCGCTATCTGATTTTGTGTTTCGAATTTCGCATCATCGGTCATTGTTACCCCGACATCGATAGCTTTCGTGCTGCTCTGATTTTCCTGTCTATCTGGAGCATAATATGCAGTCTAAGTTCCTCTTTTCTACCATATCTCAAGAGCAGAAATTTCTCGGTGTTAAATGTCATGTTGTTTTCTTCTGACCATTTCTATATTTTGTTCGTGTCCCTCTACAAGGCTTCCACTTCATTTACATCGCTGATTTTCCTGCTGATCTTTGTGTCGTCTGCAAAGGATGTTACTATACTATTGCTGTTTACTCCGCTGTCTATATCTGTTAGCATGATAATGAACAGGAGTGTGGCCAGTACTGACCCTTGTAGTACTGAGCTGCGTTCTTCCGGTTCTGATGATGATATACCTTGAATTTTGACGACCTGTAGACGTTCTCTGAGGAAGTTGTAGATTATTTTGCCTGTTATTCCCATATATTTCATTTTATGTGCTATTATACCGTGATCATATTTGTCGAAAGCTTTAGCAAAATCCGTGTATATGACATCGCAATTGTCATTTCCTTCCAGTGCATCTAGGATATTGTTGTAGTGTTCTATTAGTTGTGATAGGCATGATCTACCTGATCGGAATCCGTGCTGATTTTCGTTGAATCTTTCCAATGTCTTCAAGAAATCATAAATTTTCTCTCTAACTATTCTTTCGAATACTTTGGTGAGGTGGGACGTCAATGACACTGGTCTATAGTTCTTTGCTTGAGATCTGTCCCCTCCTCTATATATAGGGACAATGTTTGCTCTTTTCAAGGTGTTCGGTATTTCTCCAGTGTCTAGGGATCTTCTCCATATCCAGTATAAAGGCGTAGCTATTTAATTTTTACAGCTTTTAATCAATAATGCGTTCCAATTGTCAGGACCTGCAGCTGAATGTGGTTTCTTTCGTCCAAGAGCTCTCGTTACATCCTCTGGGGTAAAATCAAAGTCTGTTATACATTTTCCTTGGAATTTCTCTTCAAAGAATGCATCTATGTCAGGTGTCGCTTTGTCACTTTTTGAGGTACTGAAAACTGATTCAGACTAGGCTCTCAATGATTCAGATATTTCTTTTGGATCGTCGGTTAGTTCATTATTTCTCTTCCTTAAGGGCCCTATAGCGGCGCGCGTTTTTGTTTTCCTTTTCGCATAGCTATAGAAGTAATTTCGATTTTCGTTTATTGCTTCTACCGCCTTTTCCTCTTCCCTCGCTGTATGGTCCTTAATTTGTGAGAGCCACCAACATTTTTCCTTGCTCCTGGTCTTCTCTTGTGCACCCCTTGTCCTGGGGGTAGCGTACGATTCAGTGCCGCCACTTCAGCGCCGACGTTTCAGCGCCGCCATTTCAGCGCCAGGCCACTTCAGCGCCAGACTATTCAGCGACGGGCCCTTTCAGCGGCCGCCACAATAGTTTCAAGACAACTCAATAAAATGTACAGGCTATGGATCGATATATCTAATGAAAATAATTAATTCAATTTTTTAATTTTATGTGCAGGTACTAATTTTTTTTTTATAATGGAAGGAAAATAAAGGGTTCACAAATTCTGAAATAAAAAAAGGAAAAATGATATAAGTGTTGGGAGCAAAATATTCTGAAATTACATCATTAGTTATATGAATAAATATTCTTAACCTAACCTAACCTAACCTAACTTGAAACCGGCTAACTACGGCTAACGCCTGCGGCGGACTGTTTTTAACCTAACCTAACCTAACCTAACCAAACCTAACCTAACCTAATCCCAACACTAATGTTTTTTATAATGGAAGGAAAATAAAGTACCATAACCAAAACCAAACCAACATTATACAAAGTTAATAACAACAAGTAATGTTAATAAAACAAGTAAAGTCAAAACAAGTATAGTCAATAAAAACAACAGAGAAAATGACCGGCGCTGAAAGGGCCCGTCGCTGAATAGTCTGGCGCTGAAGTGGCCTGGCGCTGAAATGGAGGCGCTGAAACGTCGGCGCTGAAGTGGCGGCGCTGAAGTGGCCCATCCCTTGTCCGGGTATATGTATTAGGGTGCTCCGAAAATTAAAAGATGTTTGAAAAAGCTCATAAAACTTTGCTCCCCGGGCTTCTCATTCTTTTATATCATATTAATGCCAGAAAAAAATATTAGCTACATTGAAACATACTAAGCCTTGCCACCAGGCAGCTGAAAAATATGCTTTATTGAATTAATTTATTATACTTAATACTTACATTTTTTTTTTTTCAGATTTACCTATCATAAATAGTGTATCTATTAAATAAATCGTAGTTTTACTTGAGTTTATATAAACTTAAATAATTATTACAAAATTTAATACTTATTTTTTGTCATGAAGAGCAATAATTAATTACTTTTCAATGGCAGACGGAAACGGTAATAATAATGAAGCTGATCCAAATAAAAAATCAAAGGATAATTCAAATATTTCCTTAAGAAAAGATGATATAATATGGCTAATAGCAAAGCCTATCGAAAAACTCTCTGATGTTCGAATCCCAACGAAGGGGGAAATTTTACGCTATTTTTTCTACCTAAAAGATGGACCAATGAAGAAAGAGAAATTTAGAAATTTTAACGGTACAATTGCTGAAAAAGTATTAGAAGATACAAAAAAGTAGTGGCTGAAATCAGGAATCGAAACACAACGTAAAGATAAAGTCAAGAAAAAGATTTTAGACCTTTACGAGAATTATAGGACACTCCAAAAAAAGAACGGTTCCAATTCCAACAAGGTAAAGGAAGAAAATTTTGTTAGAGACCTTGACTCCTATTTTTTTATTGCCCATAAAGATGCTGAACGCAGAGTTCAAACTGATCGGTTGAGGACGACAGAACAGAAAAAAGAGGATATTGATTTCATAAATGCAATGAAAGAGGGTAGAAAAGTTCTTTTGGGATCCGAAGATAAAAAGTATTCAAAAAAGGTTCAAGCTAAAAAGAATAGGGAAGAGAATTTTACTTACAGAATGGAGACAGACATGCGAAGAAGAGAGCTACAAGAGGCTTCAACTAGCGAACTTAACGATGAGATAGACATTGTTGATCTACAGATCTACAGAAGCTAAGGCTAACAAAGACTAAGATCCACTCTAAGGCTAGCCCGAGAGAAAGGAAAGAGTAGGGGGTTAAGAGAAGAGAAGAGAATGAGGGGTTAAGTAAGAAGCAACACTTATCACTCTTGGGTTAACATTCATTCAGAAAAAGAGGAAAAAAGTCTCACCATCATCATCCGCCGGCCACTGCCGACAAGTCAGAAAAATAGTCGGAGAGAATAGGAGAGGGGTGAAAGATGAAAAGAAGTAAAATAAGAACGCTTACAAACCATGCAAACACAGTCTTAACTCACAGTCATACCATGCAAGCAAACTACAAACATGCAAGGAAAGAGTTACAGACATGCAAGGAAAGAGTTACAGACATGCAAAGTAAAAAAAAAAGTAGGTAAAGTTAAACAAAAAGTGGGTTAGTTTACGCTACGAGGTACATCTACGTTCGTGTTAGTCTAATTTTTTTTTTTTTTTTTTTTTTTTTTTTTTTTTTTTGCTGGCATCACACGCTGGCATGTCACAAGCTGGCATCCATCGTCAACAGACTCATCCTCGAGCACCACCACCAGAGCTTCCGTTGCTAACTTTCTTTTTTTAAATTAAACAACGTTAATACCTTTAAAATGTCTGTCAAGACGGTTCTTAAACATATTAACGCTGGTAGAATGAACGACTGACGCGGGAAGATTATTCCATTTATCAATTACTTTGATGAAGATTATTTAGAACTAGATGATAGTGATAATGATGAAAATGTGATTTCAAATTCTGATAAAAAATCAAAAAGAAAGCGTTTGAAAACTACCACACTAGAACTTCCACGAAACCCATTCAAAAGTGAAAAAATATCTGAAATGGCTGATCTTTTAAATTTATCTTCTGGCCAAAGAACTGCATTTATGGCTGCCATCGCAACAGAGGGGGGAGTTGATTTGGAGAATATCACGTTGTCTAAAACACGTACGAGGACAGCAAGTAAAATAGTGCGGCAAGAAAAAGGCGAAGAAATCAAACGTAATTTTGTATGCCCAAAAGTTTGTAATCTCCATTGGGATGGAAAAATTTTGCATGAAGATGATGAAAGATTAGGAGTGCTGATATCTGGTGCCCCAGGATATGAAGAGGGAAAGCTCCTTGGCGTTCCAAAAATCGTCTATGGCACTGGCGATACACAAGCGAATGCTACTCATTCTCTAGTAGCTGAATGGAAAGTCGAATCCAATATATATGGTCTTGTTTTTGACACTACGGCGTCCAACTCCGGCTGGAAAAATGGAGCCTGTGTAAAATTAGAAAAATTATTCCAAAAAAAAACTTTTCTTTTTTGCTTGTAGACACCACATACTGGAAAGAATCTTGCAAGCAGTTTGGTCAAAACTTTTCGGCGATACAGGTAGTCCAAATAATTTAGATTTTAAAAATGTTCAGAAGTTTTGGAATACCATCAACAAAGAAAATTTCAAAATTCTTGAATTTAAAGATCGATCCTTAAAATCTCGTTGTGAAGATGTTAAAAAATTTCTTCAAGAAACGTTGACCCAAAGTTCTGATAAAAAATCATTACCAGGAGAAGATTACAAAAAGTGTGCGGAACTTATGCTTATTCTCTTGGGAGGGACTCCGCCTTGTGGTGTGCATTGGTTAAAGGTAGGAGCACATCACCATGCAAAGTGGATGGCGTACATTTTGTATGCGGCTAAAATGTTTGCTTTCAGTGGTCAACTTGGGTTCGATTCCAAAAAAATAAAAAATCTTGAACGCTTTTGCACATTCACAACCCTGGTTATCAGCTACCAATGCAGCTGATGCTGCAATAAATGACCTAAAATTGTGGCACGATTTAAATTCTTATTGTAAAATTGATTCAGATGTGGCCTCAGCAGCTATAAAAACCTTTGAAAGACATTTTTGGTATATGACAGAAGAGTTAGCTTCATTTTCACTGGTTTCAAATAAAATTGAGATCTCTGAAAAGCGCCAAATAGCTAAAAAAATTATGAACATGAAAAAAGGAAATAGTTTAAAATGGGAGTTCCCACTTTCCCTAAATTAAACTCTTCGACGAAATTAATTTCGCTGATTGGAGTAAACTCTATGTTTCTTTTACAAACTCTAGGAATAGATATGGAATGGATGACAAAAGACACAAGTGAGTGGAACGTAGATTCTGAATATAAAAAAAGCATTTGAATATGTTAGAAGTGTCAAAATAGTAAATGATCTTGCAGAAAGAGCTGTGAAGCTCATTCAAGATTACTCAAATAACATTACCAAGGACGAGCACCAAAGACAGTGCATGCTTCAGGTTGTAGAGCGCCACAGGAAACTAATTCCTGATTTCAAGAAAGGGACACTAAACCATCTTCTGTAAAATCAAAATAAGATCAAAACGGACTGTTTAACTCTGCCAAAAGGAAGAGGCCCAGTCCTGCTAAAACAAAAATAAACCTGATGGCTACAGTTATAAACAATTACGCAGGAGTGAGGGGGCATAAACCTCGGTGAAGGCCAATCTTCATCTAATTTCCCTAGAAATAAGAAGAAATACCAAATTTTAAGCTCGTCTTTTTTTTTTGCACATATACTTCTACTATATCGATGCTTTGTATTTTTAAATCAATTCTAATTAACCCTAATTTATTTTTATGAGGTTTATGTAACTTAATCTTAAGTAATAATACTTACAAATCAGACCTAATTGCATAATTCGAAAATCACAAAACCTCAATTTCACATGAGGCTGCTGGCAAGGCTTAATATATTAGGATCGAGCTAAAAATTCCCAAAAGTATTCAGAAACATGATAGCAATGAGAAAATAACTGGGGAGCAAATATTCAAAATCATGTTTTTTTTGGAACACCTTAGTATACAGTATATATATTCCTATCCACCTTTTTGTATTTTATAAATGGGAAGTTAAAGTCTCCGCAGATCATTATATGTATATATATATATATATAATATATATATTATTTTATATTATTATTTTTTTTATATGCAAGTATGAAGCAATAAAACGACAGTAATGGGCATTGCGTGAATGATGTCCAACTCAGAAGTTACACGGCTAATAAAACATTGAATTATTAAGAAGTAAAAAGATGAAAGAAAAGAAAAAAGAATTGAAGCTCTGTGAATCCTGAAGAAAACAAAAAAAATTCGAACAACGAAAAAGACGAACGAGGCCAAAACTAATTTTAGAGAAATGAAATAAAACTGTTACAAACTTCAATGCAGCTCTAAATGAAAAAAGTTTATTGCCTTGTGCCTTTCCTGCAAAGTACAGTATGTCTGAATGTTTGAAACCTTTGAATAAGCAAAGTTGAAGCTTGGAGTCAGGGTGTAAGTTTTAATGGCAAAGTGTCTCATCAAACCCTGAAGGAAGCGCACGAGAATTGAAACTGACTGGTGCTTTTATTTGTCATAAAAATTATCCACGTAACTGGTAATGAAAAAAAAAAGGCCGATGCAAATTCATTAATCATTTTGGTTCCGCGAAAATCATGTTGAATTTTGAAGTTTAATTGAAGTGTTATCAGACATGTATCCTGTTATTAGAAAATATTGGCGCTGTGCTTTTTTTAAGATGCTCCAACTTTAAATTTCGAATTATCAGCATAAATCCTTTCTCCAAAAACTTTTTGATTCATGACTCGTCGAGTTCTTAAAGACTTTCTTAATATTTTGCCGGATAGATATTGTGTATTTTCAAGACGATTAATATTAGAAATATCAAAATAAGGAGAAACACAGAGGAAGTTTTTAATTTTGTGCATTGCAGTGTATTCAAATATATTATTTACTACCATTAAAGCTTCTTCAGTCCATTTGAGTAATATCTTATAGCTGACAAAAAGCAAGAAACTGCATACGTTGAAGAGAGTTTTTTTTAAATGACAATAAAATCTTAGGTAAGGGCGAAGCGATAAACATCAGAAGTAAAACTTAAATTTTTAAAAAGTATGAATACAAAATATTTTTAAAACTTTAAATTTAAGGTTTAATCTATGTATTTATTTATAAGAAAATTGATGTGAACAATGTTTTCTAAGATCATCTCACTTTATTACTGAATGAAGTTAGGTATCACAAATAAATATAACATGTATACAGAGGGCTGTCAAAAGTAAAAAGACCCCTCCGGATTTTTCAAGTTTTTTATTTGATAATAAGTCTGTAAGTAATTATAATGGCAATGACAAGCTTTATTGGCAGGATATAAATCCCATAAAATAGTACAATATTCTTGAAGGTTATAAATGATAAGATAAATGAAACAATAAATTTAAAACCGTAAATTTGTAATTAAAAGAGAGTAGCATGACCGCAAAATGGACGAGTGCAAATCAATTGCAATGTTGATAAATGTTGCAAAGGGAGAGGAGGGATGGCACCCGGGGGGGTTGGCACCAGGGTGGCACTCATTGGGGATGGGGGGTTGGCACCCGTGGGGGAAGGTGGGTGGCACCCGTGGGGTAAAGGGTATGCAAGCAAGGGGGATGGGTTTATCCCCCAAGCTGCATGAAGGGGACGAGGGGGTTTAGTCTCCCACCCAAACCTAATCTAGGAAGGTAAGAGAGAGGAGAGAGAAGAAAGAAATTCTTTTCACCTGCAAATCCAGGCGGCTTAGAAGGTGTGATCAGCCAGTTGGCTTAGGAGGCTTAATCAGCCAGTTAGTTTAGAAGGGGTAAATGGCTTGTTTAGGAGTGTGTACACATACACACACATATATATATAACACAGTGTATATGTGTGTATATATATATATATATATATTTATTTATTTATTTATTTATTTATCCGAGGCATTCCATAAGAATAGTTGGTGGATTGCGCTATTTATTTAATTTGTATATATATTTAATAGAGATATGTTCTCCGTATAATGAAGTTCTTGACAGCTCCCATCGGCTTAGAATATATATATATATATATATATATATATATATATATAGGGCGTCCCAAAAAAATGTATACACACTTTAACAGCTGATAGCTCAATTGATGTTTCTTTCTTTCCAAGTTAAACCCATTAGAATTAATAATGGCAGTCAGACTAAGCTTTGAACAAAGGAAATTCATTCTTCTAAAATGCTACTGGAAGTGTGAAAACGCAGTTGAAGTGCAGCGACAGTTTAGGAGGGAGTTTCAAACAGATCCACCAACGCGACTTACCATCACTCGAATTAGAGATAAGTTTGAAGCCGATGGAACTGTTCAGAATGTCCACAAGAAGCGTTCCGGAAGACCACGGACATCGACAAGCCCCACAAAGCAAGAAAGAGTACTGGAAACGTATCACCAAAGTCCAAGAAAATCTGTGCGGCAAGCGAGTCGTGAGGTAGGAATTTCAGAATCGTCTGTCCAACGCATTTTGAAGCGCTGTCAATGGAAAAGTTACATTCCAAGATTAGTCCATGCTATTAATGAAGATGATCCGGACCGAAGAGTGGAGTATTGCGAGTGGTACTTGGCACGATGTGGATGTGGATTGGACGAAGGGGTTTCGTAGAATACCCTCCGCGTTCACCAGACTTCACACCACTAGACTTTTTTTTATGGGGATACTTAAAAGACAAAGTCTACGCTATAAAACCTGCAACAGTCGCTGAATTGAGAGCAGCCATTGAACGAGAATGCACACAAATACCAAACGAAATGTTTCGTGATGTTTGCGATTCCATTGCTTCGCGTTATCAGCAGTGCCTGGACCAGAACGGACGTCAGTTTGAAAACAGGCGTTGACAAAACAATTAAATAATGTCTGTAGATTCTATTACATTTTGAAAATGAAATGTATTTTAATAAACACTGCCTTTATAATTATTTAAAGTGTGTATACATTTTTTTGGGACGCCCTGTATATATTAGGGTGGTTTTGTCTCATGGAGGTGGAATTCTATTCCTATTTGCTTCTTTGCCAACCCATCATCTAGTGCCACTTGGGGTAGAAACTGTAGAGTAGGAATATTTGTATGATCAAACGATATTCAGGACCTGCTCAACTCATTTGAAATTTTACCAATATAAAATATATTGATATTAAATAGGAATCAATGAAATTCGTACTATATATATATATTATTTTGCTACAATAGCCCAGTATTATGTTGTCCTTGAGGCAATAAACAAAAAACTAAATATTTATATAAAAATAATCACAAAAAAGTTTATAATGAAACAAAAAAAAAAAATAAAACAAAACAAAAAAATAATTTAATATAAAAAAATCACGTTCGCAGCGTTAAAAAATTGCAACACAATATTAGCGACGCAGGTATTTAACAAATTTGTGCTTCTTTCAACTTCTCAGGAACAACGATGTCATTGACAATACGTGCAGCCAGTGCCATTTGGTTGGTTGGTGTTACTCAGGCGAACTTTACATCACCGAAGCTCCCATCTCGCCGACAAGTATTGGCTGTTCTATTCCATTTCCACAATCAGCAAAAATTGACTCTTAAAGACAGAGTATCCAATAGGGTGTGTCACTTTTGTACTTTTTTTGAAAAGTTATGGTGCTTACCTCTTATATTGTGACAAATTGACGAAAAACCATCATTAAACTAAAAAAAAAGACAATCGGGTGATATTTAGGGTCCCCGCCCGCCCCCATTTGAAAAATAAGCCCCCTATTCACACAAAAAATGGTGATTTTTGGAGATATTTTTGGTCATAGTTTTCTTATTAATCATCGTATTTCAAAAATGTTGCTACCAAAATGTAGAGAATAATAATGCGCTTCAATCTGAATAGTTTTATTAACCTTTGAGTTAAATTTATTAAACTTTTTTATCTCTCGTCATTTTGATGCATTTTCTAAGAGAAAAATGCTGCTGTTTTATATTTTTCGAAGATCTGAACTGCACTAAAATATTATCTTATATACTTTAGATGTCACCGCCATCCATAGAGCGTCATCCCAATGCAGCTCTGTGGCGATGGGCTTTGAAAATATAAATCAAAAAAGCAGATGGGCTTAAATGAGCAATACTTTTTTGGTTTAGAGATTCAAAGTGGGAACAACTTTGTACATGTTTAGTAGATTAAAATTAGTAAATTTTGCACAAAAAAAATGACAACTGTAGACTTAAATTTTTATTAATTTAGAGAAATATGCATAGCCCCATCGTTTTTTTTATTTTTTATTATGAAATACAAACACAAAACAATTTTAATCAAATAGAAACAAAGTGCTATTTTTGAAATTATATTGAAAAATTGTAAATGAAATGAAATTATAAATGGAAAGAAATTACAAATTCAAGATACCTTGTTTGGAAAACTTTGGGAAAACACGCCTGTTTTCCTCTACAACTTGAAGGAATGCCTGAAATTCACCTTCATCCCTACATAAGCCATGAAAATCCTGCAAAAGTTTGATACCCCTTTCTGCAGTGTCATTTACAACCTTAGTTGAAGAGAGTATTCTCTTCATCCGTTGAAAATCATTGTTGCTGTCCCACGTTACAGCTGGAGTCCTTATCCAATCTCCCGTTAAACCAAGGACTTTAAATACAAACCGAGTTTGGACCAACTAACTGCTGAATTTTAATTCGTTCTTTTAGGATGGGAAACATCGGCTTACCCTGTTTGAATTCTGGTGGTGATTGAAAGAGGAAAGTTTTTTGGCCACCTTGTCCTTTTCACTATGAGGTAAATCTCCAAAGAGAGAAAGGGTTACAAGTTCTTCAGATAGGTACCAGTAATGACCTTTTAGAGTGCTGAGGGCAGCTTCCGCTACTTCCATGTCAATCTTTTTGTACTGAACTAATTCTTTGTATAGGAGGAGGTCATTTTCAGGAGCCTCAAGTGGGTTGGTGACTGATAGCCAGTACTTGGAGTAGATCAGCTCTAGTTATCTTTGAGCAAATCTGTCATAAAATCTATGACGCATTTTTTGAGGTCCTTGAGATGTTTGTCATTGATAGATAGCTGTTTGAAGGGTTGCTTAGTATCTAGCTTCGGGTCAATCCCAGAATAGGCACCTGATGTACCTCAATCCCAGATGAAGCACCTGCGTTCAACCTCAATCCCAGAATAGGCACCTTGCAAGGAATTAAATAAAAAAAACTGATGATTACAAAATTTATTGTTTATACAAAGTTTATTACAAATGTAATAAAGGCAAAGTTATAAAAGGTTTAAAGTGGTTTAATGAATAAAGAAAAATTTTAGATATTATAAATTCCTGCAATATGAGCCCGAATGTTTCTGAATCCATCTGAAGCAAATCTATCTTGCCACATAAATTGGTATAGATATAGGTTAGGTTAGGTTAGGTTAGGTTAGGTTAGAGTTGATTTTTTCAAATATTGATAAAAACAATGAAATTATATCTCTAAAAACTGTTTATATTTTTTTCTCCTCAATCCCAGATTAAGCACCTGTGTTTTGCCTCAATCCCAGATTAAGCGCCTAAAAATGATTTCAGGTGCCTATTCTGGGAATGATCCCTAGCTTCTCCCATATAACATCTCTGAAGGTCTTGAAAGATTCGTTTTCGGGTGAAGTAGATTTTCTAAATACCTTTAGATACACTGCTGACAAAACTCGTTCTGCCATATGGTGGCGACATCGAGCCATAATAATTTTTATCCAAAGAGGTCTTCCAGTACTTTACAAGCCCCTTTTATCCAGCCAGTATTGGATGAAGTAGTATCGAATACCATTCCGTAAACCTTATCTTGTAATTTCCATTCTTGGATTGTGCTAAAAACAGTACAAGCTTGTGTCGATCCAGTTGAGACACCGATATCGGGTATCGAGAGAAGTTTCTCAACATTCTCTCCCGATATAAGTATTGCCAATCGATCCTGCTTTCCTCCTGAAACATTCAGTATCATTTTGCTGATTGAGGTGGGTTGAACGACTCTTTAATAGTGTCAGCAGTAGCTTTCCTCGACTTCTTCGCAGCTCGCGCAGAAGTACTTTTCAATAATGACATGTCTTTTAAATCTAGCCCACATTCAGCTGCTACCACAGATGCAAATGTCAAGTGTTGTCTGAATGATAGTCCTAAACGATCAGCTGTATTAGATATTAATGTTGACTGTAGTAACTTAGAACCTTTTGATGGGCCTGGGCTCGGAGTAAAATCATCTTCACCATTACTTGAGTCCACTAACTCGCCTTCAGATGATTCAAGTTTGTGTGTCTCTTCTTCTAATGCCTTTCGCTCTTTTTCTTTCAATTTTCTTCGTTCTTCACCTTCTATTCTAGCAGTCTTTTTGATCAGTTTGGCTACATAAGCTTCATCGATCGGACCCAGAGAATATATTCTGGCACTTCGCTGATCTTCCAAAAAGCGAAGATCCTCATTCTTCTGTTGTATAGTTCTCAATGTATCATTTTGGATCTCATTACATACAGTTTCAGTTGATATATCAAATAAGTTATCTAAACGAGACAGAAAAGATGTTTTTGGGGTTTCATAACATTTCTTCTTTATATTTTTACCCAACTTCTCATGCTCTTTTATCAAACCCCACAACATTTTTTGTGGTCCTTTCTGCTTTCTAACGGATTTTGATGGTATGCCAGCTATAATCCACACCTTTTCTACCTTATCTAATACTTTCAAAATATTTTCTTCCTTTGACACATTGTCGCTTTTCATTTGATCCCTTCTCAAGAAGAAAAAGTGATTGAGAACTTCACTATTCGTTGGAAGCATGCTTTCTTCTCTTGCGCATATGTCTTCCACTAACTTTCCCAATAAAGAATCATATTTTCTTAAGTCTGTTCTCAATATTGGCTTACTATTAGCCATGACTATTGACTAATTTTAATAAACTATGAAATTAAGCAAATCTATATAATTCTGAAAGAAAAGCAAATTTATCATACATTTGGTTATATTTGCATACTTTTGGTAGATAAAACCTGGAAAAACTGTAAATAAATGTTATAGAAATGAAAACAGAGGGAAAAATTCATAAAGTCCACTCAAATATCAGCACCGTATACAACTAAAATAGTTTTAAAACGTTCACAATAAGAGGATATCGTTATTCTCTACATTTTGTAGCAAAATTTTTGAAATAAGATGATTAGTAAGGAAACTATGACCAAAAATATCCTCAAAAATCACCATTTTTTGTGTGAATAGGGGGCTTATTTTTCAAATGGGGGGCGGGGACTCTAAATATTACCCGATTGTTTTTTTTGGTTTATTCCTGGTTTTTGGTCAATTGTTCACAATATAAGTGGTAAGCACCATAACTTTTCAAAAAAAGTCCAAAAGTGACACACCCTAGTATCCAAGACAGCTGATCTCTTGCTTCCAATTTGGATGAAAGCTCGAGTGCCTACAAATGCTGGTAAACATGTTGAACACATCAAGAGGCCTCATACTGAGTGGCAAGTGCTCAAGAAGAATATCAACCGAAAGTCTGCCACGAACCTTGCCAACCAGGCAACATTTCAAGATGGGTTAGACAACCTCTTCGACATCGCCCACCAGGATGCCATCAGCTGATGAAAATTGAAGAGGACAGACAGTTCCTGGAGGCTCAATGGGAGACAGTTCAGAGGGGCACGATGGCTAGAGTCGACAGAAAGCTCACTCTGCAAGAAGAACGTGTTGCAAGAAGGAGAGCGGAAGCTTCAAAGCGGGCTGGCAAAGCGGCTTCAAGTGCTGCTGCAACCGACGTCGCTGTTCTTGAGTTGTCTTCGTCGAGCAACTCGTCAGAAGTGGAGGAAGAGCTTGCACCCTCAGAAACGCGTGCTCATAAATGAGGTCGACTTCGTGGAACTGTAAATGTGGTGACACCTGAAGTGGCAGCTGCACTAGATCGGACTAATGTGACTGACCGGCAAGCAGCGCATATATTTTCAGCATTAGCATCCACGAGCAAATTCAGTCACGAAGTAGAAGACATGATGATCAGCCGAAGCACTATCGGCAAGGAGCGGATGGAACATCGGAAGTTTGCTCATGAGATGAAGGAAAGCTTTGTCCCAGCAGTTCCTTTGATCTTGCATTGGGACGGCAAAATCATGGAGGATTACTCTGGTCCTGGCCGGGACAAAGTGGACCGTCTTCCGATTCTTGTATCTGGACAAGACGTGGTGAAGTTGCTAGCAGTTCCAAAACTTCAGTCGGTAAAATCGGAAGTAATTGGGAGTGCCATCGTGGAAACGATAAATGAGTGGGGACTGAGGAATGGACAGCATGCTTTTCACATAACAGCTCCATTTTGTAAATGCCTCCCAATAGCACTAAACTGGATGGAGGTCTTAACAAAAAAAAATAGCTTTGAGCAAGTCCTAAATATATCCTGATCTCAAAACATTTTTTAATGTACATTGTTTTAAGCTAGTGGCACCAAATGCCGGGTTGGCATAATAGATATTCCGACACCAGATTTATGAAACCACCCTAATATATATATATATATATATATATATATATATATATATCTTCGGCATGTCAGTACTTTGTAGTTGAATTGTATACTAGGAAGTGGATTATTAAGGGGGACCAAGGGGGGCCAAGCCTCAGGGCCCAGCTGTTTTAGGGGCCGATGTTTATAATGATATCATTGATAAATTTCGCAAACTTCTTTGATTAAATATGACAGTACACAAACTGACAAATTCCCTGTTTTACTTTACGTTTTATAGGCCCAAAAGTAAAGTTTGTTTAATATTGTTTGGTTTTGGCAAACGGCAAAATACACTGTGTTAAGGTCCTTTTAAGTTTTTTCTCAATTAGTCTGAGCACTGTACATATAATTCATGTAAATGTACTATGTACGGTACATGTACTGTTAATAAAAAGCTATAGAAAAGGGCTCCCATATTCTTCATTGCCCCTGGGCCCCCGAGGTGTCTTAATCCGCCTCTGATACTAGGTCTTCCTCTGCTCGAGTATTAGCCCGTCAATGGGGAAGGGGTCTCATGGGCGCCCATCTCCCACTCATTGTTGCCTAGTTTGCAAAAGTCACGGTGGAACAATGAGTGGGACGTTATTATCAGACGCATTCTTCCACATCAATCGTATATCAATGCATGGCTGGGCGCGATTTATACACTACGTACAAATAATGGAATATGAGGGTGCATCACTAATCTGCTCTCTTCTTGTGCCTACACCTGCAGGTATTTTATAACGATCGTCGCCCCTCTTCTCAACTATCACGAAGATTCTATTCATCTCCTCACCACTTAAATAAATAACATTCCGTTTACCAGAGTTTGTTTGTTTACAACGCGTTTCAAGTACATAGTTAACAGCGCGGGTTTTATGTCTGAACACACGCACTGACTTCGTCACGGACACATCGTATACGGCATTGAAGATGCAGCTCAATGGAAGCTCCATCGTTTTCTATTGTGAGGAGTGTACGTCCAGCCGGGTTAATCTCTGAGGTGACTATGAGCAGCCGGTGCGTGGTTTGGCTCGGTGGAGGTGTTGGGAGTGAGCCACATCGGCGCTTCATACCAAGCGTTAGTGATACGTGCACGGGCTTCCTCCAACATGAACGAATCATTTGAATAATTGTATCCATTATACTGGGTAGATGTTTAGAGAAATTTTTCGATACATGCAGTAATAACGGCTTTAATGTTTTGTCGGAACCATACATCTTCATTCATTTTCTCCACACATTAACACTACAGCATTCTATGGTATTTGAGAGAAACATGTGGCCATATCTGGCCTTTTTGCTCAGCTTGCGAAACTCATCCCTAAACTCTTAAAAACTCGTACAAACATTTTTCCACAACCTCACTGCGAACCTCATCACAATATATATGAACGTAATGATAAAAATATTTCAGGCTGTCCATGATAAGATTTATATTCTCAGTCGCAGGGTATGCGTACTTGGTGTGATGTAGCATGACAAAATACCGCTTGACACAATTCGTCAACAAAGCCCACTACCCATACACGTTGTTTCTCTTCTGCACGTGATGCTTCTTTCACTTCGGGGTGTATGTGCGCCTTTACACAGTTTAGCCCTACGACGTAGTCCATTACATCGTTTCAGCCACGAAACCACGGAATGCTCTCGCCAGAATACCCGTAGAGTATTTGGACCTCCTGCTCCTCACCCTTCTCCCGGCTTAATATGGCTTTAAAACCCTCAAAGGAGGGAGGACTAGGGATTATTTGAGTGTTCACCACATCTGTAGATTTATCGAATACCACTTCATGAATGTCGAGCACGCAATATCAAAGGAAGCCATTACTTTTGCCGTCTACGCAAAAATTCTTCAAAATACACGTCTGAGATCCAGGGCTTGTTGAGGTCAACTGAGCAAGCAGGGCAGAGATATGACCAGCTAGTAGCAGGAGTCACGTGACCCATTTGATCGGCCATACAGTGGGCGGTGCTTAACCTTTTCCTGTATATATACACACACACACACACACACACACACACACATACACACGAAGAAGAAAATGAAACGCTAATTGAAACAATTTATTTTAAATAAATAAATATATCAACAAATAATTAGTCTCTAATTCATGGAATATAATCAACTACGCGCAATAAATAAATAAACATATCGTTACCAAGTAAATAGACAAAGGGTACGGTATCGTAGGTGCCAGGCACCTGGTATCGTTTCCTATATGTGTTACGACACACTTTCTTCCCCACAAGTTCTTTGACGCCCCTCCATTTTCTGTGCCCGAAAATTGTGGGTCCCTACAGTCAGTTGCAGTGGTTGGTCACCCTCATCTTCTAAGCTCACTAGCTCCTTCAGAGAATCAAATTTAACAATCCGCCGGTTCGCTTGTTTAAGCGTGATGCCTTTCGCCTTCACGATATATCTCATTTCCTCCCCCACCCTCACCTGTAACCCAAAAGTTTTTGGACCTGTTGAGACAAAAGAATCAGCGTAGGCACTATCACAATACTCATCCTTGATCTCATCAGTCAATTCTCCGAGGAATTCGCCAGTAGATGACATGTATTCACCCTCCCTCTGTGTGAATATCACACTTTCTGATTCTGCGTACAGAACACTCTGCCCAAGAGAATGCAGTAAACCCCAAAGTTTGAAGTGAGTGTATGCTGTTGGGAAGCTGGTTACAGGTATGTTTGTAACACGTGTAACACGGTACTGTTGTACTTTATTATTTACGTATAACCCACTTTCACGATCTCAATGACCTCTTTATCAGGATCGGTGTCGTAATCCCACACCTCTTTATAACTTTGGGCTGGATGGACATTCCCCTTGCTTGGATTATGTGCAAATTTCCCCCAAAGACTATTTAGGCACAACTTTGAACTAAAACGCTTGCCCGGGTTCTTTACAATTTGGGACCGGTCAAGTTGTATCCTTTCACGATCACGGTAGCGCTGAATATACGCCTATTTTTCATTTTCGGTCTCAACTCCTCACGGATACCCTGATGTTTCTATCTTATCCTTCAAAAAAGTGTTTATATATGGCGTGAAAAGGTTGGGGAGCTTCTGAAACCTCAACACCTCATATATTTTCAATATTCTATAACCGTAGCGAACGGCTAGGGACAGCTCAGGTCTTGTATATACGCCTCTGATCTTCCGCTAGTTGGTTATATAATTACAGGCCCCATTGTTCTCCTCTGCGCACTTCAAGCACAAGGGAAACATGAGCGTGTGATCTATAACGGGGGTAGCACATCTACGAAAGAAATACTGGATAGTTCTTCAAATTTGCTTAGAACTCTTCGATGGTGGGTAGGGCGGGACCCACCAGTTTTTCAGGTGCTCCTACGGGGTACGGATTGTTCTTCATCACGTAAGGGAATAAAGAACAGAATTCGTAGTAATGGAGTTTCACGCCCTCCGTAGGTGGAAAGTATAGCTTGAAGGGATTTGTACGTCCACCGAACAAGCTAGCTCTCGCCGCATATTGGAGGATCTAACACCATTGAACGTTTGATGATGGTTATTCCTTCGCGGTACTGCCCATCTGTTTCCATCCGTGCATCATATTCATGCTCCCACAAGACCATGTGATTGAACTGGGAACCTATAACTGATGGCGGGTGCGGGTCCATGCAAAACAGTCAGCAGGAGATCTACCATGGATATCTCATACGATTCCACACAGAGGACGTAGGTATCCATGCCTCTAGCACCCGTTAAAGGAGTACGCAGTCTTCTCACCAGTGAAACGGTCTTCACTTAGACCATCCACCCAAAAACACGACTTTTGACCTTCATGGAAACATCCCCCGTGTTGCTCTCTTATTTTATTTATACATCGGTCTGTTCTTGTAGGTGTATGAATCAGTAAATAGCCTTATGCCCATAGCTACGGGGATTGTTTCTGTGAAAGACGGCCAGTGTGTCTTTAGGCATGAAATTGTTTTTGAACACCGTAAATCACAATGAGGCGATTGTGGTTGCAACTTGCAGCGGATCGCAGTTGAACCGGTATATGGACATCCTTCTAAAGGCTTGGAAACATACTCTAAGCACGCGCACATCACTCACGCAATAACGCTAACATTCATCCGCTATAAGGATTAACTTCATTAAAACTGTTATTGTAGCGGTCAAATTCTTCACGTTCACAATCACTCATGTTGTCATAGTTAAAGTAATGTTTGGGGGGAGGTAGTCCTACGTAATTTAAAGTGTCGCTACTGAGGAAAGTGTAATTGAAATACCCTTTTGAAACTTCGGCGGCTACGCCCATCACCTTTTGTAGCTTACAAGGTGTGAATAATAAAGTGTCTTTAAACTGAACATTACCTCCTATTTGCATCTGTATAAGTTTGTTTCCTCTTTTCAAGGGATCGCCTGTAAATATCTCCGATGACTCGTGCTCAAGCAGTTCAGTTCAAATTTTGCGCCGTTATTGGCAAGAATATACACAGTGATTTTTTTAACTTGTCCGCTAACTTGACAATATAGGACATAAAGAGTTTCACGGGGTTGTCGTGTGCGATCGTTTTAAAAACGTTTGTTCATTTACCACAGTTGTGACACTCATCACACTCAATCTCCATACACTCATCGCAGATAGTCTGGCTTACAAGTAGATGCGGAATTATCTCTTTTGTTTCAGCATCCGTATATGTTTCTATATCATAGAATAGTTATACAAGGTTTATTTTTAGACTTAGCATCTTTCATATAACATACATGCTTTATACCATCTGCCTTATTTTTCTCGTGGCATGTAGAACAGTGAATTTCATCACATTTATTTGTGAATTTCCCCCAATTATCCATCATATAAATCATACCACATTCATAGATTCTCATTTTACTGCAAGTACCAATTGAGTTATGGAGCTCAAAGCAGTTATTATTGGGAAATATGTGTCTACACACATTGCAGTCCCTCTTCTTAGCTTCAACTACACGACTTTCACATTGGGAACTTTTACACTGCTCACATGCCATGTAGCAATCCTTACAATGTTTCACTATATCATCCGCAAACTTGAGACATCCCTTACACAAATGATGATGCCTTCCATATTTTCGACTTTTATCATAACACGCGTAAAGGTCCCTTATATTGCGGATGGGGAGATACGTTGTTCCTGTCAACCCTAAAATAAGTAGGGGTCTTGTACGGTTTCTCACACTGCTTTTAAAAAAATACAGTCCCACGACGATCATCCAATCCAAATACAAGTATACGAACATTCATTAACTGCTCTACCCTTCTCAGCTCTTCAGGACCCATATTACAGTCAAACTCGATCTTGCAATCTGCTGCCAGTTTAAGGGAACGCTGCACAACCGTAGGAAACCAAATTTTTTTTAACCAGGCACTTAGTATAGTAAACATTTGAGCTACGACCACTGCTATAAAGCTGCAACCACGCTCGGTGTTTATATGCCTTCCTTGTATAGCCTGAGAATTGAAGTGAAGTGTATAAACTGTTACCATATGTCCCGTAACACGGAAAACGTGGTCAACATCTATCGTGAAGCTGTCCATGTTGTAGGCGATGCTACTTTGAGAGGCCTGCATTTTACGACCCAAAATGTAGTCTATATCCAGAGCAGCCAATCGCCTATAGGGTATTACTACCGAAAATTCATCTATATTCCCGTCATCTGTCCCGAACCCGAAGGACAGCCCGTCCTGATTTCACATCCGTCACGGTTCTGAAGGGAAAATTCAATACGCTCAAATACGCGCTGTAGTTCGTGCTCAGCAACATTGCTATACATGTTTCGCAGGTCGATCCTGACTACTTACTGATTTCTGGTCAGGGCTGGGGTAGGGGGTGGCGGTGCGCCCCAGCTCGAATGTTATACCATCCTCTACAGAACGAGAAGCTTGTGCTGTGGATGGAACAACCGGAATTGTACAGGAATAAGGGGGCACATTTTAATTTGTGGAAGGAACTAGTGTGAGGGTTGTGTCGTAAGTCGTAGAGGGCTGGGACTCTATCACTGTGGGTTTAACAACCGGCGCACTCCTGGCACGCTTTATATCTGACGTGGAAGGCGAATCACCATCATGCCTCCGCTTTAAATTGTCGCGTGGGGGCAATACAGGTGTCGCTGATGACAGTTCGCTAGCGGGGACGGAAACTGTATTCTCAACTACACAGTCATCGGTATCGTCTGCAATATCGATGATGGAGACGGTACTAGGGCAATTGCGTCCTGGTCAAGTGCGTCCCGGACAAATGCGTCCCGGTCATTGGCGTCCCTGGACAATTGCGTCCCCGGACAATTCCGTCCCGGACAATTGCGTCCCGGACAATTGCGCACTTCTCCAACTACTGTATGAAGTTTATTTATTAGAGAAATGAATAGAAAGTTAGTATCGGAATTTCAAATATACTTTTCATTTTAACCTATTAAACTTGTTATATGTTCATAAGTTCTGTTCGAAACTGTTCTCTAAAACTTTATCCATCTTCAGCAACATCATTGTCAAATTTTATGGGTTACGTCCACTTAAGATAAAGTTAGTTTCGTTAGTTTTAACGAAAATATCACAACTTAACCTAACCAATCGTCAAGGGCATACAGTTGACCTAACTGGGCATTCAATTAACCTAACCGGGCATTATCTCTCATACAAAATTACAATAACAAACATACTCGTCCCTTGTCATTGGCGTCCCTGGACAATTGCGTAGGTGAAGTCACAATGAACTTTCTATTCACTTCTCTAATAAATAAACTTCATGTAGTAGTTGGGGAAGTGCGCAATTGTCCGGGACGCAATTGTCCGGGACGCAATTGTCCGGGACGCAATTGTCCGGGACGCAATTGTCCGGGACGAAATAAAACCGGACGCAATTGTCCAGGGACGCCAATGACCGGGACGCATTTGTCCGGGACGCACTTGACCAGGATGCAATTGTCCTGTCACCGATGGAGACATGTTGCTGTACCTCATCCTCATCGTCATTCACGGTTCTGAGGAACAAGAAGAAAGACAAGACTGTAGAGAATATAAGGAACACTACTTAATATTTTATTATATTTTGTAAATGTTCCACTTAGGAGTGTGACATGTTAGAGATGGATATTCTGTAGAAAAATTCAGGTTCACGAGTTCGTCCACATGTATTATATCTGTCCCTACAGGATGTAGTAAAACTGTTTATGCTTAAAATCATTAAAGATAAGGGGGAGATGTTCTCAAAATTTGTGCATAAAGTCATATGGTGTTATTCGACATACCACTCAGTATACAACGCGTACCAAGATTATATTTTGTTCCACAAAGGTGTATATGACGTTAGTCCGTTCAAGGGAAATGAATATATGGTCATTGTAATTGACACTCTCATGTTAGAAATGGATAAAACGTTTGCCGAGACATTTACACTGTTCTCCCACCATCTTAACATAAGCGTATTCTTCATCAATCAGAATCTATTTTTCAAAAATAGATGCATGCGCGATGTGTCACATGTTGGAGTACTAGCCAATCAAATGTTCCCGAATCAGCGGAAGGATTTTTTGAAAGTTTATAAAGAAGCTACAAGCCAACGTTACGGATATTTGCTTTGTGACCTTCATCCGCGAAACAAGTTTAGGGTTCTTCGAAGAACGAATATATTCCCAAACGAACTTGAAACGGTGTATATTCCAGAATGACAAAGAGGCTAAAGAAATACCATGAATTACTAAAAATCTATCATCGACTGCCACGGGCACTGCAACAGCTGTTTGTTAAAAATATTGAAATGCATTTGTGAAATCTGTCTTAACGTTATAAAATGTAATGTAGTAATGAAACCTCCTCGGAAGGCACGCCTACGCCGTTACAAGAACATAATACGCACACTAGCTCATAAAATTCAAACTGTGGGGAAGAAAAAATGAATTATTGTACAAAGAGGGGGGGTTCATTCCTGCCCATCCTATTTTCAGTTTTGTGGCCTTTACTGACTAGTTTAATATAATGAAGAAAGTAATCGTGATTCCACACGAGGTGTATGCTTCACCACAAAGCTCAGAGTCCAGATACGGTTCTAGAACCCCGTAAAAGCCGGCTTAAAAGAATGGAACGCGAATTGTTAGACCTATTAAACAGTGAAAAGTCACCTGACGCGAAAAGATTCTTATACCAAGAAGCTCTGCGGAAATTTCTTCAAGAGTACGAAAATGCATGAAGAAATAGGGACTGGGGTCGAGGTTGGAGACGACTAATCAAAGAACAACGGCGCGACCCCACAACATATCGAGCAAGTATTAAAAATAGTCTCCCACATACATTGCGGAATAAAGGCTTTAGGCTTTATAAGCTATTGAGTGAGGATCCCAATTTACACTGGACCGATACAGATGAGGTCATTCTTGAAGGAACAAAGGTACATGGCTATAATATCGTTGATATCGTCCATGACCTGGTGAGAAAGTGGGATAGGCCCTCACCAGCAGGATGGAAGCATAGCAAAGCAAGACTACAACAAATAAATGTCCCCAAAACATTGATAGAAAATCTGAACAGGTTAAAAGACTTGGAGCAAGCCTCGCATGTGCCACAACTGAGCACGCCTTCATCCCCAGCGGTAGCGTCTCTGAGGAGGAGAAAAAAGAGACCAAACAACAACGGTCAACCCTCCCCGCGTGCTTCTAAAATACTCAAATGGCTAACATATTAAGAAAACGTTATTGACATTTCTATCCCTATGGCGGCATTGATAGACTGTACAGACGCGTTTATAATGAGGGAGTAGGGAAAAAAGATGTTCAGAGGTTTTTGCTGGAGCAGGATGCTTATACACTTCATTAGCCGGTGAGAAAAAGGTTAAAAACAGCCAAGACAACAGCAGCCTCGATTGATTCTATTTGGCAGGGGGATTTAAAAGACATGCAAAGATATTCAGTGTATAATGCTGGCTACCGCTCCATCCTCTTCATAAGAGATGTATGCTCTAGATATTTATGGTTAATCCCCCTGAAAAATAAATCACCTGAAACAGATGCTAAATCTACCAAAACGCTGATGTTCAAAGAAAACAGGATTTCAGGCTATTTTTCTATGAACAAGGGGAACAAATTTATAGGCCGAGCTTTTCAGAGCATGTTGACAGAGTTTAATATAAGTTACTACACTAGCAATTCTATACATAAGGCATCTTTAGCTGAAAGAGTTCAACGTACCATAAAGGAACGCATGCATCGCTATTTCACACAAAAACACATACAGATATATAGACATTCTTGATTCGCTGGCCTCATCCTACAACCGTTCACACCACCGTGCGATTGGTACAATACCTAACGAAATTTGAGAAAGAGGTACGCACACAGAGCTTGAGGTGAGAAAAGACACACGTAGAATGCCACCACACTCTGCGCGTTTCAAAATCAATGATTATGTAAGGCTGTCGCGTTCGGGAAATAAATTCGCGAAGGGATTTGAGCAAGGTTGGCCAAGTGAGAATTTAAAGTTCGGGCTATGAGACCTAAAGACGAGATAATGCTGTACTATGTTGAAGATTTGAATGGGGAAGAAATTGCAGGAGGGTTTTACGGCGAAGAGCTCCAGAAAGTGACGTTTAATTTAGGAAAAATCGTTTTTAAAATTGAAAAATTTTTAGGTAGCAAAGGATCAGGCAAGAAAAAATGTACCTTGTGAAATGGCTAGGGTACCCAGAAAGCTTCATTACCAATATAAAATCTGATGCAATAATGAAGTTTAAAAAGTATGCAACATGACGTCTGACTACCTCTACGTCACACTTCCTTCATCTTCTCTGTCTGTACATCCTGGCAGAACTCTGTCCAACTTTGTAACAGAACTCCATGGTTCAATCGAATTGGGTCGTGATTCGTATGAGGTTGGAATATGCGAAATTCAATTGGCTACTAAGTTTTTGAGTATTCAAAATAAAGAATCCGTTTTTACCGTTCTTAGAGACCGTGATGATTGCGAAAGGCGTGTAACTCGGAACGAGACCATGCGTACCGCCCGAAGTGGGGAGGCACAGTACTACACTAAAGTGGTAACACTACGCCCTGGTCATTATGGCGCAGCCAAGGATGTTGTGAGAGACTTAAATGATAGCTTGAAAAGATCAAATCTTACGGATGATTTAGTATACGAAATCGTAAACAAATATTTTCTAGGTCTGGTCCATACTCTGACCCTAAAATCAGAGGCTAACAGAAATATTAAAGACAAAGGGCTGTTCAAAATTATAACGAGGGCCGATATGGAGCAGCCCTCCAAAGAGATACCTTTCACGAAACACAACATGACTTGTGCAGTCTAATGTATCACCTGAAATTTGAGAAATTGAAAGATGGCACATATTGCTGGTACTTACATCGAATTAGGAATCTGCGTAGCACAAAAGGAATTCATCGAACAGGTTAACCTTTACCCGTTTGACATAACCCCTGACTTATCTGCTAATATAAACACGCACTTAAGTCCACATCAGAGTGGAAACATCTCAATCAGATTGGATTTCGCCAAGCCGCTAGAAGCCCCTATTAGTGTAATAGTATACCTCGAATCATAAGCCTAAAATAGAGATTGATAGGTTTAGAGGCATAGTCACAGGCTTTTAGAAATGGACGCGAATACACTCCAAAGAGTAATGAATAGTGACAGAATCATACGCTCCAAATTTATCGGTGTGTTTGCGAAGAATGAAACGCTGAAACTTCCAGCCAAGAGACACTGCGGAGCAATTATTCTAAATACGGATGTTAGCAGAGGTGAAAGGGTTCATTGGCTAGCCGTTTATTTTAAAAATAGGGAGCGAATGTACTATTTTAACTTATTTGGTGTCCATCCTTGGAATGACGCTATTATTGTAAAATATTTCGAGCAATTGCACACTCCCCAAATTGTCTGAAACCCTTACCAATTACAGGGGAACTATAGCAATACTTCCGGGATGTACTGCCTTTCATTTCTCTTGCATATGGTTCGCGGGAACGAATTTACAAATTTTTAAAAATTATTCGAGTTGTGCGACACGGAACGGAATGACGAAATGCTATGCAACCACATAAAATATCGGTTCCCGTTTGTACGCACTCGGCGTTTTGTGTGAAGTTTTACGCGTATATATAAATATATACTGTATATATAATTGAAACTTAAATAATTGGAATTTCCTGAAGACCAGGGCCCCCAGCCTTCTTTAGTTAGCCTTATAAGGCTAACTAACGAAAATATCATGACTTAACCTAACCAATCGTTAGGTCAACTGTACGCCCTTGACGATTGGTAAGGTTAGGTCGTGATATTTTCGTTAGTTAGCCTTATAAAGTTAACTTGAGAAGGCTGGGGGTTCTGATCTTCAGGTGATCCAATAAATGCAACAATATTGTGTAAAACATAAAATGTCTCCAATAATGGTAGTTTGTGTAGCGTTTAAGGACGAGTCTTATGCTCTGTAGCTTATTTAAAATGTAATGGATGTTAATTCTGTAACTAATTTAAGTTGGATATAAATATATAATATATATAAAAAAATTGTTACCAATGTCATTCCTAAATGTGTGAGAAACATTGAAGGATATATTACGTGAAATTGTGTTGTATACAGTAAACGCTATTATGTACTATTTTATAAAACATTCCTCATGGCTCTTGCCCGACACACACACTTACAAAAGAAAAAACATCACTTCGTCGATGATACGACAATCGCTGGGGTGAGTGTGCAGTAAAACTTGTACCTCCGTGTCCAAATCCTCGTCCACGATTGGAGTTTCTTCAAAACTACTACGAAAAGTTTCTATAACACGATCCAGTTCCGCATCGGTCCTTTAAGGAAAAAGGACATGGTTGTAGACAGAAATTTAAAAAGCATTTTCGGCCAGTTCATACATTTTTCTGAAGAAAGTCTGCAGGCCTCGGATTATGATACAATTAATACGTAAAAGTAGAAATTTCAATCCCCTTTAAGAGAAAATGACGAATAACTTTGCATTTTAAATGAGAGAGTGCGGCGTACGACACTGTGGTGCACTTATTCTAAATACGGTTGTTAGTGGGGGACAAGGGTATCATTGCATATCTGCTTATTTTAAAAATAGGTACCGCTGGCGTTTATGCTGCGAGAGAGAGAGGGAAAGAGAGAGAGAGAGACGCTTAATCAGTTAGGGTACCCGGGCAAATAATAAACAGTATGCAGTTAGCCTAAACGGCTCATTCACATATACTTTCATACACTCTCTGTATGGTAAAAGCTGCTTAAAATTATTCGAGATCTAAGGGAAAATATTGAATGCCTGGTTAGACTAGTGAAAGCCCGGATACGTTAATTGAGTGCACGATTAGCTCAATTTTACGCGTTTGACGAAAGGTTAGGTTAAAGCAGCGATAAAATCCATCCCTTTAAAGTTTGCAGTAATTCATTCTTGGTACGACTCAAAATATGATTAAATTATGGATCTTTATGAAAATAATTAACACTTGCAAAGGATTCTTGAATAGTATAATGTAGGACCGTATTAATCATTGAGCTGAATGACACATGATACATATATATTAGGGTGATTCAAAAAAATCAGTTTTTTTAATTGTTCAACCTGTATTTTTGTTCCCTATGACAAAAAAGTAGTGTATGCCAAATTTGGTGAATTTTAAATAAAATTTACTATGTGCTACCAGGCGTCAAAGTTTCCCTTTTTTTCAATTTGTTTGTTTTTACAACTTATGATTGTATGTTTAATTGTTTATATTTCAGAAGTTTTAATTAATGGTTTATATATTAGCTTGCTTTTAATTGTTGTTTGGAACTCGTAATTTTGATACCAATTAATCGATTATGGAAGCTAGGCCTAACTCACCATCACCTAGTTGCTCAGTTGGGAGAAGTTCTACGAGAAAAGAAACTGAAGTATGGCTAATTGGGAAGCCCTCTGCAGTAGTAAAACATCCGTATTACCATCAGAGAAGGAAATGATGGCCCTCTTCATGCACTACAGAAATATTAAAAAGCGAGGCATTAGAGAATCATGCTACTCTACTGCAGATGATGTGCTAGCAGTTTGGAAAAAAGCAGGAATACCAGCAAAACAGAGTACATGTAGTAGATAAAATTCAAGGAATACTGAAGGAATGGCAGCTGCTTAAGAAAAACAAAGCAAACAAATTGAAAAGATCACAAAATTTAAATAATAAAGAAGAAAAATGGAAAGATAAACTGGAAAACTTATTTGACATTGCTCATGAGAATGCTATGCAGCTTATAAAAATAGAAGATGATAAGAAATTCTTGAAAATGCAACGTGAGAAAGGACGTCATGGAAAAGTGGGTACCATTGATAAGGCTGTTGCTAAAAAAGAGCAAAGAGCAGCAGAAAAGCAACATTATGAAAAGAGGAAAGCAGAAGAAGAGATCAAAAGAAAGAAGAATGAAGAGGCTGTCATACTCACCAGTACATCATCAGAATCAGAAGAGAGGAGAGTAAAGGTGATGAATCTGGTTTCTGTGCTGCACAACCTTCAACATGGAAAAGTAAGGTAGGCAAACGTAGAAAATTGTTTGATGATAAATTACACTGGTCTGCGTCATTTTTGAGGTCAAGGTTTTCTTAGTTGTTCTTTTATAAGTTTTGCATGCTGAATTAAAAACTGTAACTCATTTTGCTCAATCAGGTCAGGTTTTTGTGCTATCTTAATTTAAAAAAAATTAAATAATCATTATGAAATGAGCAAGTTTATTTTTTTAAAACAGACTTACATTTTAGCCAAGTGTTAGCCAAGCTCTATATAATAAACAGACAACGTATTTCTAATTACGATTGTCATTACTGTTTTTCAGCATGAATAGAATGTGCAAGAATGACCCAAACAGGTTCTGCTACATCTGTGGTAAAGTCACTATGTCAGACCGGCAGTCAAACATCACACATTTTCTGAGGGAAAGCTATCACGCCTACTTTGAAGTTAAACTTGATGACCAGGACAAAGCCTTTGCCTCTCACATATGCTGAAAAAGATGTGTTGAAAGTCTGCGGTGCTGGAGCCACAAGAAGGTAGAGTGTCTACCTTTTGGTGTCCCAATGGTGTGGAGGGAAGGAAGAGACCATACTACTGGTCATCAACTGTTATTTCTGTATGACAAACCTACAAGGTAAGTTAGTATGAATTTAGTATGAATTTCATTTTATACTTACAAAAATATGCCTGACAATATATGAGATATGTCTTTATCTTATCTTTATCTGTTTCCTTTTAGGCATAAATCGAAAAAACAAGCAACACGTAAAGTATCCAGACGTGCCATCTGCCATAAAGCCAGTGCCTCATGGACCAGAAATTCCGATTCCAACACCGCCCGACAACTTTGATTCGTCTTCCGATTCAGATGAAGAAATGGATGACGGTGACACATCTGGTACATACCAACCTACTGCTGAGACAAGTCAACCCAAACTCTTGAGCCAAGCTGAGTTGAACGATTTGACAAGAGATTTGTGCTTGTCCAAAGAATCTGCTCAGTTGCTAGGGTCACATCTTCGTGAAAATCGTTTGTTAGCTCCAGAAACAACATTCTTCTGGTATCGCAGCCGCGAAGAAGAGTTTTGAGAATATTTCACGTTGGACGAAGAAGCTTCGCTGGTTTACTGTAACAACGTCAACAGCCTCATTGCAGCTATGGGTTTAGCGTATGACCCTACAGAATGGCGGCTCTTCATCGACTCCTCAAGCAGAAGTTTGAAAGCAGTACTACCTTGGTAACAAGGTCATGTCTGTTCCGGTGGGTCACTCGGTGCAGATGACTGAAAGTTATAGTAACATGGAGCTTTTGCTAACTGCATTGAAGTACAAACATCACAATTGGATGATATGCGGAGACCTAAAGGTATGTTCGTGTCTACAAAAAAAATACAAATATATATATATATATATATTTTTTTATAGGTTATAGCCCTAGTGCTGGGTCTACAAGGTGGCTACACCAAATACCCCTGTTTTCTCTGTCTGTGGGACAGCCGAGCAGACAAGCAACACTATGTACAACGTGACTGGCCAGCAAGATGTGGCCTGGAACCAGGTTCGCACAATGTTCTGTCACACGTTCTCATGAATCCGCAGATGATTCTACTTCCGCCGCTGCACATCAAGCTCGGACTTATGAAGAATTTCGTCAGAGCACTCAACAAAGAAAGCCGAGCTTTCGCTTTCCTGAATCAGAAATTTCCACGCGTCAGTGAGGGCAAACTGAAAGCAGGTATTTTTGACGGCCCTCAGATCAGGGAGCTAATGAAAGATGCTCAATTCGACGAAAGTCTGGAGGACAATGAGATCAATGCCTGGCTCACATTCATGTCCATTGTCACGAATTTTCTGGGCAACCACCGAAGTCCAGAGTACGAACGTGTTGTCGAGGAGCTCCTGCAGAGCTTCCAGGCTCTTGATGCACGTATGTCCATAAAGATGCGTTTTCTCAGCTCGCATTTAGACTACTTTCCGGACAACTGCGGTGATGTCAGCGAAGAGCAAGGAGAGCGCTTCCACCAGGATATTCGAGTGATGGAAGAGAGGTACCAGGGCCGCTGGGATGTGAACATGCTCGCGGACTACTGCTGGTGCCTCAAGAGAGATGTTCCAGCTGTGAACACAGATGAAAGTCTTTGAGAAAGCCCTTTCGTCCACATTAACTGTACTCGTGTACCATTTTTTATGTACTTTGTACATTTTCTGTTAATTTAAGTCTGTTTTAAAAAAATAAACTTGCTAATTTCATAACGATTATTTTCGAATTATCTATTTTTTTAAAATTGAGATAGCATAAAAACCTGACCTGATTGAGCAAAATGAACAAAAGAACAACTAAAAAAACCTTGACCTCAAGAAAAAAATTTTCAAACGCAGACCAGTGTTATTAGGAAGTCTTGATGTTGCAATATTGAGTGACAGAAATGCGTCTCTAGTTTTAATGCCAACAATCAGACATCGCTTGAATGGGGCATCTACGAACAAATAAAATGCATGTTTCGATACAACGGCAGCCAATACTGGTCCTAGAAATGCTGCAGCTATTCTTCTAGAACAAAAATTCGACAACGATTTATTGTGGCTGGCATGTCGACACCACATATTTGAAATTATGCTGGAAGCTGTTGTTTCAGTCTTTATCACCATCTTCTGGCCCAGATATAGTCCTTTTTAAGAAGTTCAGAGAAAAATGGTCAAGCATTAATAAGGAGGACTACGAAACAGTATTATGAGATCCAGATATCTATGAAAATATTCATGACATCAAAGATGACATAATTATATTTGCAGCAAATCAACTAGACACATTCCAACCAAGAGACGATTACCTAGAACTATTGCAGTCAACAATTATTTTTTTGGGAGGTGAACCAAAAGGTGGAATCAAATTTAAACATCCAGCGGGACTTCATCGGGCTAGGTGGATAGCCAAAATTACATATTCATTAAAATTTTATGTTCAAATCTCAGTTCAAAATTTCAGTAAAAGACAAAAAAGGACTAAAAGACATCTGTCTATTTGCTACTCGGTTATATGTAAAGGCATGGTTTACAGCTCCTGTATCATCTTGCGCTCCTCATCTTGATCTGGAATTACTACAGAATCTTGTAGTCTACAAACAAATAAATGACACAATTGCATTTGTTGCTATTAAAAAACTGTTAGGTCACCTCTGGTACCTATCAGAAGAACTGGTAGCGTTGGCCTTTTATGATGATGAAGTGCCTACTGAAACAAAAAACAAAATGGTAAAGGCCTTGCAAAATACAAAAGAAACTCTTCCTGCAAAGCGGGCTTTTCTAGATCCTGCACTTATTCTAACGAAGAAATTAGAAGATTTTGTCATATCAAATACTCAAAGATTCTTTACAATAACAGAATTTAGTTCAAAATTTTTACTCAAAGATCTACAGATCTACAGAAGCTAAGGCTAACAAAGACCCTAAGATCCACTCTAAGGCTAGCCCGAGAGAAAGGAAAGAGTAGGGGGTTAAGAGAAGAGAAGAGAATAAGGGGTTAAGTAAGGAGCAACACCTATCATTCGTGGGTTAACATTCATTCAGAAAAAGAGGAAAAAAGTCTCACCATCATCATCCGCCGGCCACTGCCGACAAGTCAGAAAAATAGTCGGAGAAAATAGGAGGGGGGTGAAAGATGAAAAGAAGTAAAATAAGAACGCTTACAAACCATGCAAACACAGTCTTAACTCTCTGTCATACCATGCAAACTACAAACATGCAAGTAAAGAGTTACAGACATGCAAAGAAAGAAGAAAAAAAAGTAGGTAAAGTTAAACAAAAAGTGGGTTAGTTTACGCTACGAGCTACATCTACGTTCGTGTTAGTCTAATTTTTTTTTTTTTTTTTTTTTTTTTTTTTATTGCTGGCATCACACGCTGGCATGTCACAAGCTGGCATTCATCGTCAACAGACTCATCCTCGAGCACCACCACCAGAGCTCCTGTTGTTAACTTTCTTTTTTAATTTTAAACAACGTTAATATTTTTAAAATGTCTGTCAAGACGGTTCTTAAACATATTAACGCTGGTAGAATGAACGACTGACGCGGGAAGATTATTCCATTTATCAATTACTTTAAACGTAAAGTTTTTAGCGATATTAGTAATGAAACGTCTGCCACGCAACTTAAATCCGTTATTGCGAGTATTACTATTATCGAAAGTGAACAATTTGTCAAAATTTACGTTATCGATGTTATTAACGATTTTGAAAACTTCAATAAACTCCCCCCTTAATCTCCTAGTTTCGAGTGAATACAAGTCTAACTCTTAAATCCTATCTTCATAAGGCTTATTGCGCAATGACGGAATAAGTTTCGTGGCACGACGCTGAACCCTTTCTAACCTATCAATATCCTCACGCAAGTACGGGCACCAAAACTGAACGGCATATTCTAAATGAGGCCTGACTAGGGACTTGTAAAGGGGCAATATAATATCCTTCGATTTAAATTCGAAATTACGCGCTATGAAGCCTAACATCCTATTCGCTTTTGCGCAAGACTCCAGGCACTGGTTCCTAACTTTTAAATCTTTAGTTACGCGTACGCCTAAATCTACTTCCTCGTCAACGCTCGCTAACTCCCTATCATCCATCGTGTACGCGTAATTATTGTTGCGAGAACCTATATGCAAAACTTTACATTTATCTACGTTAAATTGCATCTGCCACTTATCTGTCCACTCCATAATCCTATCTACATCGTCTTGGATCCTATTTTTATCATCCTCGTTAACAACCTTACCGCCTATTTTAGTATCGTCCGCGAATTTTGACACGTTACTAGTCAATCCTACATCTATGTCGTTAATGTAAATGCTAAAGAATGGCATAATGATGAAGAGTTTAACTCCGCTAAGAAATCTATCAAACAGTGGAAAGTAGTGAATGATATAGCGGAAAGAGTAGGAAAATTAATGAATGAATATAATAAAATACTAACACATGACGAAGATCAAAAACAATTCTTGCTACAAGTAGTGAAAAACTACAGGGCTGTTTACCCTGATAGAAAAAAAGAAACATTGATGAAGTAAGGACAGCTAATGTCTCAAATATCATGCTAGTTTAATTATGCATGCTTGTGGTTATGGTAGGACCTACGGGGGAGCTTTCCACATTAAAAAAAAGCAATGCGCCTTGTACTGTACCTCCTGGGGTGGTGTGGAAAAATTTGACAATTTGAGTCGTTATGTCAATTTTTAAATGCTGGTAGCAACCCTTAAAAATTAAAAATTTGCTAAAATATTTTAGGATAGTTATTTTTATGTTGAAATTAACCATTTAAAGGGTTGAACATATTAAAATATAAAAACATTTTTTTTACCCCCATATTTGAATCACCCTAATATATATATATATATAATATATATATATATATATATATATATATATATATTATATATATAAATATATAATATATATATATATATTAAGTTAGGTTGATTTTCTGCATTTCTTTAGATATCGACTTTGGACTAGTCGAGATAGTCAGGGCTTAATATGATAATAATTGACAAAAAAATTTCAGATCCCTAGCTTTAAACGTTTTTTGAGGAAACCGTTTCAAAAATCGTCAAAAAATCGTACCGAAAAATATCGCATTTTCGCAAATTTCGGCCGCAGAAAACATGCTATTTTCATAAAAAAATCCTGAAAAAAGCTACAATTTTATTGAAAAAAAGTAAAAAAAACATGTACTGAGTCAAATAGACACATTTAGATCCCAAGATCATCATAATTTTCACTGTAAGAGCCCTTAGAAGCAAAGGAAGGCCTCAATTGGCGGCTTAGGGCTTTGGCCTGAATGTGTTTGTGCCTTGATTCGAGTCCACAAACAGTGTGGGAAGCTTCAGATTTCAGCTTCACGGCCCTTTCAACACTCTGAGAATGTGAAGGCAGATCAGGCAGCTAAAGCTTGGTGCCATTCAGCAATGCTTCTTGAAGCTCCTTGTCAGAAAAGTCTTTTGTGAGAGCAGGTTCACAGATGCCACTTTGAGAAAGGTTGATTAGTTCTGACCAGTGGGGAGCTTCAATGTTGATGGCTGTGATCTTCTTCAGCCTCTTCTTGGCTGGCCTCCCACTTCTAAAAGAATAATAATTAATTCATTTTTTATTCCAGTTTAAGATTTAATCCCTATTAGTCTCAGAATTGCTGATTTAAATTAAACTTAAATAAAAAAAAATAAAAAACCCGAGTTCTATAAATCCCCATAATCGAATTTTTTTTCAGAAAGAAGGTAAGATTATTTCCATTATCAGAGGGGAGGGGGGGAATTGGGATAAGAAAATGTGAAAAAAAATTTGATTATGGGGATTTATAGAACTCGGGAACTTTTTTTTTTACTAAATAAATCCCCAGAATCAAATTTTTTTTTCACATTTTTTAAATTAATAAATGCTTACCTGATGGACAGAATTTTCTTGAGAGCAGCTTCTCTCACTTCCAAGTCATCAGACTTCATCATGGAGTACAGCACATTCTCGGGGACCAAGGCAAAAGCATTGTACTTCAGGTTCTCGAGAGCAACACCCTGGATTTCTTCAGACTGCTGCTTGATCCTCTGGATCATGTTGAAAATGTACAGCTGCTGATTGTGGAACTTGCTGTCCCTTTTGATCTCAAACCAACTGACTGCATACACTTCCACAATGAACTTGATGGCCTGGTAAAGCTTATCCTGTAGTTCTGGAGGGTAAGCACCTCTGGTCCACAGACACATCAATCTAATTGCCAAAGTCAACCATCTTGCATGGTTTAATGGCCCAATTTTCCAGGCAGAAAATTTTGGGTTGACTTTGACCCTGGAAATTCCAAGCACATACTCCAAAAGAAGCCTCTGGTCGCTACTGAGATCATTCAATGTCATCCAGGGGGCCACTGAGTTTGGTGAATTCCACTTGTGGCAGATCTTGGTAGTCAATTTCACAGAGTTTTCCCAGCGGACCAGTGGGACTTTTGGTACTGCCATCAAGATGCTTGAAAACAGCTCTGAAAGGAAGCTCATTCTGATGGAGTGAACAGCCAATGGTGTGCAATTTCCGCTCAATTTTATTTTCCACAGCTGTTACAAGGCCTCCCTCCCAGCCAGTGTTTGTATTTGTGTTGTCAAGGAGGATAGCTTTCAGGGTATGAACACTGTTAAACTCCTCCAAGACACTAGCAACTTCTTCACCAAGAAGAACTCCAGTCGCACCTTTAATTGGGATGATTCTGTGAGTAAGATATGTTCCACTTTCAGTTCCCGGCTCCTTTGTGAAAGTCAAATGGTGCTCTTGTCCCTTTCCTTTCTTCAGCTTAGTCACCCCATTTTCATCCTTAACTTCTCTGTAGAGCAAAGTGTCTTTGTCAACTTTCCCATCAACCCCAATACAGACTAAATCTTCCAGACCCTCATTGTGCTTTTCATCACTTTTCACTTTCATTCTAGCCTTTTCCCTGTCCATTTTCGATTTATCAACTATTATCTGTTTCACATCAAGGCCAGGCTTAAGCAGGTCCATAGATTGTAAGTCCAGGAGGAAGGCATTAGCAAGACTTGCCCCAAGATTGGAAGAAACATCACCTTTGATCAGTTCCATGGCATATCTGGGGGTTTTCACAAAGCTGTAACCTACACTTGGGTGCCTCCTTGGCTTGAACTCTTCAGCTTCACCACCAGATGGCTGAAATGAAAATAAAAAATAAATTACTAAAGCGGAAATTGGGGAAAATAGGGGAAAAAGTAGGGAAAAATATGGGTAAAAATCGACGAAAATGGGCGGAAATAAGAATAAATTACTTAAACGAAAATGGGGGCAAAAAAGTGGGAAAATAGGGGGAAAAATGGGGAAAAATTCAGGTAAAAAGTCGGCGAAAAAATGGGATAAGATATAAGAAAAAATATATATTACCTATCCTGATTCTCCTGAGCTGGATTCAAAAGAAATATCTTGTGAAGGTGTGGAGGCAAAAGTGATCAAATCCACTTCCTGCTGCTGTTGAATCTGGCTCTGTAATCTTTCTGCTTCAGCTGCAGCCCTCTGGTCTCTCTTCACAGCAGCTTTATCCAGAGATCCCAGCTGGAAAGAGCCCTTGGGTCCTATTTTGGCCCTCCGATCTCTCAAATATTCACTCTCCTCTACTGGAACCTGAAATATTAAAGTATATTAAATAGCGGATCTAAAATAAGAGATAAAATCCTGAAAAAAATTTGATTATTAATTTCTATTACCAGTTGGGTGGAAAGGAAGATTACAGGAGGAAAATGTGGATATTTTTCAATTACAAGCATTGAATTTCCTTCTATTTAAAAGGCACCTAATCGCACTAAGTTAGGCCAGTTAAAAGTTAAAAAAATAATAGCATTACCTTCTTACTGGGAGGACAAGTGCAGATTATGTGCTGTGTTTCACAATTTTCTTTCTTGCACTTCACAGCATTGTTATCACAGGGACGAACAGGTAGCTTACAGGTGCAAGCAGAAATGTCAAAAAGTTTACCCAGCTTTTCCTCCAGATTCTGCTCCTGGACTGTAGAAAAAGATTTCCTGTTTATCTCTTTTGCTTTCTTGAAGCACACTTTATCCACCAATTTCAATATATAATATTCCTCGTACAGGGGCAGCCGCGGGTTCACTGCCTGCCAGATCTCAATCACATCCTTTGCTATCATTTTAGCAATATCATAGTCTTTCAAGTCCGGGTGGCTGTTTTGGAGGAAATAACTGTACTGAGTAACTTGGCGGAGGGTAGGAGGCTCTGTTTTATCCAAAGGGGAAGGCTGGCCACTGAATTTTTTGGCACTATCACTTCGAGTTAACAATGAAGACTTCCGTTTTTTACCCATTTTTATGAAATATCTGAAAATAAACACAATTAAATGAACGCATCATAAAATAACTTAATTTAATACACATTTTAGAGCTAAATATCATTAAAAAATACAAAATAATACACTAATAAACATCTATAATGCATTTACAATAAGTTTCAAGCATCGTTTTGTTAAAAAAGTCGAATTTTAATTTATTATTTTGATGAAATAAGGTCCGATATTTTGTTTGTTTACATTGCGCGAATGCCGCGCGCGCGATTTTACGCGTAAAATTCGGCAATTTTACAACTTAAAAATAATTAACAATCCTCAAAAAATACAATCATTTTCACAAATATGAGTTCGTGCAACGTTTTTTAGACATTAATACCTTTCTATCTAGACTATTCTAAGATCACAGTTCCAAAATCAAACTACCCTAAGAAATATATATTCCGAAATAATAGTACAGTTGAAATCTTTATACATAAAAAATACACCCCTACATATATGTTAGCATCAAAAATAATAATAGTACAGAAAAATATATATACATAAAAAACTATAAGACACACAATTATATATATACATATATATACATATACATAAATATATATATATACACACACACACACACTTATTTATATATATATATATGTATATATATATATATATATATATATATATATATATATATATATATATATATATATATATATATATATATACATATATATTAGGGTTGTTCAAAATTTGGGCTAAAATTTCAAAATAGTTCGAAATGGTCTCCACATGGCTTCTCTTACTCCTTTAGATGTGAAGTGATCTTCTGAAAAATATCTGTCGATTCAGTACATAATAAGAGGTCGCTATGATTTTCACATTTTCAGTTAATTAATTAGCTACTCATTTCTACCGGCTTCATGTTTAGAGGACGCGGCAGTCACGCCACAATGACTTCGCCCACCTTTCAGAGGATGATGCAGTTGTTACATTTCTTGTATCAGACAAATCATTTACTCATGCATCATTTCAAGATTAAACTTGTTGGAGGACGTTTTTAAGTTCGTTCAAACTTCACGTGCTTAGGAATAGTGTTTATATGTAAGTATTAATTCATATATATTAAGTATATTATATTTATATATATATATATATTTATATATATATATATATATTATATATATTATATAATATTATATATATATATATATATAAAAATTTATTATATATATATATTCTATATATATATATATATATATATATAATATATATATATATATATATTATATTATATATATTATATTATATATACATATATATTTATATTATATGTATATATATATATATATATATGTCAACCCCTCCGTCTATGGCCCTGGGGTGGTTCGGAATCGACGGGGTTCTAGTTGGGAGGCAGCAACGGATATTTCTTCTATAACATTCTAATTTTTTCTCTCGCTTTATGGGGTCGACAATTGTTAATTCTTCTCTTTCTATAATACTCTGATACTTTCTCTTGGTACTAAAATTATCGACTTTTCTTTTATAACTTATCGACTTTACTGACTAAATTCCTGAAGAGAACAAGGCTCGAAGGAAAAGATAAAAACTTCGTTTACTGTAGTTTACTTCTCAAAATGTACAGGTAGTGCTCTGAATTTACAGGGGTATAGGTTCGACCTCTTTCGACCATGGCTCAGGCCGGAATCTAAAAATATTAAGGAGGCAAGGGGCCTCTGCCCCCTCCCCGCAGCGAGGCTGCTAACAAGGGAGTCTCTTAGCAGTGACCAAGGCAGAGAGCCGTAATGAAGTGAAGTTCATTTTACAAATACATCTATAATATAAGCCTAAATGTTGGGGGACGGAAGTTCAAGGTTAAGTTTCCCCCCTTTTAAACACGATCAGGTGTTTGAAAGATTCCAAATAAAAATTTTGAAAAAAATATAAAAATAAAAAACTTATTTTTTTTGGCCGATTCTTCATTTCTGATGGCGATATCATTTCGTAGTAGTACATAAGTACAATTTAAGTACACCACTGAGCACATTTTCGTTTTGGTTTATTACAATTATGATTGCGATTATGGATTATTTTCCATTCGCTTATGATTGTCCCTTACATTTCTATTAAAGTACATTCTTACATTATATATTAAGTCATTACATTCAATTACAGCTTCATTGAAGTACATTACGTCGTTTACCATTCTTACAGTGTTTTTATATATTTATATATGGTTATAATATATGGTTATAATATATGGTTATAATATATGGTTATTATATATGGTTATTAGTACAACACAAGTACCTGAGCACATACAAGATAATTTATATACAACATAATATGTTAGATTATTTTATATGTTATAAATTTGGATCAGAGTGAGAGGAGATATTTATCTTAGAAGCGTTCAATTTTGCTGTGATTCGCGAATTCGACCACTCACCTAAGCCTAATGAATATCTTGTGAGGGGTGAACGCACTTGAAAAAAAATAATAAAAATAAAAAAAATACATGTGGACGTATTTTACATGTACGTAAAACAATAGGTTGTGTGCGTAATATAGACACGCGTAAAATATGGACTGATAGGTTGATAGGTATCAGTAGACAATAGGTACGAAACAACATAAATAATGATGTATATAGAATGAAGTTTTTCTTTTTATTATTATTATTATTATTATTATTATTATTATTATTATTAAAGAATTTACCATACATTCAATACGGAAGATGTCCAAATACTAAACACATGATTCAGTGTTCAAGGTATGGAAAACGTGAAGAGAATTAAGTTACTTTATGACGTCATAGTTATTCACATTATGTCATACGTACAGTATAACTGTAAGTCATTATTTGGGAGGACCTAAAAGAAATGAATTAAAGACAGAGTGGGTATCAAGGACTAAGAAGCACAACTACGGGTTCCAATCCTCTTATATGCAATGTGTATGTATAATCTAGGGTCGAGGGTGAGATGCAAGACAATCATAATTAATTATAATAAATTCTATAACAAATGGAAAATGGATACGACTAAACCATAGATATGGTAGATCGTAGGGTTGTGACACGAACAAAAATAGGAAGCTACAAGTAAAATTATTATCCAAACTCGCGTTAAGCTTTTTTGGTTCTTATGTAAAAATGAATATTGATTATTCATTGTTCATTTTTACATTGCTCTCCCCTTTAAAAAATGATATTTATACAATAATCTAATAGGGTACCATTAATACAATACAAATGAGAAAATAACATCCTAACTACTTCAAGTTAGATGACGAATTTTTCTTTACATTACAAATTTTTATACAGAACAAGTGAGTTATTATATAATATAAAAAATTCAAAGATTAATACTTTAATTTAGACAAACATTTAAGTTAGACAAACAATGATATGGTTAAAAAAAATTTCAAAATTTTATTTTTCTGTGGGATAAATTATGTACATAATGAATAGAGTAGATAAAAGGGAAAAACGTACATCGTACAATCTATAAGTTAATTTTTATTGACTATTGTAGGTAAAAAATCGAATTACGTAATGGATGATGTATAGACCTGTGGTATAGTGTGTGTTCGTGTGTATTAGGTACAAAGTGTGTATCTTATAATTTTGAGGGACAGATTAGCTGAGAGGATTGTTAAATTAACTGAAAATGCCTGAGCAAAAATTTATATATAGTAAGCAAAAATGCTTAAGACTATATAAATAGCAGAGTTAGCACTTACACGCAATGAAATAGTTTATTGTGATATCCAATGATTTTAGCATAAGGTTTGTATATATATATATAGTGTGCATACATGCGTGTGTATGTGTAGGGATTTGGAAGGTTTTTGAATTAACAAAGTTTAAAAAATAATGTAATAATTTAAGATGGGTTTAGGGTTATAAATCTTTTAAGTCAATTATTGTTGTTATTATTATTATCATTATTATTATTATAAAATCCTTTAAGTTCAAGGTAGTATTTAAGTATTTAATTAAATCAGTTACACGTATTAAGGTAATAAAAAAACGTACTTAGAGGACCTTACAAGTAATGAAAGTAAATCTAGTGGTATTAAAAATTAAATTTTGAAGATGGATTAAATCGACTAGTAACATTCCTAGCTATATATGAACTATATAACCATTAACATTAACCAGAAGTATCGGTCTGAATTGAATTAAGAAAATTAAGAATGCAAATTAAAAATAGAAATCAATTATGCATTTTAATGAACTAAATATATAGTATACTTAAAAATAAAAAACACAACTTAACATAAATTGAGGTTATGTTCCATAGTACCAAAGAGGAATTAACCATGATTGAACCATTTCTCTGGTTGACACTGGGTTCAACTGGGGTTCGGGTGTTAAAATAAAATAAAATAAAAACAAAGTTTGGAGTACTACGTTCGGGGGAATTGAGTGACTAAGCAGGGGGGTATAAGTCTGAAATTGACAATTACATCTTTTCGTGAGCACTTTGCTCTTTTTTTTTTTTTTTTTTTAAAGATTGCTTGTCACACTACTTAGAATAAAAATTAAAAGAGTTCAAACAAAATGGACGGGCGGCATGTTCCTCATATACATTACAATAATTATCAAAATCGTTACAACCTTTGTAAAAACGGTTTTGGTTACAAATAAGAAAATACATAACTATATATTTATACGCAACAATGGCATGAAAAGGAAAGACAAATCGGTCAATTTCCTTCTTACAAACAAACAAAAAAAACAACTTAAAGACACAAACCGGTCAATTCAGGTTGAATTTAATTCTCTTTTACAAAAAAAAAAAAGGTTGAATTAAATTCTTAGATTACATTTTCTTAAATTAAATTCTCTTAAATTACAAAGAAAAAGTTGAATTCAATTGACTGCGTTGAAATGACTTGGGACTTAAAAACTAACTTCTTCAAAACTAACTTCTTCAAAACTATCTTCTTCAAAACTAACTTCTTCAAAACTAACTTCTTCAAAACTAACTTCTTCAAAACTAACTTCTTCAAAACTGGCTTCTTCAAAACTGGCTTCTTCAAAACTGACTTCTTGAAAACTGACTTCTTGAAAACTGGCTTCTTCAAAACTGGCTTCTTCAAAACTGGCTTCTTCAAAACTGGCTTCTTCAAAACTGACTTCTTCAAAACTGACTTCTTCAAAACTGACTTCTTCAAAACTGGCTTCTTCAAAACTGGCTTCTGTAATCTCTGGGGCGGTTGTCCCTCTTGGATGCAACCTATTGACTTGAACTCTTATCAAGTATCTTGAAACTGTCTAACTTGAACTTAACTGAAAATGGAAAATGACTGCACTTGATCTCTATCAAGTGGGGACTATTAACCTCTGTTTTGGTTGTCCCTCTTGGCGCAACCTTCTGACTTGACCTCTTATCAAGTATTTCTATAAATCTCTGGGGCGGTTGTCCCGCTTGGCGCAACCTTCTGACTTCACCTCTTATCAAGTATTTCTATAAATCTCTGGGGCGGTTGTCCCTCTTGGCGCAACCTTCTGACTTGACCTCTTATCAAGTATTTCTATAAATCTCTGGGGCGGTTGTCCCTCTTGGATACAACCTTCTGACTTCAAAACTGACTTCAAAACTGACTTCAAAACTGAGTTGCAACTTATTTGCAACTAAAACTGACTTCAAAACTGAGTTGGAACTTATTTGCAACTAAAACTGACTTCAAAACTGAGTTGCAATTTATTTGCAACTAAAACTGACTTCAAAACTGACTTGCAACTTATTTGCAACTAAAACTGACTTCAAAACTGACTTGCAACTTATTTGCAACTAAAACTGACTTCAAAACTGAGTTGGAACTTATTTGCAACTAAAACTGACTTCCAAACTGAGTTGCAATTTATTTGCAACTAAAACTGACTTCAAAACTGACTTGCAACTTATTTGCAACTAAAACTGACTTCAAAACTGACTTGCAACTTATTTGCAACTAAAACTGACTTCAAAACTGACTTCAAAACTGACTTCAAAAATCTCTCTAAATCTATAAACTCTCATAAACACACTCTTTCTTAATTTGCAAGTCAATTCAATTCAATAATTTGAAAAAAATTGTAAACAAAAATAAAAAATGTAAACAACATTTCACTCCGGTACTATTATGTTTGGTACATAAAATAAAATTATTCTATACTGAATATAATAGTGAAAATAACTGAAATTAGCTCTCTGAAATTAACTCTCTGAAATTAACTCTCTGAAATTAACTCTCTGAAATTAACTCTCTGAAATTAACTCTCTGAAATTAACTCTCTGAAATTAACTCTCTGAAATTAACTCTGTTACATTTAACTTCTCTTACTTTTAACTTCTCTTACTTTTAACTTCTCCTACTTTTAACTTCTCTTACTTTTAACTTCTCTTACATTTAACTTCTCTTACATTTAACTTCTCTTACATTTAACTTCTGTGAAAATTACTGTTTCACTAAAAAAAAATGTATCACTGGTGTCTGAAGTGTTCACTGTGTTTTGTGTTAATTCTGGCTCAATACTAAATATTAACTGTTAATAATACTGACTTTTCAAATGTTTACAAATTACTTAAAAAAACAACTCTGTACTTAACAAAATTTCTACGGCGAAATCCTTGACGTGTCCTGAAGACGTGTCTTGCTGGCTACTTCTTCTTGGATGAAAACTAGGCGTGGAGAACTTCGAGTCGTGACACACCGGTTCAAGGGTAGATGTTACGAACAAGAAGTCGTGACACGCCGGTCAAATTATGGGCCGCCACTTGTTAAACTCTTGGCTACAGACTCTCCAGACTGTTATGCCAATATCTTCTATGTGCTTGGGTCATCTTGATTTTTATCCTGATGCAGGGTCGTCACTTTGTTAACCTCTCCGTCTTTGGCCCTGGGGTGGTTCGGAATCCACAGGGGTTCTAGTTGGGAGGCAGCAACGGATATTTCTTCTACTGTATAACATTCTAATTTTTTCTCTCGCTTTATGGGGTCGACAATTGTTAATTCTTTTCTTTCTATAATACTCTGATACTTTCTCTTGGTACCAAAATTATCGACTTTTCTTTTATAACTTATCGACTTTACTGACTAAATTCCTGAAGAGAACACGGCTCGAAGGAAAAGATAAAAACTTCTTTTACTGTAGTTTACTTCTCAAAATGTACAGGTAGTGCTCTGAATTTACAGGGGTAGAGGTTCGACCACTTTCGACCATGGCTCAGGCCGGAATCTAAAAATATTAAGGAGGCAAGGGGCCTCTGCCCCCTCCCCGCAGCGAGGCTGCTAACAAGGGAGTCTCTTAGCAGTGACCAAGGCAGAGAGCCGTAATGAAGTGAAGTTCATTTTACAAATACATCTATAATATAAGCCTAAATGTTAGGGGACGGCAGTTGAAGGTTAAGTTTCCCCCCTTTTAAACACGATCAGATGGTTGAAAGATTCCAAATAAAATTTTAAAAAAAAATAAAAAAATAAAATAAAACGTTTTTTTTTTGCCGATTCTTCATTTCTGAAGGCGATACCATTTCGTAGTAGTACATAAGTACAATTTAAGTACACCACTGAGCACATTTTCGTTTTGGTTTATTACAATTATGATTGCGATTATGGATTACTTTCCATTCGCTTATGATTGTCCCTTACAGTTCTATTAAAGTACATTCTTACATTATATATTAAGTCATTACATTCAATTACAGTTTCATTGAAGTACATTACGTCGTTTACCATTCTTACAGTGTTTTTATGTATTTATATATGGTTATAATATATGGTTATAATATATGGTTATTATATGGTTATTAGTACAACACAAGTACTTGAGCACATACAAGATAATTTATATACAACATAATATATTAGATTATTTTATATGCTATAAATTTGGATCAGAGCGAGAGGAGATATTTATCTTAGAAGCAGCGTTCAATTTTGCTGTGATTCGCGAATTCGACCACTCACCTAAGCCTAATGCATATCTTGTGAGGGGTGAACGCACTTGAAAAAAAATAATAAAAAAAAAAATACATGTGGACGTATTTTACATGTACGTAATAAAATAGGTTGTGTGCGTAATATAGACGCGTAAAATATGGACTGATAGGTTGAAAGGTATCAGTAGACAATAGGTACGAAACAACATAAATAATGATGTATAGAGAATGAAGTTTTTCTTTTTATTATTATTATTATTATTATTATTATTATTATTAAAGAATTTACCATACATTCAATACGGAAGATGTCCAAATACTAAACACGTGATTCAGTGTTCAAGGTATGGAAAACGTGAAGAGAATTAAGTTACTTCGTGACGTCATAGTTATTCACATTATGTCATACGTACAGTATAACTGTAAGTCATTATTTGGGAGGACCTAAATGAAACGAATTAAAGACGGAGTGGGTATCAAGGACTAAGAAGCACAACTACGGGTTCCAATCCTCTTATATGCAATGTGTATGTATAATCTAGGGTCGAGGGTGAGATGCAAGACAATCATAATTAATTATAATAACTTCTATAACAAATGGAAAATGGATACGACTAAACCATAGATATGGTAGATCGTAGGGTTGTGACACGAACAAAAATAGGAAGCTACAAGTAAAATTATTATCCAAACTCGCGTTAAGCGATTTTGGTTCTTATGTAAAAATGAATATTGATTATTCATTGTTCATTTTTACATTGCTCTCCCCTTTAAAAAATGATATTTATACAATAATCTAATAGGGTACCATTAATACAATACAAATGAGAAAATAACATCCTAACTACTTCAAGTTAGATGACGAATTTTTCTTTACATTACAAATTTTTATACAGAACAAGTGAGTTATTATATAATATAAAAAATTCAAAGATTAATACTTTAATTTAGACAAACATTTAAGTTAGACAAACAATGATATGGTTAAAAAAAATTTCAAAATTTTTTTTTCTGTGGGATAAATTATGTACATAATGAATAGAGTAGATAAAGGGAAAAACGTACATCGTACAATCTATAAGCTAATTTTTATTGACTATTGTAGGTAAAAAATCGAATTACGTAATGGATGATGTATAGACCTGTGGTATAGTGTGTGTTCGTGTGTATTAGGTACAAAGTGTGTATCTTATAATTTTGAGGGACAGATTAGCTGAGAGGATTGTTAAATTAACTGAATAAATGCCTGAGCAAAAATTTATATATAGTAAGCAAAAATGCTTAAGACTATATAAATAGCAGAGTTAGCACTTACACGCAATGAAATAGTTTATTGTGATATCCAATGATTTTAGCATAAAGGTATATATATATATATATAGTGTGCATACATGCGTGTGTATGTGTAGGGATTTGGAAGGTTTTTGAATTAACAAAGTTTAAAAAATAATGTATAATAATTTAAGATGGGTTTAGGGTTATAAAATCTTTTAAGTCAATTATTGTTGTTATTATTATTATTATCATTATTATTATTATTATAAAATCCTTTAAGTTCAAGGTAGTATTTAAGTATTTAATTAAATCAGTTACACGTATTAAGGTAATAAAAAAAACGTACTTAGAGGACCTTACAAGTAATGAAAGTAAATCTAGTGGTATTAAAAATTAAATTTTGAAGATGGAATTAAAATCGACTAGTAACATTCCTAGCTATATATGAACTATATAACCATTAACATTAACCAGAAGTATCGGTCTGATAATTGAATTAAGAAAATTAAGAATGCAAATTAAAAATAGAAATCAATTATGCATTTTAATGAACTAAATATATAGTATACTTAAAAATAAAAAACACAACTTAACATAAATTGAGGTTATGTTCCATAGTACCAAAGAGGAATTAACCATGATTGAACCATTTCTCTGGTTGACACTGGGTTCAACTGGGGTTCGGGTGTTAAAATAAAATAAAATAAAAACAAAGTTTGGAGTACTACGTTCGGGGGAATTGAGTGACTAAGCAGGGGGGTATAAGTCTGAAATTGACAATTACATCTTTTCGTGAGCACTTTGCTCTTTTTTTTTTTTTTTTTTTAAAGATTGCTTGTCACACTACTTAGAATAAAAATTAAAAGAGTTCAAACAAAATGGACGGGCGGCATGTTCCTCATATACATTACAATAATTATCAAAATCGTTACAACCTTTGTAAAAACGGTTTTGGTTACAAATAAGAAAATACATAACTATATATTTATATACGCAACAATGGCATGAAAAGGAAAGACAAATCGGTCAATTTCCTTCTTACAAACAAACAAAAAAAACAACTTAAAGACACAAACCGGTCAATTCAGGTTGAATTTAATTCTCTTTTACAAAAAAAAAAAAAGGTTGAATTAAATTCTTAGATTACATTTTCTTAAATTAAATTCTCTTAAATTACAAAGAAAAAGTTGAATTCAATTGACTGCGTTGAAATGACTTGGGACTTAAAAACTAACTTCTTCAAAACTAACTTCTTCAAAACTATCTTCTTCAAAACTAACTTCTTCAAAACTAACTTCTTCAAAACTAACTTCTTCAAAACTAACTTCTTCAAAACTGGCTTCTTCAAAACTGGCTTCTTGAAAACTGACTTCTTGAAAACTGACTTCTTGAAAACTGGCTTCTTCAAAACTGGCTTCTTCAAAACTGGCTTCTTCAAAACTGGCTTCTTCAAAACTGACTTCTTCAAAACTGACTTCTTCAAAACTGACTTCTTCAAAACTGGCTTCTTCAAAACTGGCTTCTGTAATCTCTGGGGCGGTTGTCCCTCTTGGATGCAACCTATTGACTTGAACTCTTATCAAGTATCTTGAAACTGTCTAACTTGAACTTAACTGAAAATGGAAAATGACTGCACTTGATCTCTATCAAGTGGGGACTATTAACCTCTGTTTTGGTTGTCCCTCTTGGCGCAACCTTCTGACTTGACCTCTTATCAAGTATTTCTATAAATCTCTGGGGCGGTTGTCCCGCTTGGCGCAACCTTCTGACTTCACCTCTTATCAAGTATTTCTATAAATCTCTGGGGCGGTTGTCCCTCTTGGCGCAACCTTCTGACTTGACCTCTTATCAAGTATTTCCATAAATCTCTGGGGCGGTTGTCCCTCTTGGATACAACCTTCTGACTTCAAAACTGACTTCAAAACTGACTTCAAAACTGAGTTGCAACTTATTTGCAACTAAAACTGACTTCAAAACTGAGTTGCAACTTATTTGCAACTAAAACTGACTTCAAAACTGACTTGCAACTTATTTGCAACTAAAACTGACTTCAAAACTGACTTGCAACTTATTTGCAACTAAAACTGACTTCAAAACTGACTTGCAACTTATTTGCAACTAAAACTGACTTCAAAACTGACTTCAAAACTGACTTAAAAAATCTCTCTAAATCTATAAACTCTCTATAAACACACTCTTTCTTAATTTGCAAGTCAATTCAATTCAATAATTTGAAAAAAATTGTAAACAAAAATAAAAAATGTAAACAACATTTCACTCCGGTACTATTATGTTTGGTACATAAAATAAAATTATTCTATACTGAATATAATAGCGAAAATAACTGAAATTAGCTCTCTGAAATTAACTCTCTGAAATTAACTCTCTGAAATTAACTCTCTGAAATTAACTCTCTGAAATTAACTCTCTGAAATTAACTCTCTGAAATTAACTCTGTTACATTTAACTTCTCTTACTTTTAACTTCTCTTACTTTTAACTTCTCCTACTTTTAACTTCTCTTACTTTTAACTTCTCTTACATTTAACTTCTCTTACATTTAACTTCTCTTACATTTAACTTCTGTGAAAATTACTGTTTCACTAAAAAAAAATGTATCACTGGTGTCTGAAGTGTTCACTGTGTTTTGTGTTAATTCTGGCTCAATACTAAATATTAACTGTTAATAATACTGACTTTTCAAATGTTTACAAATTACTTAAAAAAACAACTCTGTACTTAACAAAATTTCTACGGCGAAATCCTTGACGTGTCCTGAAGACGTGTCTTGCTGGCTACTTCTTCTTGGATGAAAACTAGGCGTGGAGAACTTCGAGTCGTGACACACCGGTTCAAGGGTGGATGTTACGAACAAGAAGTCGTGACACGCCGGTCAAATGGTGGGCCGCCACTTGTTAAACTCTTGGCTACAGACTCTCCAGACTGTTATGCCAATATCTTCTATGTGCTTGGGTCATCTTGATTTTTATCCTGATGCAGGGTCGTCACTTTGTTAACCCCTCCGTCTTTGGCCCTGGGGTGGTTCGGAATCCACAGGGGTTCTAGTTGGGAGGCAGCAACGATATTTCTTCTACTGTATAACATTCTAATTTTTTCTCTCGCTTTATGGGGTCGACAATTGTTAATTCTTCTCTTTCTATAATACTCTGATACTTTCTCTTGGTACTAAAATTATCGACTTTTCTTTTATAACTTATCGACTTTACTGACTAAATTCCTGAAGAGAACAAGGCTCGAAGGAAAAGATAAAAACTTCTTTTACTGTAGTTTACTTCTCAAAATGTACAGGTAGTGCTCTGAATTTACAGGGGTAGAGGTTCGACCACTTTCGACCATGGCTCAGCCGGAATCTAAAAATATTAAGGAGGCAAGGGGCCTCTGCCCCCTCCCGCAGCGAGGCTGCTAACAAGGGAGTCTCTTAGCAGTGACCAAGGCAGAGAGCCGTAATGAAGTGAAGTTCATTTTACAAATACATCTATAATATAAGCCTAAATGTTAGGGGACGGCAGTTGAAGGTTAAGTTTCCCCCCTTTTAAACACGATCAGATGGTTGAAAGATTCCAAATAAAATTTAAAAAAAAAAAAAAAAAAATAAAAAAAAGTTTTTTTTTTTGCCGATTCTTCATTTCTGAAGGCGATACCATTTCGTAGTAGTACATAAGTACAATTTAAGTACACCACTGAGCACATTTTCGTTTTGGTTTATTACAATTATGATTGCGATTATGGATTACTTTCCATTCGCTTATGATTGTCCCTTACAGTTCTATTAAAGTACATTCTTACATTATATATTAAGTCATTACATTCAATTACAGTTTCATTGAAGTACATTACGTCGTTTACCATTCTTACAGTGTTTTTATGTATTTATATATGGTTATAATATATGGTTATAATATATGGTTATTATATATGGTTATTAGTACAACACAAGTACTTGAGCACATACAAGATAATTTATATACAACATAATATATTAGATTATTTTATATGCTATAAATTTGGATCAGAGCGAGAGGAGATATTTATCTTAGAAGCAGCGTTCAATTTTGCTGTGATTCGCGAATTCGACCACTCACCTAAGCCTAATGCATATCTTGTGAGGGGTGAACGCACTTGAAAAAAAAAAAAAAAAAAAAAACATGTGGACGTATTTTACATGTACGTAATAAAATAGGTTGTGTGCGTAATATAGACGCGTAAAATATGGACTGATAGGTTGAAAGGTATCAGTAGACAATAGGTACGAAACAACATAAATAATGATGTATAGAGAATGAAGTTTTTCTTTTTATTATTATTATTATTATTATTATTATTATTATTAAAGAATTTACCATACATTCAATACGGAAGATGTCCAAATACTAAACACGTGATTCAGTGTTCAAGGTATGGAAAACGTGAAGAGAATTAAGTTACTTCGTGACGTCATAGTTATTCACATTATGTCATACGTACAGTATAACTGTAAGTCATTATTTGGGAGGACCTAAATGAAACGAATTAAAGACGGAGTGGGTATCAAGGACTAAGAAGCACAACTACGGGTTCCAATCCTCTTATATGCAATGTGTATGTATAATCTAGGGTCGAGGGTGAGATGCAAGACAATCATAATTAATTATAATAACTTCTATAACAAATGGAAAATGGATACGACTAAACCATAGATATGGTAGATCGTAGGGTTGTGACACGAACAAAAATAGGAAGCTACAAGTAAAATTATTATCCAAACTCGCGTTAAGCGATTTTGGTTCTTATGTAAAAATGAATATTGATTATTCATTGTTCATTTTTACATTGCTCTCCCCTTTAAAAAATGATATTTATACAATAATCTAATAGGGTACCATTAATACAATACAAATGAGAAAATAACATCCTAACTACTTCAAGTTAGATGACGAATTTTTCTTTACATTACAAATTTTTATACAGAACAAGTGAGTTATTATATAATATAAAAAATTCAAAGATTAATACTTTAATTTAGACAAACATTTAAGTTAGACAAACAATGATATGGTTAAAAAAAATTTCAAAATTTTATTTTTCTGTGGGATAAATTATGTACATAATGAATAGAGTAGATAAAAGGGAAAAACGTACATCGTACAATCTATAAGCTAATTTTTATTGACTATTGTAGGTAAAAAATCGAATTACGTAATGGATGATGTATAGACCTGTGGTATAGTGTGTGTTCGTGTGTATTAGGTACAAAGTGTGTATCTTATAATTTTGAGGGACAGATTAGCTGAGAGGATTGTTAAATTAACTGAATAAATGCCTGAGCAAAAATTTATATATAGTAAGCAAAAATGCTTAAGACTATATAAATAGCAGAGTTAGCACTTACACGCAATGAAATAGTTTATTGTGATATCCAATGATTTTAGCATAAGGTTTGTATATATATATATATAGTGTGCATACATGCGTGTGTATGTGTAGGGATTTGGAAGGTTTTTGAATTAACAAAGTTTAAAAAATAATGTATAATAATTTAAGATGGGTTTAGGGTTATAAAATCTTTTAAGTCAATTATTGTTGTTATTATTATTATTATCATTATTATTATTATTATAAAATCCTTTAAGTTCAAGGTAGTATTTAAGTATTTAATTAAATCAGTTACACGTATTAAGGTAATAAAAAAAACGTACTTAGAGGACCTTACAAGTAATGAAAGTAAATCTAGTGGTATTAAAAATTAAATTTTGAAGATGGAATTAAAATCGACTAGTAACATTCCTAGCTATATATGAACTATATAACCATTAACATTAACCAGAAGTATCGGTCTGATAATTGAATTAAGAAAATTAAGAATGCAAATTAAAAATAGAAATCAATTATGCATTTTAATGAACTAAATATATAGTATACTTAAAAATAAAAAACACAACTTAACATAAATTGAGGTTATGTTCCATAGTACCAAAGAGGAATTAACCATGATTGAACCATTTCTCTGGTTGACACTGGGTTCAACTGGGGTTCGGGTGTTAAAATAAAATAAAATAAAAACAAAGTTTGGAGTACTACGTTCGGGGGAATTGAGTGACTAAGCAGGGGGGTATAAGTCTGAAATTGACAATTACATCTTTTCGTGAGCACTTTGCTCTTTTTTTTTTTTTTTTTTTAAAGATTGCTTGTCACACTACTTAGAATAAAAATTAAAAGAGTTCAAACAAAATGGACGGGCGGCATGTTCCTCATATACATTACAATAATTATCAAAATCGTTACAACCTTTGTAAAAACGGTTTTGGTTACAAATAAGAAAATACATAACTATATATTTATATACGCAACAATGGCATGAAAAGGAAAGACAAATCGGTCAATTTCCTTCTTACAAACAAACAAAAAAAACAACTTAAAGACACAAACCGGTCAATTCAGGTTGAATTTAATTCTCTTTTACAAAAAAAAAAAAGGTTGAATTAAATTCTTAGATTACATTTTCTTAAATTAAATTCTCTTAAATTACAAAGAAAAAGTTGAATTCAATTGACTGCGTTGAAATGACTTGGGACTTAAAAACTAACTTCTTCAAAACTAACTTCTTCAAAACTATCTTCTTCAAAACTAACTTCTTCAAAACTAACTTCTTCAAAACTAACTTCTTCAAAACTAATTCTTCAAAACTCTTCTTGAAAACTGGCTTCTTCAAAACTGGCTTCTTCAAAACTGACTTCTTGAAAACTGACTTCTTGAAAACTGGCTTCTTCAAAACTGGCTTCTTCAAAACTGGCTTCTTCAAAACTGGCTTCTTCAAAACTGACTCTTCTTCAAAACTGACTTCTTCAAACTGACTTCTTCAAAACTGACTTCTTCAAAACTGGCTTCTTCAAAACTGGCTTCTGTAATCTCTGGGGCGGTTGTCCCTCTTGGATGCAACCTATTGACTTGAACTCTTATCAAGTATCTTGAAACTGTCTAACTTGAACTTAACTGAAAATGGAAAATGACTGCACTTGATCTCTATCAAGTGGGGACTATTAACCTCTGTTTTGGTTGTCCCTCTTGGCGCAACCTTCTGACTTGACCTCTTATCAAGTATTTCTATAAATCTCTGGGGCGGTTGTCCCGCTTGGCGCAACCTTCTGACTTCACCTCTTATCAAGTATTTCTATAAATCTCTGGGGCGGTTGTCCCTCTTGGCGCAACCTTCTGACTTGACCTCTTATCAAGTATTTCCATAAATCTCTGGGGCGGTTGTCCCTCTTGGATACAACCTTCTGACTTCAAAACTGACTTCAAAACTGACTTCAAAACTGAGTTGCAACTTATTTGCAACTAAAACTGACTTCAAAACTGAGTTGCAACTTATTTGCAACTAAAACTGACTTCAAAACTGACTTGCAACTTATTTGCAACTAAACTGACTTCAAAACTGACTTGCAACTTATTTGCAACTAAAACTGACTTCAAACTGACTTGCAACTTATTTGCAACTAACTGATTCAAAACTGACTTCAAAACTGACTTAAAAAATCTCTCTAAATCTATAAACTCTCTATAAACACACTCTTTCTTAATTTGCAAGTCAATTCAATTCAATAATTTGAAAAAAATTGTAAACAAAAATAAAAAATGTAAAAACATTTCACTCCGGTACTATTATGTTTGGTACATAAAATAAAATTATTCTATACTGAATATAATAGCGAAAATAACTGAAATTAGCTCTCTGAAATTAACTCTCTGAAATTAACTCTCTGAAATTAACTCTCTGAAATTAACTCTCTGAAATTAACTCTCTGAAATTAACTCTCTGAAAATAACTCTGTTACATTTAACTTCTCTTACTTTTAACTTCTCTTACTTTTAACTTCTCCTACTTTTAACTTCTCTTACTTTTAACTTCTCTTACATTTAACTTCTCTTACATTTAACTTCTCTTACATTTAACTTCTGTGAAAATTAATGTTTCACTAAAAAAAAATGTATCACTGGTGTCTGAAGTGGTGTTCACTGTGTTTTGTGTTAATTCTGGCTCAATACTAAATATTAACTGTTAATAATACTGACTTTTCAAATGTTTACAAATTACTTAAAAAAACAACTCTGTACTTAACAAAATTTCTACGGCGAAATCCTTGACGTGTCCTGAAGACGTGTCTTGCTGGCTACTTCTTCTTGGATGAAAACTAGGCGTGGAGAACTTCGAGTCGTGACACACCGGTTCAAGGGTGGATGTTACGAACAAGAAGTCGTGACACGCCGGTCAAATGGTGGGCCGCCACTTGTTAAACTCTTGGCTACAGACTCTCCAGACTGTTATGCCAATATCTTCTATGTGCTTGGGTCATCTTGATTTTTATCCTGATGCAGGGTCGTCACTTTGTTAACCCCTCCGTCTTTGGCCCTGGGTGGTTCGGAATCCACAGGGGTTCTAGTTGGGAGGCAGCAACGGATATTTCTTCTACTGTATAACATTCTAATTTTTTCTCTCGCTTTATGGGGTCGACAATTGTTAATTCTTCTCTTTCTATAATACTCTGATACTTTCTCTTGGTACTAAAATTATCGACTTTTCTTTTATAACTTATCGACTTTACTGACTAAATTCCTGAAGAGAACAAGGCTCGAAGGAAAAGATAAAAACTTCTTTTACTGTAGTTTACTTCTCAAAATGTACAGGTAGTGCTCTGAATTTACAGGGGTAGAGGTTCGACCACTTTCGACCATGGCTCAGGCCGGAATCTAAAAATATTAAGGAGGCAAGGGGCCTCTGCCCCCTCCCCGCAGCGAGGCTGCTAACAAGGGAGTCTCTTAGCAGTGACCAAGGCAGAGAGCCGTAATGAAGTGAAGTTCATTTTACAAATACATCTATAATATAAACCTAAATGTTAGGGGACGGCAGTTGAAGGTTAAGTTTCCCCCCTTTTAAACACGATCAGATGGTTGAAAGATTCCAAATAAAATTTAAAAAAAAATAAAAAATAAAAAAAACGTTTTTTTTTTTGCCGATTCTTCATTTCTGAAGGCGATACCATTTCGTAGTAGTACATAAGTACAATTTAAGTACACCACTGAGCACATTTTCGTTTTGGTTTATTACAATTATGATTGCGATTATGGATTACTTTCCATTCGCTTATGATTGTCCCTTACAGTTCTATTAAAGTACATTCTTACATTATATATTAAGTCATTACATTCAATTACAGTTTCATTGAAGTACATTACGTCGTTTACCATTCTTACAGTGTTTTTATGTATTTATATATGGTTATAATATATGGTTATAATATATGGTTATTATATATGGTTATTAGTACAACACAAGTACTTGAGCACATACAAGATAATTTATATACAACATAATATATTAGATTATTTTATATGCTATAAATTTGGATCAGAGCGAGAGGAGATATTTATCTTAGAAGCAGCGTTCAATTTTGCTGTGATTCGCGAATTCGACCACTCACCTAAGCCTAATGCATATCTTGTGAGGGGTGAACGCACTTGAAAAAAAAAAATAAAAAAAAAATACATGTGGACGTATTTTACATGTACGTAATAAAATAGGTTGTGTGCGTAATATAGACGCGTAAAATATGGACTGATAGGTTGAAAGGTATCAGTAGACAATAGGTACGAAACAACATAAATAATGATGTATAGAGAATGAAGTTTTTCTTTTTATTATTATTATTATTATTATTATTATTATTATTATTAAAGAATTTACCATACATTCAATACGGAAGATGTCCAAATACTAAACACGTGATTCAGTGTTCAAGGTATGGAAAACGTGAAGAGAATTAAGTTACTTCGTGACGTCATAGTTATTCACATTATGTCATACGTACAGTATAACTGTAAGTCATTATTTGGGAGGACCTAAATGAAACGAATTAAAGACGGAGTGGGTATCAAGGACTAAGAAGCACAACTACGGGTTCCAATCCTCTTATATGCAATGTGTATGTATAATCTAGGGTCGAGGGTGAGATGCAAGACAATCATAATTAATTATAATAACTTCTATAACAAATGGAAAATGGATACGACTAAACCATAGATATGGTAGATCGTAGGGTTGTGACACGAACAAAAATAGGAAGCTACAAGTAAAATTATTATCCAAACTCGCGTTAAGCGATTTTGGTTCTTATGTAAAAATGAATATTGATTATTCATTGTTCATTTTTACATTGCTCTCCCCTTTAAAAAATGATATTTATACAATAATCTAATAGGGTACCATTAATACAATACAAATGAGAAAATAACATCCTAACTACTTCAAGTTAGATGACGAATTTTTCTTTACATTACAAATTTTTATACAGAACAAGTGAGTTATTATAATATAAAAAATTCAAAGATTAATACTTTAATTTAGACAAACATTTAAGTTAGACAAACAATGATATGGTTAAAAAAAATTTCAAAATTTTATTTTTCTGTGGGATAAATTATGTACATAATGAATAGAGTAGATAAAAGGGAAAACGTACATCGTACAATCTATAAGCTAATTTTTATTGACTATTGTAGGTAAAAAATCGAATTACGTAATGGATGATGTATAGACCTGTGGTATAGTGTGTGTTCGTGTGTATTAGGTACAAAGTGTGTATCTTATAATTTTGAGGGACAGATTAGCTGAGAGGATTGTTAAATTAACTGAATAAATGCCTGAGCAAAAATTTATATATAGTAAGCAAAAATGCTTAAGACTATATAAATAGCAGAGTTAGCACTTACACGCAATGAAATAGTTTATTGTGATATCCAATGATTTTAGCATAAGGTTTGTATATATATATATATAGTGTGCATACATGCGTGTGTATGTGTAGGGATTTGGAAGGTTTTTGAATTAACAAAGTTTAAAAATAATGTATAATAATTTAAGATGGGTTTAGGGTTATAAAATCTTTTAAGTCAATTATTGTTGTTATTATTATTATTATCATTATTATTATTATTATAAAATCCTTTAAGTTCAAGGTAGTATTTAAGTATTTAATTAAATCAGTTACACGTATTAAGGTAATAAAAAAAACGTACTTAGAGGACCTTACAAGTAATGAAAGTAAATCTAGTGGTATTAAAAATTAAATTTTGAAGATGGAATTAAAATCGACTAGTAACATTCCTAGCTATATATGAACTATATAACCATTAACATTAACCAGAAGTATCGGTCTGATAATTGAATTAAGAAAATTAAGAATGCAAATTAAAAATAGAAATCAATTATGCATTTTAATGAACTAAATATATAGTATACTTAAAAATAAAAAACACAACTTAACATAAATTGAGGTTATGTTCCACAGTACCAAAGAGGAATTAACCATGATTGAACCATTTCTCTGGTTGACACTGGGTTCAACTGGGGTTCGGGTGTTAAAATAAAATAAAATAAAACAAAGTTTGGAGTACTACGTTCGGGGAATTGAGTGACTAAGCAGGGGGTATAAGTCTGAAATTGACAATTACATCTTTTCGTGAGCACTTTGCTCTTTTTTTTCTTTTTTTTTTAAAGATTGCTTGTCACACTACTTAGAATAAAAATTAAAAGAGTTCAAACAAAATGGACGGGCGGCATGTTCCTCATATACATTACAATAATTATCAAAATCGTTACAACCTTTGTAAAAACGGTTTTGGTTACAAATAAGAAAATACATAACTATATATTTATATACGCAACAATGGCATGAAAAGAAAGACAAATCGGTCAATTTCCTTCTTACAAACAAACAAAAAAAACAACTTAAAGACACAAACCGGTCAATTCAGGTTGAATTTAATTCTCTTTTACAAAAAAAAAAAAGGTTGAATTAAATTCTTAGATTACATTTTCTTAAATTAAATTCTCTTAAATTACAAAGAAAAAGTTGAATTCAATTGACTGCGTTGAAATGACTTGGGACTTAAAACTAACTTCTTCAAAACTAACTTCTTCAAAACTATCTTCTTCAAAACTAACTTCTTCAAAACTAACTTCTTCAAAACTAACTTCTTCAAACTAACTTCTTCAAAACTGGCTTCTTGAAAACTGGCTTCTTCAAAACTGGCTTCTTGAAAACTGACTTCTTGAAAACTGGCTTCTTGAAAACTGGCTTCTTCAAAACTGGCTTCTTCAAAACTGGCTTCTTCAAACTGGCTTTTCAAAACTGACTTCTTCAAAACTGACTTCTTCAAACTGACTACTTCAAAACTGGCTTCTTCAAAACTGGCTTCTGTAATCTCTGGGCGGTTGTCCCTCTTGGATGCAACCTATTGACTTGAACTCTTATCAAGTATCTTGAAACTGTCTAACTTGAACTTAACTGAAAATGGAAAATGACTGCACTTGATCTCTATCAGTGGGGACTATTAACCTCTGTTTTGGTTGTCCCTCTTGGCGCAACCTTCTGACTTGACCTCTTATCAAGTATTTCTATAAATCTCTGGGGCGGTTGTCCCGCTTGGCGCAACCTTCTGACTTCACCTCTTATCAAGTATTTCTATAAATCTCTGGGGCGGTTGTCCCTCTTGGCGCAACCTTCTGACTTGACCTCTTATCAAGTATTTCCATAAATCTCTGGGCGGTTGTCCCTCTTGGATACAACCTTCTGACTTCAAACTGACTTCAAAACTGACTTCAAAACTGAGTTGCAACTTATTTGCACTAAAACTGACTTCAAAACTGAGTTGCAACTTATTTGCAACTAAAACTGACTTCAAACTGACTTGCAACTTATTTGCAACTAAACTGACTTCAAAACTGACTTCAAAACTGACTTAAAAAATCTCTCTAAATCTATAAACTCTCTATAAACACACTCTTTCTTAATTTGCAAGTCAATTCAATTCAATAATTTGAAAAAAATTGTAAACAAAAATAAAAATGTAAACAACATTTCACTCCGGTACTATTATGTTTGGTACATAAAATAAAATTATTCTATACTGAATATAATAGTGAAAATAACTGAAATTAGCTCTTTGAAATTAACTCTTGAAATTAACTCTCTGAAATTACTCTCTGAAATTAACTCTCTGAAATTAACTCTGTTACATTTAACTTCTCTTACTTTTAACTTCTCTTACTTTTAACTTCTCCTACTTTTAACTTCTCTTACTTTTAACTTCTCTTACATTTAACTTCTCTTACATTTAACTTCTGTGAAAATTACTGTTTCACTAAAAAAAATGTATCACTGGTGTCTGAAGTGTTCACTGTGTTTTGTGTTAATTCTGGCTCAATACTAAATATTAACTGTTAATAATACTGACTTTTCAAATGTTTACAAATTACTTAAAAAAACAACTCTGTACTTAACAAAATTTCTACGGCGAAATCCTTGACGTGTCCTGAAGACGTGTCTTGCTGGCTACTTCTTCTTGGATGAAAACTAGGCGTGGAGAACTTCGAGTCGTGACACACCGGTTCAAGGTGGATGTTACGAACAAGAAGTCGTGACACGCCGGTCAAATGGTGGGCCGCCACTTGTTAAACTCTTGGCTACAGACTCTCCAGACTGTTATGCCAATATCTTCTATGTGCTTGGGTCATCTTGATTTTTATCCTGATGCAGGGTCGTCACTTTGTTAACCCCTCCGTCTTTGGCCCTGGGGTGGTTCGGAATCCACAGGGGTTCTAGTTGGGAGGCAGCAACGGATATTTCTTCTACTGTATAACATTCTAATTTTTTCTCTCGCTTTATGGGGTCGACAATTGTTAATTCTTCTCTTTCTATAATACTCTGATACTTTCTCTTGGTACTAAAATTATCGACTTTTCTTTTATAACTTATCGACTTTACTGACTAAATTCCTGAAGAGAACAAGGCTCGAAGGAAAAGATAAAAACTTCTTTTACTGTAGTTTACTTCTCAAAATGTACAGGTAGTGCTCTGAATTTACAGGGGTAGAGGTTCGACCACTTTCGACCATGGCTCAGCCGGAATCTAAAAATATTAAGGAGGCAAGGGGCCTCTGCCCCCTCCCCGCAGCGAGGCTGCTAACAAGGGAGTCTCTTAGCAGTGACCAAGGCAGAGAGCCGTAATGAAGTGAAGTTCATTTTACAAATACATCTATAATATAAGCCTAAATGTTAGGGGACGGCAGTTGAAGGTTAAGTTTCCCCCCTTTTAAACACGATCAGATGGTTGAAAGATTCCAAATAAAATTTTAAAAAAAATAAAAAAATAAAAAAAACGTTTTTTTTTTTGCCGATTCTTCATTTCTGAAGGCGATACCATTTCGTAGTAGTACATAAGTACAATTTAAGTACACCACTGAGCACATTTTCGTTTTGGTTTATTACAATTATGATTGCGATTATGGATTACTTTCCATTCGCTTATGATTGTCCCTTACAGTTCTATTAAAGTACATTCTTACATTATATATTAAGTCATTACATTCAATTACAGTTTCATTGAAGTACATTACGTCGTTTACCATTCTTACAGTGTTTTTATGTATTTATATATGGTTATAATATATGGTTATAATATATGGTTATTATATATGGTTATTAGTACAACACAAGTACTTGAGCACATACAAGATAATTTATATACAACATAATATATTAGATTATTTTATATGCTATAAATTTGGATCAGAGCGAGAGGAGATATTTATCTTAGAAGCAGCGTTCAATTTTGCTGTGATTCGCGAATTCGACCACTCACCTAAGCCTAATGCATATCTTGTGAGGGGTGAACGCACTTGAAAAAAAAAATAAAAAAAAAAATACATGTGGACGTATTTTACATGTACGTAATAAAATAGGTTGTGTGCGTAATATAGACGCGTAAAATATGGACTGATAGGTTGAAAGGTATCAGTAGACAATAGGTACGAAACAACATAAATAATGATGTATAGAGAATGAAGTTTTTCTTTTTATTATTATTATTATTATTATTATTATTATTATTATTAAAGAATTTACCATACATTCAATACGGAAGATGTCCAAATACTAAACACGTGATTCAGTGTTCAAGGTATGGAAAACGTGAAGAGAATTAAGTTACTTCGTGACGTCATAGTTATTCACATTATGTCATACGTACAGTATAACTGTAAGTCATTATTTGGGAGGACCTAAATGAAACGAATTAAAGACGGAGTGGGTATCAAGGACTAAGAAGCACAACTACGGGTTCCAATCCTCTTATATGCAATGTGTATGTATAATCTAGGGTCGAGGGTGAGATGCAAGACAATCATAATTAATTATAATAACTTCTATAACAAATGGAAAATGGATACGACTAAACCATAGATATGGTAGATCGTAGGGTTGTGACACGAACAAAAATAGGAAGCTACAAGTAAAATTATTATCCAAACTCGCGTTAAGCGATTTTGGTTCTTATGTAAAAATGAATATTGATTATTCATTGTTCATTTTTACATTGCTCTCCCCTTTAAAAAATGATATTTATACAATAATCTAATAGGGTACCATTAATACAATACAAATGAGAAAATAACATCCTAACTACTTCAAGTTAGATGACGAATTTTTCTTTACATTACAAATTTTTATACAGAACAAGTGAGTTATTATATAATATAAAAAATTCAAAGATTAATACTTTAATTTAGACAAACATTTAAGTTAGACAAACAATGATATGGTTAAAAAAAATTTCAAAATTTTATTTTTCTGTGGGATAAATTATGTACATAATGAATAGAGTAGATAAAAGGGAAAAACGTACATCGTACAATCTATAAGCTAATTTTTATTGACTATTGTAGGTAAAAAATCGAATTACGTAATGGATGATGTATAGACCTGTGGTATAGTGTGTGTTCGTGTGTATTAGGTACAAAGTGTGTATCTTATAATTTTGAGGGACAGATTAGCTGAGAGGATTGTTAAATTAACTGAATAAATGCCTGAGCAAAAATTTATATATAGTAAGCAAAAATGCTTAAGACTATATAAATAGCAGAGTTAGCACTTACACGCAATGAAATAGTTTATTGTGATATCCAATGATTTTAGCATAAGGTTTGTATATATATATATATATGTGCATACATGCGTGTGTATGTGTAGGGATTTGGAAGGTTTTTGAATTAACAAAGTTTAAAAAATAATGTATAATAATTTAAGATGGGTTTAGGGTTATAAAATCTTTTAAGTCAATTATTGTTGTTATTATTATTATTATCATTATTATTATTATTATAAAATCCTTTAAGTTCAAGGTAGTATTTAAGTATTTAATTAAATCAGTTACACGTATTAAGGTAATAAAAAAAACGTACTTAGAGGACCTTACAAGTAATGAAAGTAAATCTAGTGGTATTAAAAATTAAATTTTGAAGATGGAATTAAAATCGACTAGTAACATTCCTAGCTATATATGAACTATATAACCATTAACATTAACCAGAAGTATCGGTCTGATAATTGAATTAAGAAAATTAAGAATGCAAATTAAAAATAGAAATCAATTATGCATTTTAATGAACTAAATATATAGTATACTTAAAAATAAAAAACAACTTAACATAAATTGAGGTTATGTTCCATAGTACCAAAGAGGAATTAACCATGATTGAACCATTTCTCTGGTTGACACTGGGTTCAACTGGGGTTCGGGTGTTAAAATAAAATAAAATAAAAACAAAGTTTGGAGTACTACGTTCGGGGGAATTGAGTGACTAAGCAGGGGGGTATAAGTCTGAAATTGACAATTACATCTTTTCGTGAGCACTTTGCTCTTTTTTTTTTTTTTTTTTTTAAAGATTGCTTGTCACACTACTTAGAATAAAAATTAAAAGAGTTCAAACAAAATGGACGGGCGGCATGTTCCTCATATACATTACAATAATTATCAAAATCGTTACAACCTTTGTAAAAACGGTTTTGGTTACAAATAAGAAAATACATAACTATATATTTATATACGCAACAATGGCATGAAAAGGAAAGACAAATCGGTCAATTTCCTTCTTACAAACAAACAAAAAAACAACTTAAAGACACAAACCGGTCAATTCAGGTTGAATTTAATTCTCTTTTACAAAAAAAAAAAAGGTTGAATTAAATTCTTAGATTACATTTTCTTAAATTAAATTCTCTTAAATTACAAAGAAAAAGTTGAATTCAATTGACTGCGTTGAAATGACTTGGGACTTAAAAACTAACTTCTTCAAAACTAACTTCTTCAAAACTATCTTCTTCAAAACTAACTTCTTCAAAACTAACTTCTTCAAAACTAAGTTCTTCAAAACTAACTTCTTGAAAACTGGCTTCTTCAAAACTGGCTTCTTCAAAACTGGCTTCTTGAAAACTGACTTCTTGAAAACTGGCTTCTTCAAAACTGGCTTCTTCAAAACTGGCTTCTTCAAAACTGGCTTCTTCAAAACTGGCTTCTTCAAAACTGACTTCTTCAAAACTGACTTCTTCAAAACTGACTTCTTCAAAACTGGCTTCTTCAAAACTGGCTTCTGTAATCTCTGGGGCGGTTGTCCCTCTTGGATGCAACCTATTGACTTGAACTCTTATCAAGTATCTTGAAACTGTCTAACTTGAACTTAACTGAAAATGGAAAATGACTGCACTTGATCTCTATCAAGTGGGGACTATTAACCTCTGTTTTGGTTGTCCCTCTTGGCGCAACCTTCTGACTTGACCTCTTATCAAGTATTTCTATAAATCTCTGGGGCGGTTGTCCCGCTTGGCGCAACCTTCTGACTTCACCTCTTATCAAGTATTTCTATAAATCTCTGGGGCGGTTGTCCCTCTTGGCGCAACCTTCTGACTTGACCTCTTATCAAGTATTTCCATAAATCTCTGGGGCGGTTGACCCTCTTGGATACAACCTTCTGACTTCAAAACTGACTTCAAAACTGACTTCAAAACTGAGTTGCAACTTATTTGCAACTAAAACTGACTTCAAAACTGAGTTGCAACTTATTTGCAACTAAAACTGACTTCAAAACTGACTTGCAACTTATTTGCAACTAAAACTGACTTCAAAACTGACTTGCAACTTATTTGCAACTAAAACTGACTTCAAAACTGACTTGCAACTTATTTGCAACTAAAACTGACTTCAAAACTGACTTCAAAACTGACTTAAAAAATCTCTCTAAATCTATAAACTCTCTATAAACACACTCTTTCTTAATTTGCAAGTCAATTCAATTCAATAATTTGAAAAAAATTGTAAACAAAAATAAAAAATGTAAACAACATTTCACTCCGGTACTATTATGTTTGGTACATAAAATAAAATTATTCTATACTGAATATAATAGCGAAAATAACTGAAATTAGCTCTCTGAAATTAACTCTCTGAAATTAACTCTCTGAAATTAACTCTCTGAAATTAACTCTCTGAAATTAACTCTCTGAAAACTCTCTGAACTCTGTTACATTTAACTTCTCTTACTTTTAACTTCTCTTACTTTTAACTTCTCCTACTTTTAACTTCTCTTACTTTTAACTTCTCTTACATTTAACTTCTCTTACATTTAACTTCTCTTACATTTAACTTCTGTGAAAATTAATGTTTCACTAAAAAAAAATGTATCACTGGTGTCTGAAGTGTTCACTGTGTTTTGTGTTAATTCTGGCTCAATACTAAATATTAACTGTTAATAATACTGACTTTTCAAATGTTTACAAATTACTTAAAAAAACAACTCTGTACTTAACAAAATTTCTACGGCGAAATCCTTGACGTGTCCTGAAGACGTGTCTTGCTGGCTACTTCTTCTTGGATGAAAACTAGGCGTGGAGAACTTCGAGTCGTGACACACCGGTTCAAGGGTGGATGTTACGAACAAGAAGTCGTGACACGCCGGTCAAATGGTGGGCCGCCACTTGTTAAACTCTTGGCTACAGACTCTCCAGACTGTTATGCCAATATCTTCTATGTGCTTGGGTCATCTTGATTTTTATCCTGATGCAGGGTCGTCACTTTGTTAACCCCTCCGTCTTTGGCCCTGGGGTGGTTCGGAATCCACAGGGGTTCTAGTTGGGAGGCAGCAACGATATTTCTTCTACTGTATAACATTCTAATTTTTTCTCTCGCTTTATGGGGTCGACAATTGTTAATTCTTCTCTTTCTATAATACTCTGATACTTTCTCTTGGTACTAAAATTATCGACTTTTCTTTTATAACTTATCGACTTTACTGACTAAATTCCTGAAGAGAACAAGGCTCGAAGGAAAAGATAAAAACTTCTTTTACTGTAGTTTACTTCTCAAAATGTACAGGTAGTGCTCTGAATTTACAGGGGTAGAGGTTCGACCACTTTCGACCATGGCTCAGCCGGAATCTAAAAATATTAAGGAGGCAAGGGGCCTCTGCCCCCTCCCCGCAGCGAGGCTGCTAACAAGGGAGTCTCTTAGCAGTGACCAAGGCAGAGAGCCGTAATGAAGTGAAGTTCATTTTACAAATACATCTATAATATAAACCTAAATGTTAGGGGACGGCAGTTGAAGGTTAAGTTTCCCCCTTTTAAACACGATCAGATGGTTGAAAGATTCCAAATAAAATTTAAAAAAAAATAAAAAAATAAAAAAAACGTTTTTTTTTTTGCCGATTCTTCATTTCTGAAGGCGATACCATTTCGTAGTAGTACATAAGTACAATTTAAGTACACCACTGAGCACATTTTCGTTTTGGTTTATTACAATTATGATTGCGATTATGGATTACTTTCCATTCGCTTATGATTGTCCCTTACAGTTCTATTAAAGTACATTCTTACATTATATATTAAGTCATTACATTCAATTACAGTTTCATTGAAGTACATTACGTCGTTTACCATTCTTACAGTGTTTTTATGTATTTATATATGGTTATAATATATGGTTATAATATATGGTTATTATATATGGTTATTAGTACAACACAAGTACTTGAGCACATACAAGATAATTTATATACAACATAATATATTAGATTATTTTATATGCTATAAATTTGGATCAGAGCGAGAGGAGATATTTATCTTAGAAGCAGCGTTCAATTTTGCTGTGATTCGCGAATTCGACCACTCACCTAAGCCTAATGCATATCTTGTGAGGGGTGAACGCACTTGAAAAAAAAAAAAAAAAAAAAAATACATGTGGACGTATTTTACATGTACGTAATAAAATAGGTTGTGTGCGTAATATAGACGCGTAAAATATGGACTGATAGGTTGAAAGGTATCAGTAGACAATAGGTACGAAACAACATAAATAATGATGTATAGAGAATGAAGTTTTTCTTTTTATTATTATTATTATTATTATTATTATTATTATTATTATTAAAGAATTTACCATACATTCAATACGGAAGATGTCCAAATACTAAACACGTGATTCAGTGTTCAAGGTATGGAAAACGTGAAGAGAATTAAGTTACTTCGTGACGTCATAGTTATTCACATTATGTCATACGTACAGTATAACTGTAAGTCATTATTTGGGAGGACCTAAATGAAACGAATTAAAGACGGAGTGGGTATCAAGGACTAAGAAGCACAACTACGGGTTCCAATCCTCTTATATGCAATGTGTATGTATAATCTAGGGTCGAGGGTGAGATGCAAGACAATCATAATTAATTATAATAACTTCTATAACAAATGGAAAATGGATACGACTAAACCATAGATATGGTAGATCGTAGGGTTGTGACACGAACAAAAATAGGAAGCTACAAGTAAAATTATTATCCAAACTCGCGTTAAGCGATTTTGGTTCTTATGTAAAAATGAATATTGATTATTCATTGTTCATTTTTACATTGCTCTCCCCTTTAAAAAATGATATTTATACAATAATCTAATAGGGTACCATTAATACAATACAAATGAGAAAATAACATCCTAACTACTTCAAGTTAGATGACGAATTTTTCTTTACATTACAAATTTTTATACAGAACAAGTGAGTTATTATATAATATAAAAAATTCAAAGATTAATACTTTAATTTAGACAAACATTTAAGTTAGACAAACAATGATATGGTTAAAAAAAATTTCAAAATTTTATTTTTCTGTGGGATAAATTATGTACATAATGAATAGAGTAGATAAAAGGGAAAACGTACATCGTACAATCTATAAGCTAATTTTTATTGACTATTGTAGGTAAAAAATCGAATTACGTAATGGATGATGTATAGACCTGTGGTATAGTGTGTGTTCGTGTGTATTAGGTACAAAGTGTGTATCTTATAATTTTGAGGGACAGATTAGCTGAGAGGATTGTTAAATTAACTGAATAAATGCCTGAGCAAAAATTATATATAGTAAGCAAAAATGCTTAAGACTATATAAATAGCAGAGTTAGCACTTACACGCAATGAAATAGTTTATTGTGATATCCAATGATTTTAGCATAAGGTTTGTATATATATATATATAGTGTGCATACATGCGTGTGTATGTGTAGGGATTTGGAAGGTTTTTGAATTAACAAAGTTTAAAAAATAATGTATAATAATTTAAGATGGGTTTAGGGTTATAAAATCTTTTAAGTCAATTATTGTTGTTATTATTATTATTATCATTATTATTATTATTATAAAATCCTTTAAGTTCAAGGTAGTATTTAAGTATTTAATTAAATCAGTTACACGTATTAAGGTAATAAAAAAAACGTACTTAGAGGACCTTACAAGTAATGAAAGTAAATCTAGTGGTATTAAAAATTAAATTTTGAAGATGGAATTAAAATCGACTAGTAACATTCCTAGCTATATGAACTATATAACCATTAACATTAACCAGAAGTATCGGTCTGATAATTGAATTAAGAAAATTAAGAATGCAAATTAAAAATAGAAATCAATTATGCATTTTAATGAACTAAAATATAGTATACTTAAAAATAAAAAACACAACTTAACATAAATTGAGGTTATGTTCCACAGTACCAAAGAGGAATTAACCATGATTGAACCATTTCTCTGGTTGACACTGGGTTCAACTGGGGTTCGGGTGTTAAAATAAAATAAAATAAAAACAAAGTTTGGAGTACTACGTTCGGGGGAATTGAGTGACTAAGCAGGGGGGTATAAGTCTGAAATTGACAATTACATCTTTTCGTGAGCACTTTGCTCTTTTTTTTTTTTTTTTTTTAAAGATTGCTTGTCACACTACTTAGAATAAAAATTAAAAGAGTTCAAACAAAATGGACGGGCGGCATGTTCCTCATATACATTACAATAATTATCAAAATCGTTACAACCTTTGTAAAAACGGTTTTGGTTACAAATAAGAAAATACATAACTATATATTATATACGCAACAATGGCATGAAAAGGAAAGACAAATCGGTCAATTTCCTTCTTACAAACAAACAAAAAAAACAACTTAAAGACACAAACCGGTCAATTCAGGTTGAATTTAATTCTCTTTTACAAAAAAAAAAAAAGGTTGAATTAAATTCTTAGATTACATTTTCTTAAATTAAATTCTCTTAAATTACAAAGAAAAAGTTGAATTCAATTGACTGCGTTGAAATGACTTGGGACTTAAAAACTAACTTCTTCAAAACTAACTTCTTCAAAACTATCTTCTTCAAAACTAACTTCTTCAAAACTAACTTCTTCAAAACTAACTTCTTAAAACTAACTTCTTCAAAGCTTCTTCAAAACTGGCTTCTTCAAAACTGGCTTCTTGAAAACTGACTTCTTGAAAACTGCTTCTGAAAACTGGCTTCTTCAAAACTGGCTTCTTCAAAACTGGCTTCTTCAAAACTGGCTTCTTCAAAACTGACTTCTTCAAAACTGACTTCTTCAAAACTGACTTCTTCAAAACTGGCTTCTTCAAAACTGGCTTCTGTAATCTCTGGGGCGGTTGTCCCTCTTGGATGCAACCTATTGACTTGAACTCTTATCAAGTATCTTGAAACTGTCTAACTTGAACTTAACTGAAAATGGAAAATGACTGCACTTGATCTCTATCAAGTGGGGGACTATTAACCTCTGTTTTGGTTGTCCCTCTTGGCGCAACCTTCTGACTTGACCTCTTATCAAGTATTTCTATAAATCTCTGGGGCGGTTGTCCCGCTTGGCGCAACCTTCTGACTTCACCTCTTATCAAGTATTTCTATAAATCTCTGGGGCGGTTGTCCCTCTTGGCGCAACCTTCTGACTTGACCTCTTATCAAGTATTTCCATAAATCTCTGGGGCGGTTGTCCCTCTTGGATACAACCTTCTGACTTCAAAACTGACTTCAAACTGACTTCAAAACTGAGTTGCAACTTATTTGCAACTAAAACTGACTTCAAAACTGACTTGCAACTTATTTGCAACTAAAACTGACTTCAAAACTGACTTGCAACTTATTTGCAACTAAAACTGACTTCAAAACTGACTTCAAAACTGACTTAAAAAATCTCTCTAAATCTATAAACTCTCTATAAACACACTCTTTCTTAATTTGCAAGTCAATTCAATTCAATAATTTGAAAAAAATTGTAAACAAAAATAAAAAATGTAAACAACATTTCACTCCGGTACTATTATGTTTGGTACATAAAATAAAATTATTCTATACTGAATATAATAGTGAAAATAACTGAAATTAGCTCTTTGAAATTAACTCTCTGAAATTAACTCTCTGAAATTAACTCTCTGAAATTAACTCTCTGAAATTAACTCTCTGAATTAACTCTGTTACTTTAACTTCTCTTACTTTTAACTTCTCTTACTTTTAACTTCTCCTACTTTTAACTTCTCTTACTTTTAACTTCTCTTACATTTAACTTCTCTTACATTTAACTTCTGTGAAAATTACTGTTTCACTAAAAAAAAATGTATCACTGGTGTCTGAAGTGTTCACTGTGTTTTGTGTTAATTCTGGCTCAATACTAAATATTAACTGTTAATAATACTGACTTTTCAAATGTTTACAAATTACTTAAAAAAACAACTCTGTACTTAACAAAATTTCTACGGCGAAATCCTTGACGTGTCCTGAAGACGTGTCTTGCTGGCTACTTCTTCTTGGATGAAAACTAGGCGTGGAGAACTTCGAGTCGTGACACACCGGTTCAAGGGTGGATGTTACGAACAAGAAGTCGTGACACGCCGGTCAAATGGTGGGCCGCCACTTGTTAAACTCTTGGCTACAGACTCTCCAGACTGTTATGCCAATATCTTCTATGTGCTTGGGTCATCTTGATTTTTATCCTGATGCAGGGTCGTCACTTTGTTAACCCCTCCGTCTTTGGCCCTGGGGTGGTTCGGAATCCACAGGGGTTCTAGTTGGGAGGCAGCAACGGATATTTCTTCTACTGTATAACATTCTAATTTTTTCTCTCGCTTTATGGGGTCGACAATTGTTAATTCTTCTCTTTCTATAATACTCTGATACTTTCTCTTGGTACTAAAATTATCGACTTTTCTTTTATAACTTATCGACTTTACTGACTAAATTCCTGAAGAGAACAAGGCTCGAAGGAAAAGATAAAAACTTCTTTTACTGTAGTTTACTTCTCAAAATGTACAGGTAGTGCTCTGAATTTACAGGGGTAGAGGTTCGACCACTTTCGACCATGGCTCAGGCCGGAATCTAAAAATATTAAGGAGGCAAGGGGCCTCTGCCCCCTCCCCGCAGCGAGGCTGCTAACAAGGGAGTCTCTTAGCAGTGACCAAGGCAGAGAGCCGTAATGAAGTGAAGTTCATTTTACAAATACATCTATAATATAAACCTAAATGTTAGGGGACGGCAGTTGAAGGTTAAGTTTCCCCCCTTTTAAACACGATCAGATGGTTGAAAGATTCCAAATAAAATTTTAAAAAAAAATAAAAAAATAAAAAAAAACGTTTTTTTTTTTGCCGATTCTTCATTTCTGAAGGCGATACCATTTCGTAGTAGTACATAAGTACAATTTAAGTACACCACTGAGCACATTTTCGTTTTGGTTTATTACAATTATGATTGCGATTATGGATTACTTTCCATTCGCTTATGATTGTCCCTTACAGTTCTATTAAAGTACATTCTTACATTATATATTAAGTCATTACATTCAATTACAGTTTCATTGAAGTACATTACGTCGTTTACCATTCTTACAGTGTTTTTATGTATTTATATATGGTTATAATATATGGTTATAATATATGGTTATTATATATGGTTATTAGTACAACACAAGTACTTGAGCACATACAAGATAATTTATATACAACATAATATATTAGATTATTTTATATGCTATAAATTTGGATCAGAGCGAGAGGAGATATTTATCTTAGAAGCAGCGTTCAATTTTGCTGTGATTCGCGAATTCGACCACTCACCTAAGCCTAATGCATATCTTGTGAGGGGTGAACGCACTTGAAAAAAAAAAAAAAAAAAAAAATACATGTGGACGTATTTTACATGTACGTAATAAAATAGGTTGTGTGCGTAATATAGACGCGTAAAATATGGACTGATAGGTTGAAAGGTATCAGTAGACAATAGGTACGAAACAACATAAATAATGATGTATAGAGAATGAAGTTTTTCTTTTATTATTATTATTATTATTATTATTATTATTATTATTATTAAAGAATTTACCATACATTCAATACGGAAGATGTCCAAATACTAAACACGTGATTCAGTGTTCAAGGTATGGAAAACGTGAAGAGAATTAAGTTACTTCGTGACGTCATAGTTATTCACATTATGTCATACGTACAGTATAACTGTAAGTCATTATTTGGGAGGACCTAAATGAAACGAATTAAAGACGGAGTGGGTATCAAGGACTAAGAAGCACAACTACGGGTTCCAATCCTCTTATATGCAATGTGTATGTATAATCTAGGGTCGAGGGTGAGATGCAAGACAATCATAATTAATTATAATAACTTCTATAACAAATGGAAAATGGATACGACTAAACCATAGATATGGTAGATCGTAGGGTTGTGACACGAACAAAAATAGGAAGCTACAAGTAAAATTATTATCCAAACTCGCGTTAAGCGATTTTGGTTCTTATGTAAAAATGAATATTGATTATTCATTGTTCATTTTTACATTGCTCTCCCCTTTAAAAAATGATATTTATACAATAATCTAATAGGGTACCATTAATACAATACAAATGAGAAAATAACATCCTAACTACTTCAAGTTAGATGACGAATTTTTCTTTACATTACAAATTTTTATACAGAACAAGTGAGTTATTATATAATATAAAAAATTCAAAGATTAATACTTTAATTTAGACAAACATTTAAGTTAGACAAACAATGATATGGTTAAAAAAAATTTCAAAATTTTATTTTTCTGTGGGATAAATTATGTACATAATGAATAGAGTAGATAAAAGGGAAAAACGTACATCGTACAATCTATAAGCTAATTTTTATTGACTATTGTAGGTAAAAAATCGAATTACGTAATGGATGATGTATAGACCTGTGGTATAGTGTGTGTTCGTGTGTATTAGGTACAAAGTGTGTATCTTATAATTTTGAGGGACAGATTAGCTGAGAGGATTGTTAAATTAACTGAATAAATGCCTGAGCAAAAATTTATATATAGTAAGCAAAAATGCTTAAGACTATATAAATAGCAGAGTTAGCACTTACACGCAATGAAATAGTTTATTGTGATATCCAATGATTTTAGCATAAGGTTTGTATATATATATATATAGTGTGCATACATGCGTGTGTATGTGTAGGGATTTGGAAGGTTTTTGAATTAACAAAGTTTAAAAAATAATGTATAATAATTTAAGATGGGTTTAGGGTTATAAAATCTTTTAAGTCAATTATTGTTGTTATTATTATTATTATCATTATTATTATTATTATAAAATCCTTTAAGTTCAAGGTAGTATTTAAGTATTTAATTAAATCAGTTACACGTATTAAGGTAATAAAAAAAACGTACTTAGAGGACCTTACAAGTAATGAAAGTAAATCTAGTGGTATTAAAAATTAAATTTTGAAGATGGAATTAAAATCGACTAGTAACATTCCTAGCTATATATGAACTATATAACCATTAACATTAACCAGAAGTATCGGTCTGATAATTGAATTAAGAAAATTAAGAATGCAAATTAAAAATAGAAATCAATTATGCATTTTAATGAACTAAATATATAGTATACTTAAAAATAAAAAACACAACTTAACATAAATTGAGGTTATGTTCCATAGTACCAAAGAGGAATTAACCATGATTGAACCATTTCTCTGGTTGACACTGGGTTCAACTGGGGTTCGGGTGTTAAAATAAAATAAAATAAAAACAAAGTTTGGAGTACTACGTTCGGGGGAATTGAGTGACTAAGCAGGGGGGTATAAGTCTGAAATTGACAATTACATCTTTTCGTGAGCACTTTGCTCTTTTTTTTTTTTTTTTTTTAAAGATTGCTTGTCACACTACTTAGAATAAAAATTAAAAGAGTTCAAACAAAATGGACGGGCGGCATGTTCCTCATATACATTACAATAATTATCAAAATCGTTACAACCTTTGTAAAAACGGTTTTGGTTACAAATAAGAAAATACATAACTATATATTTATATACGCAACAATGGCATGAAAAGGAAAGACAAATCGGTCAATTTCCTTCTTACAAACAAACAAAAAAAACAACTTAAAGACACAAACCGGTCAATTCAGGTTGAATTTAATTCTCTTTTACAAAAAAAAAAAAGGTTGAATTAAATTCTTAGATTACATTTTCTTAAATTAAATTCTCTTAAATTACAAAGAAAAAGTTGAATTCAATTGACTGCGTTGAAATGACTTGGGACTTAAAAAACTAACTTCTTCAAAACTAACTTCTTCAAAACTATCTTCTTCAAAACTAACTTCTTCAAAACTAACTTCTTCAAAACTAACTTCTTCAAAACTGGCTTCTTCAAAACTGGCTTCTTCAAAACTGGCTTCTTGAAAACTGACTTCTTGAAAACTGGCTTCTTCAAAACTGGCTTCTTCAAAACTGGCTTCTTCAAAACTGGCTTCTTCAAAACTGACTTCTTCAAAACTGGCTTCTTCAAAACTGGCTTCTGTAATCTCTGGGGCGGTTGTCCCTCTTGGATGCAACCTATTGACTTGAACTCTTATCAAGTATCTTGAAACTGTCTAACTTGAACTTAACTGAAAATGGAAAATGACTGCACTTGATCTCTATCAAGTGGGGACTATTAACCTCTGTTTTGGTTGTCCCTCTTGGCGCAACCTTCTGACTTGACCTCTTATCAAGTATTTCTATAAATCTCTGGGGCGGTTGTCCCGCTTGGCGCAACCTTCTGACTTCACCTCTTATCAAGTATTTCTATAAATCTCTGGGGCGGTTGTCCCTCTTGGCGCAACCTTCTGACTTGACCTCTTATCAAGTATTTCCATAAATCTCTGGGGCGGTTGTCCCTCTTGGATACAACCTTCTGACTTCAAAACTGACTTCAAAACTGACTTCAAAACTGAGTTGCAACTTATTTGCAACTAAAACTGACTTCAAAACTGAGTTGCAACTTATTTGCAACTAAAACTGACTTCAAAACTGACTTGCAACTTATTTGCAACTAAAACTGACTTCAAAACTGACTCAACTTAGCAACTAAAACTGACTTCAAAACTGACTTCAAACTGACTTAAAAAATCTCTCTAAATCTATAAACTCTCTATAAACACACTCTTTCTTAATTTGCAAGTCAATTCAATTCAATAATTTGAAAAAAATTGTAAACAAAAATAAAAAATGTAAACAAATTTCACTCCGGTACTATTATGTTTGGTACATAAAATAAAATTATTCTATACTGAATATAATAGTGAAAATAACTGAAATTAGCTCTTTGAAATTAACTCTGAAATTAACTCTCTGAAATTAACTCTCTGAAATTAACTCTGACATTTAACTTCTCTTACTTTTAACTTCTCTTACTTTTAACTTCTCCTACTTTTAACTTCTCTTACTTTTAACTTCTCTTACATTTAACTTCTCTTACATTTAACTTCTCTTACATTTAACTTCTGTGAAAATTACTGTTTCACTAAAAAAAATGTATCACTGGTGTCTGAAGTGTTCACTGTGTTTTGTGTTAATTCTGGCTCAATACTAAATATTAACTGTTAATAATACTGACTTTTCAAATGTTTACAAATTACTTAAAAAAACAACTCTGTACTTAACAAAATTTCTACGGCGAAATCCTTGACGTGTCCTGAAGACGTGTCTTGCTGGCTACTTCTTTCTTGGATGAAAACTAGGCGTGGAGAACTTCGAGTCGTGACACACCGGTTCAAGGGTGGATGTTACGAACAAGAAGTCGTGACACGCCGGTCAAATGGTGGGCCGCCACTTGTTAAACTCTTGGCTACAGACTCTCCAGACTGTTATGCCAATATCTCTATGTGCTTGGGTCATCTTGATTTTTATCCTGATGCAGGGTCGTCACTTTGTTAACCCTCCGTCTTTGGCCCTGGGGTGGTTCGGAATCCACAGGGGTTCTAGTTGGGAGGCAGCAACGGATATTTCTTCTACTGTATAACATTCTAATTTTTTCTCTCGCTTTATGGGGTCGACAATTGTTAATTCTTCTCTTTCTATAATACTCTGATACTTTCTCTTGGTACTAAAATTATCGACTTTTCTTTTATAACTTATCGACTTTACTGACTAAATTCCTGAAGAGAACAGGCTCGAAGGAAAGATAAAAACTTCTTTTACTGTAGTTTACTTCTCAAAATGTACAGGTAGTGCTCTGAATTTACAGGGTAGAGGTTCGACCACTTTCGACCATGGCTCAGCCGGAATCTAAAAATATTAAGGAGGCAAGGGGCCTCTGCCCCCTCCCCGCCAGAGAGGCTGCTAACAAGGGATCTCTTTAGCAGTGACCAAGGCAGAGAGCCGTAATGAAGTGAAGTTCATTTTACAAATACATCATAATATAAACCTAAATGTTAGGGGACGGCAGTTGAAGGTTAAGTTTCCCCCCTTTTAAACACGATCAGATGGTTGAAAGATTCCAAATAAAATTTAAAAAAAATAAAAAAATAAAAAAAACGTTTTTTTTTTTGCCGATTCTTCATTTCTGAAGGCGATACCATTTCGTAGTAGTACATAAGTACAATTTAAGTACACCACTGAGCACATTTTCGTTTTGGTTTATTACAATTATGATTGCGATTATGGATTACTTTCCATTCGCTTATGATTGTCCCTTACAGTTCTATTAAAGTACATTCTTACATTATATATTAAGTCATTACATTCAATTACAGTTTCATTGAAGTACATTACGTCGTTTACCATTCTTACAGTGTTTTTATGTATTTATATGGTTATAATATATGGTTATAATATATGGTTATTATATATGGTTATTAGTACAACACAAGTACTTGAGCATACAAATAATTTAATACAACATAATATATTAGATTATTTATATGCTATAAATTGGATCAGAGCGAGAGGAGATATTTATCTTAGAAGCAGCGTTCAATTTTGCTGTGATTCGCGAATTCGCGATCGACGACGAACCACACACCTAAGCCTACATATCGCATATCTTGTGAGGGGTGAACGCACTTGAAACAAAAAAATAAAAAAAAAAAAATACATGTGGACGTATTTCATGTACGTAATAAAATAGGTTTGTGCGTAATATAGACGCGTAAAATATGGACTGATAGGTTGAAAGGTATCAGTAGACAATAGGTACGAAACACAACATAAATAATGATGTATAGAGAATGAAGTTTTTCTTTTTATTATTATTATTATTACAATTATTATTATTTTATTAAAGAATTTACCATACATTCAATACGGAAGATGTCCAATACTAAAACACGGTGATTCAGTGTTCAAGGTATGGAAAAACGTGAAGAGAATTAATTACTACTCTGTGACGTCATAGTTATTCACATTATGTCATACGTACAGTATAACTGTAAGTCTTATTTGGGAGGACCTAAATGAAACGAATTAAAGACGGAGTGGGTATCAAGGACTAAGAAGCACAACTACGGGTTCCAATCCTCTTATATGCAATGTGTATGTATAATCTAGGGTCGAGGGTGAGATGCAAGACAATCATAATTAATTATAATAACTTCTATAACAAATGGAAAATGGATACGACTAAACCATAGATATGGTAGATCGTAGGGTTGTGACACGAACAAATAGGAAGCTACAAGTAAAATTATTATCCAAACTCGCGTTAAGCGATTTTGGTGTTCTTATGTAAAAATGAATATTGATTATTCATTGTTCATTTTTACAGTGCTCACATTACATTAAAAAAATGTATTTATACAATAATCTAATAGGGTACCATTAATACAATACAAATGAGAAAATAACATCCTAACTACTTCAAGTTAGATGACGAATTTTTCTTTACATTACAAATTTTATACAGAACAAGTGAGTTATTATATAAAATAAAAAAATTCAAAGATAATACTTTTAATTTAGAACAAACATTTAAGTTAGACAAACAATGATATGGTTAAAAAAAATTTCAAAATTTTTATTTTTTTTCTGTGGGATAAATTATGTACATAATGAATAGAGTAGATAAAAGAAGGGAAAAACACGTACATCGTACAAATCTATAAGCTAATTTTTATTGACTATTGTAGGTAAAAAATCGAATTACGTAATGGATGATGTATAGACCTGTGGTATAGTGTGTGTTCGTGTGTATTAGGTACAAAGTGTGTATCTTATAATTTTGAGGGACAGATTAGCTGAGAGGATTGTTAAATTAACTGAATAAATGCCTGAGCAAAAATTTATATATAGTAAGCAAAAATGCTTAAGACTATATAAATAGCAGAGTTAGCACTTACACGCAATGAAATAGTTTATTGTGATATCCAATGATTTTAGCATAAGGTTTGTATATATATATATATAGTGTGCATACATGCGTGTGTATGTGTAGGGATTTGGAAGGTTTTTGAATTAACAAAGTTTAAAAAATAATGTATAATAATTTAAGATGGGTTTAGGGTTATAAAATCTTTTAAGTCAATTATTGTTGTTATTATTATTATTATCATTATTATTATTATTATAAAATCCTTTAAGTTCAAGGTAGTATTTAAGTATTTAATTAAATCAGTTACACGTATTAAGGTAATAAAAAAAACGTACTTAGAGGACCTTACAAGTAATGAAAGTAATCTAGTGGTATTAAAAATTAAATTTTGAAGATGGAATTAAAATCGACTAGTAACATTCCTAGCTATATATGAACTATATAACCATTAACATTAACCAGAAGTATCGGTCTGATAATTGAATTAAGAAAATTAAGAATGCAAATTAAAAATAGAAATCAATTATGCATTTTAATGAACTAATATATAGTATACTTAAAAATAAAAACACAACTTAACATAAATTGAGGTTATGTTCCATAGTACCAAAGAGGAATTAACCATGATTGAACCATTTCTCTGGTTGACACTGGGTTCAACTGGGGTTCGGGTGTTAAAATAAAATAAAATAAAACAAAGTTTGGAGTACTACGTTCGGGGGAATTGAGTGACTAAGCAGGGGGGTATAAGTCTGAAATTGACAATTACATCTTTTCGTGAGCACTTTGCTCTTTTTTTTTTTTTTTTTTTAAAGATTGCTTGTCACACTACTTAGAATAAAAATTAAAAGAGTTCAAACAAAATGGACGGGCGGCATGTTCCTCATATACATTACAATAATTATCAAAATCGTTACAACCTTTGTAAAAACGGTTTTGGTTACAAATAAGAAAATACATAACTATATATTTATATACGCAACAATGGCATGAAAAGGAAAGACAAATCGGTCAATTTCCTTCTTACAAACAAACAAAAAAACAACTTAAAGACACAAACCGGTCAATTCAGGTTGAATTTAATTCTCTTTTACAAAAAAAAAAAAGGTTGAATTAAATTCTTAGATTACATTTTCTTAAATTAAATTCTCTTAAATTACAAAGAAAAAGTTGAATTCAATTGACTGCGTTGAAATGACTTGGGACTTAAAAACTAACTTCTTCAAAACTAACTTCTTCAAAACTATCTTCTTCAAAACTAACTTCTTCAAAACTAACTTCTTCAAAACTAACTTCTTCAAAACTGGCTTCTTCAAAACTGGCTTCTTCAAAACTGGCTTCTTGAAAACTGACTTCTTGAAAACTGGCTTCTTCAAAACTGGCTTCTTCAAAACTGGCTTCTTCAAAACTGGCTTCTTCAAAACTGACTTCTTCAAAACTGGCTTCTTCAAAACTGGCTTCTGTAATCTCTGGGGCGGTTGTCCCTCTTGGATGCAACCTATTGACTTGAACTCTTATCAAGTATCTTGAAACTGTCTAACTTGAACTTAACTGAAAATGGAAAATGACTGCACTTGATCTCTATCAAGTGGGGACTATTAACCTCTGTTTTGGTTGTCCCTCTTGGCGCAACCTTCTGACTTGACCTCTTATCAAGTATTTCTATAAATCTCTGGGGCGGTTGTCCCGCTTGGCGCAACCTTCTGACTTCACCTCTTATCAAGTATTTCTATAAATCTCTGGGGCGGTTGTCCCTCTTGGCGCAACCTTCTGACTTGACCTCTTATCAAGTATTTCCATAAATCTCTGGGGCGGTTGTCCCTCTTGGATACAACCTTCTGACTTCAAAACTGACTTCAAAACTGACTTCAAAACTGAGTTGCAACTTATTTGCAACTAAAACTGACTTCAACTGATTGCAACTTATTTGCAACTAAACTGACTTCAACTGACTTGCAACTTATTTGCAACTAAAACTGACTTCAAAACTGACTTGCAACTTATTTGCAACTAAACTGACTTCAAAACTGACTTCAAAAACTGACTTCAAAACTGACTCAAAACTGACTTAAAAAATCTCTCTAAATCTATAAACTCTCTATAAACACACTCTTTCTTAATTTGCAAGTCAATTCAATTCAATAATTTGAAAAAATTGTAAACAAAAATAAAAAATGTAAACAACATTTCACTCCGGTACTATTATGTTTGGTACATAAAATAAAATTATTCTATACTGAATATAATAGTGAAAATAACTGAAATTAGCTCTTTGAAATTAACTCTCTGAAATTAACTCTCTGAAATTAACTCTCTGAAATTAACTCTGTTACATTAACTTCTCTTACTTTAACTTCTCTTACTTTAACTTCTCTTACTTTTAACTTCTCCTACTTTTAACTTCTCTTACTTTTAACTTCTCTTACTTTAACTTCTCTTACATTTAACTTCTCTTACATTTAACTTCTGTGAAAATTACTGTTTCACTAAAAAAAAATGTATCACTGGTGTCTGAAGTGTTCACTGTGTTTTGTGTTAATTCTGGCTCAATACTAAATATTAACTGTTAATAATACTGACTTTTCAAATGTTTACAAATTACTTAAAAAAACAACTCTGTACTTAACAAAATTTCTACGGCGAAATCCTTGACGTGTCCTGAAGACGTGTCTTGCTGGCTACTTCTTCTTGGATGAAAACTAGGCGTGGAGAACTTCGAGTCGTGACACACCGGTTCAAGGGTGGATGTTACGAACAAGAAGTCGTGACACGCCGGTCAAATGGTGGGCCGCCACTTGTTAAACTCTTGGCTACAGACTCTCCAGACTGTTATGCCAATATCTTCTATGTGCTTGGGTCATCTTGATTTTTATCCTGATGCAGGGTCGTCACTTTGTTAACCCCTCCGTCTTTGGCCCTGGGGTGGTTCGGAATCCACAGGGGTTCTAGTTGGGAGGCAGCAACGGATATTTCTTCTACTGTATAACATTCTAATTTTTTCTCTCGCTTTATGGGGTCGACAATTGTTAATTCTTCTCTTTCTATAATACTCTGATACTTTCTCTTGGTACTAAAATTATCGACTTTTCTTTTATAACTTATCGACTTTACTGACTAAATTCCTGAAGAGAACAAGGCTCGAAGGAAAAGATAAAAACTTCTTTTACTGTAGTTTACTTCTCAAAATGTACAGGTAGTGCTCTGAATTTACAGGGGTAGAGGTTCGACCACTTTCGACCATGGCTCAGGCCGGAATCTAAAAATATTAAGGAGGCAAGGGGCCTCTGCCCCCTCCCCGCAGCGAGGCTGCTAACAAGGGAGTCTCTTAGCAGTGACCAAGGCAGAGAGCCGTAATGAAGTGAAGTTCATTTTACAAATACATCTATAATATAAGCCTAAATGTTAGGGGACGGCAGTTGAAGGTTAAGTTTCCCCCCTTTTAAACACGATCAGATGGTTGAAAGATTCCAAATAAAATTTAAAAAAAAAATAAAAAAATAAAAAAACGTTTTTTTTTTTGCCGATTCTTCATTTCTGAAGGCGATACCATTTCGTAGTAGTACATAAGTACAATTTAAGTACACCACTGAGCACATTTTCGTTTTGGTTTATTACAATTATGATTGCGATTATGGATTACTTTCCATTCGCTTATGATTGTCCCTTACAGTTCTATTAAAGTACATTCTTACATTATATATTAAGTCATTACATTCAATTACAGTTTCATTGAAGTACATTACGTCGTTTACCATTCTTACAGTGTTTTTATGTATTTATATATGGTTATAATATATGGTTATAATATATGGTTATTATATATGGTTATTAGTACAACACAAGTACTTGAGCACATACAAGATAATTTATATACAACATAATATATTAGATTATTTTATATGCTATAAATTTGGATCAGAGCGAGAGGAGATATTTATCTTAGAAGCAGCGTTCAATTTTGCTGTGATTCGCGAATTCGACCACTCACCTAAGCCTAATGCATATCTTGTGAGGGGTGAACGCACTTGAAAAAAAAAAAAAAAAAAAAATACATGTGGACGTATTTTACATGTACGTAATAAAATAGGTTGTGTGCGTAATATAGACGCGTAAAATATGGACTGATAGGTTGAAAGGTATCAGTAGACAATAGGTACGAAACAACATAAATAATGATGTATAGAGAATGAAGTTTTTCTTTTTATTATTATTATTATTATTATTATTATTATTATTATTATTAAAGAATTTACCATACATTCAATACGGAAGATGTCCAAATACTAAACACGTGATTCAGTGTTCAAGGTATGGAAAACGTGAAGAGAATTAAGTTACTTCGTGACGTCATAGTTATTCACATTATGTCATACGTACAGTATAACTGTAAGTCATTATTTGGGAGGACCTAAATGAAACGAATTAAAGACGGAGTGGGTATCAAGGACTAAGAAGCACAACTACGGGTTCCAATCCTCTTATATGCAATGTGTATGTATAATCTAGGGTCGAGGGTGAGATGCAAGACAATCATAATTAATTATAATAACTTCTATAACAAATGGAAAATGGATACGACTAAACCATAGATATGGTAGATCGTAGGGTTGTGACACGAACAAAAATAGGAAGCTACAAGTAAAATTATTATCCAAACTCGCGTTAAGCGATTTTGGTTCTTATGTAAAAATGAATATTGATTATTCATTGTTCATTTTTACATTGCTCTCCCCTTTAAAAAATGATATTTATACAATAATCTAATAGGGTACCATTAATACAATACAAATGAGAAAATAACATCCTAACTACTTCAAGTTAGATGACGAATTTTTCTTTACATTACAAATTTTTATACAGAACAAGTGAGTTATTATATAATATAAAAAATTCAAAGATTAATACTTTAATTTAGACAAACATTTAAGTTAGACAAACAATGATATGGTTAAAAAAAATTTCAAAATTTTATTTTTCTGTGGGATAAATTATGTACATAATGAATAGAGTAGATAAAAGGGAAAAACGTACATCGTACAATCTATAAGCTAATTTTTATTGACTATTGTAGGTAAAAAATCGAATTACGTAATGGATGATGTATAGACCTGTGGTATAGTGTGTGTTCGTGTGTATTAGGTACAAAGTGTGTATCTTATAATTTTGAGGGACAGATTAGCTGAGAGGATTGTTAAATTAACTGAATAAATGCCTGAGCAAAAATTTATATATAGTAAGCAAAAATGCTTAAGACTATATAAATAGCAGAGTTAGCACTTACACGCAATGAAATAGTTTATTGTGATATCCAATGATTTTAGCATAAGGTTTGTATATATATATTATAGTGTGCATACATGCGTGTGTATGTGTAGGGATTTGGAAGGTTTTTGAATTAACAAAGTTTAAAAAATAATGTATAATAATTTAAGATGGGTTTAGGGTTATAAAATCTTTTAAGTCAATTATTGTTGTTATTATTATTATTATCATTATTATTATTATTATAAAATCCTTTAAGTTCAAGGTAGTATTTAAGTATTTAATTAAATCAGTTACACGTATTAAGGTAATAAAAAAAACGTACTTAGAGGACCTTACAAGTAATGAAAGTAAATCTAGTGGTATTAAAAATTAAATTTTGAAGATGGAATTAAAATCGACTAGTAACATTCCTAGCTATATATGAACTATATAACCATTAACATTAACCAGAAGTATCGGTCTGATAATTGAATTAAGAAAATTAAGAATGCAAATTAAAAATAGAAATCAATTATGCATTTTAATGAACTAAATATATAGTATACTTAAAAATAAAAAACACAACTTAACATAAATTGAGGTTATGTTCCATAGTACCAAAGAGGAATTAACCATGATTGAACCATTTCTCTGGTTGACACTGGGTTCAACTGGGGTTCGGGTGTTAAAATAAAATAAAATAAAAACAAAGTTTGGAGTACTACGTTCGGGGGAATTGAGTGACTAAGCAGGGGGGTATAAGTCTGAAATTGACAATTACATCTTTTCGTGAGCACTTTGCTCTTTTTTTTTTTTTTTTTTTAAAGATTGCTTGTCACACTACTTAGAATAAAAATTAAAAGAGTTCAAACAAAATGGACGGGCGGCATGTTCCTCATATACATTACAATAATTATCAAAATCGTTACAACCTTTGTAAAAACGGTTTTGGTTACAAATAAGAAAATACATAACTATATATTTATATACGCAACAATGGCATGAAAAGGAAAGACAAATCGGTCAATTTCCTTCTTACAAACAAACAAAAAAAACAACTTAAAGACACAAACCGGTCAATTCAGGTTGAATTTAATTCTCTTTTACAAAAAAAAAAAAAGGTTGAATTAAATTCTTAGATTACATTTTCTTAAATTAAATTCTCTTAAATTACAAAGAAAAAGTTGAATTCAATTGACTGCGTTGAAATGACTTGGGACTTAAAAACTAACTTCTTCAAAACTAACTTCTTCAAAACTATCTTCTTCAAAACTAACTTCTTCAAAACTAACTTCTTCAAAAAAAACTAACTTCTTCAAAACTGGCTTCTTCAAAACTGGCTTCTTCAAAACTGGCTTCTTCAAAACTGGCTTCTTGAAAACTGACTTCTTGAAAACTGGCTTCTTCAAAACTGGCTTCTTCAAAACTGGCTTCTTCAAAACTGACTTCTTCAAAACTGACTTCTTCAAAACTGGCTTCTTCAAAACTGGCTTCTGTAATCTCTGGGGCGGTTGTCCCTCTTGGATGCAACCTATTGACTTGAACTCTTATCAAGTATCTTGAAACTGTCTAACTTGAACTTAACTGAAAATGGAAAATGACTGCACTTGATCTCTATCAAGTGGGGACTATTAACCTCTGTTTTGGTTGTCCCTCTTGGCGCAACCTTCTGACTTGACCTCTTATCAAGTATTTCTATAAATCTCTGGGGCGGTTGTCCCGCTTGGCGCAACCTTCTGACTTCACCTCTTATCAAGTATTTCTATAAATCTCTGGGGCGGTTGTCCCTCTTGGCGCAACCTTCTGACTTGACCTCTTATCAAGTATTTCCATAAATCTCTGGGGCGGTTGTCCCTCTTGGATACAACCTTCTGACTTCAAAACTGACTTCAAAACTGACTTCAAAACTGAGTTGCAACTTATTTGCAACTAAAACTGACTTCAAAACTGAGTTGCAACTTATTTGCAACTAAAACTGACTTCAAAACTGACTTGCAACTTATTTGCAACTAAAACTGACTTCAAAACTGACTTGCAACTTATTTGCAACTAAAACTGACTTCAAAACTGACTTCAAAAAACTTGACTTAAAATCTCTCTAAATCTATAAACTCTCTATAACACACTCTTTCTTAATTTGCAAGTCAATTCAATTCAATAATTTGAAAAAAATTGTAAACAAAAATAAAAAATGTAAACAACATTTCACTCCGGTACTATTATGTTTGGTACATAAAATAAAATTATTCTATACTGAATATAATAGTGAAAATAACTGAAATTAGCTCTTTGAAATTAACTCTCTGAAATTAACTCTCTGAAATTAACTCTCTGAAATTAACTCTCTGAAATTAACTCTGATTTAACTCTCTTACTTTAACTTCTCTTACTTTTAACTTCTCTTACTTTTAACTTCTCCTACTTTTAACTTCTCTTACTTTTAACTTCTCTACATTTAACTTCTCTTACATTTAACTTCTCTTACATTTAACTTCTGTGAAAATTACTGTTTCACTAAAAAAAAATGTATCACTGGTGTCTGAAGTGTTCACTGTGTTTTGTGTTAATTCTGGCTCAATACTAAATATTAACTGTTAATAATACTGACTTTCAAATGTTTACAAATTACTTAAAAAAACAACTCTGTACTTAACAAAATTTCTACGGCGAAATCCTTGACGTGTCCTGAAGACGTGTCTTGCTGGCTACTTCTTCTTGGATGAAAACTAGGCGTGGAGAACTTCGAGTCGTGACACACCGGTTCAAGGGTGGATGTTACGAACAAGAAGTCGTGACACGCCGGTCAAATGGTGGGCCGCCACTTGTTAAACTCTTGGCTACAGACTCTCCAGACTGTTATGCCAATATCTTCTATGTGCTTGGGTCATCTTGATTTTTATCCTGATGCAGGGTCGTCACTTTGTTAACCCCTCCGTTTTGGCCCTGGGGTGGTTCGGAATCCACAGGGGTTCTAGTTGGGAGGCAGCAACGGATATTTCTTCTACTGTATAACATTCTAATTTTTTCTCTCGCTTTATGGGGTCGACAATTGTTAATTCTTCTCTTTCTATAATACTCTGATACTTTCTCTTGGTACTAAAATTATCGACTTTTCTTTTATAACTTATCGACTTTACTGACTAAATTCCTGAAGAGAACAAGGCTCGAAGGAAAAGATAAAAACTTCTTTTACTGTAGTTTACTTCTCAAAATGTACAGGTAGTGCTCTGAATTTACAGGGGTAGAGGTTCGACCACTTTCGACCATGGCTCAGGCCGGAATCTAAAAATATTAAGGAGGCAAGGGGCCTCTGCCCCCTCCCCGCAGCGAGGCTGCTAACAAGGGAGTCTCTTAGCAGTGACCAAGGCAGAGAGCCGTAATGAAGTGAAGTTCATTTTACAAATACATCTATAATATAAACCTAAATGTTAGGGGACGGCAGTTGAAGGTTAAGTTTCCCCCCTTTTAAACACGATCAGATGGTTGAAAGATTCCAAATAAAATTTTAAAAAAAATAAAAAATAAAAAAAACGTTTTTTTTTTTGCCGATTCTTCATTTCTGAAGGCGATACCATTTCGTAGTAGTACATAAGTACAATTTAAGTACACCACTGAGCACATTTTCGTTTTGGTTTATTACAATTATGATTGCGATTATGGATTACTTTCCATTCGCTTATGATTGTCCCTTACAGTTCTATTAAAGTACATTCTTACATTATATATTAAGTCATTACATTCAATTACAGTTTCATTGAAGTACATTACGTCGTTTACCATTCTTACAGTGTTTTTATGTATTTATATATGGTTATAATATATGGTTATAATATATGGTTATTATATATGGTTATTAGTACAACACAAGTACTTGAGCACATACAAGATAATTTATATACAACATAATATATTAGATTATTTTATATGCTATAAATTTGGATCAGAGCGAGAGGAGATATTTATCTTAGAAGCAGCGTTCAATTTTGCTGTGATTCGCGAATTCGACCACTCACCTAAGCCTAATGCATATCTTGTGAGGGGTGAACGCACTTGAAAAAAAAAAAAAAAAAAAAATACATGTGGACGTATTTTACATGTACGTAATAAAATAGGTTGTGTGCGTAATATAGACGCGTAAAATATGGACTGATAGGTTGAAAGGTATCAGTAGACAATAGGTACGAAACAACATAAATAATGATGTATAGAGAATGAAGTTTTTCTTTTTATTATTATTATTATTATTATTATTATTATTATTATTAAAGAATTTACCATACATTCAATACGGAAGATGTCCAAATACTAAACACGTGATTCAGTGTTCAAGGTATGGAAAACGTGAAGAGAATTAAGTTACTTCGTGACGTCATAGTTATTCACATTATGTCATACGTACAGTATAACTGTAAGTCATTATTTGGGAGGACCTAAATGAAACGAATTAAAGACGGAGTGGGTATCAAGGACTAAGAAGCACAACTACGGGTTCCAATCCTCTTATATGCAATGTGTATGTATAATCTAGGGTCGAGGGTGAGATGCAAGACAATCATAATTAATTATAATAACTTCTATAACAAATGGAAAATGGATACGACTAAACCATAGATATGGTAGATCGTAGGGTTGTGACACGAACAAAAATAGGAAGCTACAAGTAAAATTATTATCCAAACTCGCGTTAAGCGATTTTGGTTCTTATGTAAAAATGAATATTGATTATTCATTGTTCATTTTTACATTGCTCTCCCCTTTAAAAAATGATATTTATACAATAATCTAATAGGGTACCATTAATACAATACAAATGAGAAAATAACATCCTAACTACTTCAAGTTAGATGACGAATTTTTCTTTACATTACAAATTTTTATACAGAACAAGTGAGTTATTATAATAATAAAAAATTCAAAGATTAATACTTTAATTTAGACAAACATTTAAGTTAGACAAACAATGATATGGTTAAAAAAAATTTCAAAATTTTATTTTTCTGTGGGATAAATTATGTACATAATGAATAGAGTAGATAAAAGGGAAAAACGTACATCGTACAATCTATAAGCTAATTTTTATTGACTATTGTAGGTAAAAAATCGAATTACGTAATGGATGATGTATAGACCTGTGGTATAGTGTGTGTTCGTGTGTATTAGGTACAAAGTGTGTATCTTATAATTTTGAGGGACAGATTAGCTGAGAGGATTGTTAAATTAACTGAATAAATGCCTGAGCAAAAATTTATATATAGTAAGCAAAAATGCTTAAGACTATATAAATAGCAGAGTTAGCACTTACACGCAATGAAATAGTTTATTGTGATATCCAATGATTTTAGCATAAGGTTTGTATATATATATATATAGTGTGCATACATGCGTGTGTATGTGTAGGGATTTGGAAGGTTTTTGAATTAACAAAGTTTAAAAAATAATGTATAATAATTTAAGATGGGTTTAGGGTTATAAAATCTTTTAAGTCAATTATTGTTGTTATTATTATTATTATCATTATTATTATTATTATAAAATCCTTTAAGTTCAAGGTAGTATTTAAGTATTTAATTAAATCAGTTACACGTATTAAGGTAATAAAAAAAACGTACTTAGAGGACCTTACAAGTAATGAAAGTAAATCTAGTGGTATTAAAAATTAAATTTTGAAGATGGAATTAAAATCGACTAGTAACATTCCTAGCTATATATGAACTATATAACCATTAACATTAACCAGAAGTATCGGTCTGATAATTGAATTAAGAAAATTAAGAATGCAAATTAAAAATAGAAATCAATTATGCATTTTAATGAACTAAATATATAGTATACTTAAAAATAAAAACACAACTTAACATAAATTGAGGTTATGTTCCATAGTACCAAAGAGGAATTAACCATGATTGAACCATTTCTCTGGTTGACACTGGGTTCAACTGGGGTTCGGGTGTTAAAATAAAATAAAATAAAAACAAAGTTTGGAGTACTACGTTCGGGGGAATTGAGTGACTAAGCAGGGGGGTATAAGTCTGAAATTGACAATTACATCTTTTCGTGAGCACTTTGCTCTTTTTTTTTTTTTTTTTTAAAGATTGCTTGTCACACTACTTAGAATAAAAATTAAAAGAGTTCAAACAAAATGGACGGGCGGCATGTTCCTCATATACATTACAATAATTATCAAAATCGTTACAACCTTTGTAAAAACGGTTTTGGTTACAAATAAGAAAATACATAACTATATATTTATATACGCAACAATGGCATGAAAAGGAAAGACAAATCGGTCAATTTCCTTCTTACAAACAAACAAAAAAACAACTTAAAGACACAAACCGGTCAATTCAGGTTGAATTTAATTCTCTTTTACAAAAAAAAAAAAGGTTGAATTAAATTCTTAGATTACATTTTCTTAAATTAAATTCTCTTAAATTACAAAGAAAAAGTTGAATTCAATTGACTGCGTTGAAATGACTTGGGACTTAAAAACTAACTTCTTCAAAACTAACTTCTTCAAAACTATCTTCTTCAAAACTAACTTCTTCAAAACTAACTTCTTCAAAACTAACTTCTTCAAAACTAACTTCTTCAAAACTGGCTTCTTCAAAACTGGCTTCTTGAAAACTGGCTTCTTGAAAACTGACTTCTTGAAAACTGGCTTCTTCAAAACTGGCTTCTTCAAAACTGGCTTCTTCAAAACTGGCTTCTTCAAAACTGACTTCTTCAAAACTGACTTCTTCAAAACTGACTTCTTCAAAACTGGCTTCTTCAAAACTGGCTTCTGTAATCTCTGGGGCGGTTGTCCCTCTTGGATGCAACCTATTGACTTGAACTCTTATCAAGTATCTTGAAACTGTCTAACTTGAACTTAACTGAAAATGGAAAATGACTGCACTTGATCTCTATCAAGTGGGGACTATTAACCTCTGTTTTGGTTGTCCCTCTTGGCGCAACCTTCTGACTTGACCTCTTATCAAGTATTTCTATAAATCTCTGGGGCGGTTGTCCCGCTTGGCGCAACCTTCTGACTTCACCTCTTATCAAGTATTTCTATAAATCTCTGGGGCGGTTGTCCCTCTTGGCGCAACCTTCTGACTTGACCTCTTATCAAGTATTTCCATAAATCTCTGGGGCGGTTGTCCCTCTTGGATACAACCTTCTGACTTCAAAACTGACTTCAAAACTGACTTCAAAACTGAGTTGCAACTTATTTGCAACTAAAACTGACTTCAAAACTGAGTTGCAACTTATTTGCAACTAAAACTGACTTCAAAACTGACTTGCAACTTATTTGCAACTAAAACTGACTTCAAAACTGACTTGCAACTTATTTGCAACTAAAACTGACTTCAAAACTGACGTTCAAAACTGACTTAAAAATCTCTCTAAAATCTATAAACTCTCTATAAACACACTCTTTCTTAATTTGCAAGTCAATTCAATTCATAATTTGAAAAAATTGTAAACAAAAATAAAAAATATAAACAACATTTCACTCCGGTACTATTATGTTTGGTACATAAAATAAAATTATTCTATACTGAATATAATAGTGAAAATAACTGAAATTAGCTCTTTGAAATTAACTCTCTGAAATTAACTCTCTGAAATTAACTCTCTGAAATTAACTCTGTTACATTAACTTCTCTTTACTTTTAACTTCTCTTACTTTTAACTTCTCCTACTTTAACTTCTCTTACTTTTAACTTCTCTTACATTTAACTTCTCTTACATTTAACTTCTCTTACATTTAACTTCTGTGAAAATTACTGTTTCACTAAAAAAAAATGTATCACTGGTGTCTGAAGTGTTCACTGTGTTTTGTGTTAATTCTGGCTCAATACTAAATATTAACTGTTAATAATACTGACTTTTCAAATGTTTACAAATTACTTAAAAAAACAACTCTGTACTTAACAAAATTTCTACGGCGAAATCCTTGACGTGTCCTGAAGACGTGTCTTGCTGGCTACTTCTTCTTGGATGAAAACTAGGCGTGGAGAACTTCGAGTCGTGACACACCGGTTCAAGGGTGGATGTTACGAACAAGAAGTCGTGACACGCCGGTCAAATGGTGGGCCGCCACTTGTTAAACTCTTGGCTACAGACTCTCCAGACTGTTATGCCAATATCTTCTATGTGCTTGGGTCATCTTGATTTTTATCCTGATGCAGGGTCGTCACTTTGTTAACCCCTCCGTCTTTGGCCCTGGGGTGGTTCGGAATCCACAGGGGTTCTAGTTGGGAGGCAGCAACGGATATTTCTTCTACTGTATAACATTCTAATTTTTTCTCTCGCTTTATGGGGTCGACAATTGTTAATTCTTCTCTTTCTATAATACTCTGATACTTTCTCTTGGTACTAAAATTATCGACTTTTCTTTTATAACTTATCGACTTTACTGACTAAATTCCTGAAGAGAACAAGGCTCGAAGGAAAAGATAAAAACTTCTTTTACTGTAGTTTACTTCTCAAAATGTACAGGTAGTGCTCTGAATTTACAGGGGTAGAGGTTCGACCACTTTCGACCATGGCTCAGGCCGGAATCTAAAAATATTAAGGAGGCAAGGGGCCTCTGCCCCCTCCCCGCAGCGAGGCTGCTAACAAGGGAGTCTCTTAGCAGTGACCAAGGCAGAGAGCCGTAATGAAGTGAAGTTCATTTTACAAATACATCTATAATATAAACCTAAATGTTAGGGGACGGCAGTTGAAGGTTAAGTTTCCCCCCTTTTAAACACGATCAGATGGTTGAAAGATTCCAAATAAAATTTTAAAAAAAATAAAAAATAAAAAAACGTTTTTTTTTTTGCCGATTCTTCATTTCTGAAGGCGATACCATTTCGTAGTAGTACATAAGTACAATTTAAGTACACCACTGAGCACATTTTCGTTTTGGTTTATTACAATTATGATTGCGATTATGGATTACTTTCCATTCGCTTATGATTGTCCCTTACAGTTCTATTAAAGTACATTCTTACATTATATATTAAGTCATTACATTCAATTACAGTTTCATTGAAGTACATTACGTCGTTTACCATTCTTACAGTGTTTTTATGTATTTATATATGGTTATAATATATGGTTATAATATATGGTTATTATATATGGTTATTAGTACAACACAAGTACTTGAGCACATACAAGATAATTTATATACAACATAATATATTAGATTATTTTATATGCTATAAATTTGGATCAGAGCGAGAGGAGATATTTATCTTAGAAGCAGCGTTCAATTTTGCTGTGATTCGCGAATTCGACCACTCACCTAAGCCTAATGCATATCTTGTGAGGGTGAACGCACTTGAAAAAAAAATAAAAAAAAAAAAATACATGTGGACGTATTTTACATGTACGTAATAAAATAGGTTGTGTGCGTAATATAGACGCGTAAAATATGGACTGATAGGTTGAAAGGTATCAGTAGACAATAGGTACGAAACAACATAAATAATGATGTATAGAGAATGAAGTTTTTCTTTTTATTATTATTATTATTATTATTATTATTATTATTATTATTAAAGAATTTACCATACATTCAATACGGAAGATGTCCAAATACTAAACACGTGATTCAGTGTTCAAGGTATGGAAAACGTGAAGAGAATTAAGTTACTTCGTGACGTCATAGTTATTCACATTATGTCATACGTACAGTATAACTGTAAGTCATTATTTGGGAGGACCTAAATGAAACGAATTAAAGACGGAGTGGGTATCAAGGACTAAGAAGCACAACTACGGGTTCCAATCCTCTTATATGCAATGTGTATGTATAATCTAGGGTCGAGGGTGAGATGCAAGACAATCATAATTAATTATAATAACTTCTATAACAAATGGAAAATGGATACGACTAAACCATAGATATGGTAGATCGTAGGGTTGTGACACGAACAAAAATAGGAAGCTACAAGTAAAATTATTATCCAAACTCGCGTTAAGCGATTTTGGTTCTTATGTAAAAATGAATATTGATTATTCATTGTTCATTTTTACATTGCTCTCCCCTTTAAAAAATGATATTTATACAATAATCTAATAGGGTACCATTAATACAATACAAATGAGAAAATAACATCCTAACTACTTCAAGTTAGATGACGAATTTTTCTTTACATTACAAATTTTTATACAGAACAAGTGAGTTATTATATAATATAAAAAATTCAAAGATTAATACTTTAATTTAGACAAACATTTAAGTTAGACAAACAATGATATGGTTAAAAAAAATTTCAAAATTTTATTTTTCTGTGGGATAAATTATGTACATAATGAATAGAGTAGATAAAAGGGAAAAACGTACATCGTACAATCTATAAGCTAATTTTTATTGACTATTGTAGGTAAAAAATCGAATTACGTAATGGATGATGTATAGACCTGTGGTATAGTGTGTGTTCGTGTGTATTAGGTACAAAGTGTGTATCTTATAATTTTGAGGGACAGATTAGCTGAGAGGATTGTTAAATTAACTGAATAAATGCCTGAGCAAAAATTTATATATAGTAAGCAAAAATGCTTAAGACTATATAAATAGCAGAGTTAGCACTTACACGCAATGAAATAGTTTATTGTGATATCCAATGATTTTAGCATAAGGTTTGTATATATATATATATAGTGTGCATACATGCGTGTGTATGTGTAGGGATTTGGAAGGTTTTTGAATTAACAAAGTTTAAAAAATAATGTATAATAATTTAAGATGGGTTTAGGGTTATAAAATCTTTTAAGTCAATTATTGTTGTTATTATTATTATTATCATTATTATTATTATTATAAAATCCTTTAAGTTCAAGGTAGTATTTAAGTATTTAATTAAATCAGTTACACGTATTAAGGTAATAAAAAAAACGTACTTAGAGGACCTTACAAGTAATGAAAGTAAATCTAGTGGTATTAAAAATTAAATTTTGAAGATGGAATTAAAATCGACTAGTAACATTCCTAGCTATATATGAACTATATAACCATTAACATTAACCAGAAGTATCGGTCTGATAATTGAATTAAGAAAATTAAGAATGCAAATTAAAAATAGAAATCAATTATGCATTTTAATGAACTAAATATATAGTATACTTAAAAATAAAAAACACAACTTAACATAAATTGAGGTTATGTTCCATAGTACCAAAGAGGAATTAACCATGATTGAACCATTTCTCTGGTTGACACTGGGTTCAACTGGGGTTCGGGTGTTAAAATAAAATAAAATAAAAACAAAGTTTGGAGTACTACGTTCGGGGGAATTGAGTGACTAAGCAGGGGGGTATAAGTCTGAAATTGACAATTACATCTTTTCGTGAGCACTTTGCTCTTTTTTTTTTTTTTTTTTTAAAGATTGCTTGTCACACTACTTAGAATAAAAATTAAAAGAGTTCAAACAAAATGGACGGGCGGCATGTTCCTCATATACATTACAATAATTATCAAAATCGTTACAACCTTTGTAAAACGGTTTTGGTTACAAATAAGAAAATACATAACTATATATTTATATACGCAACAATGGCATGAAAAGGAAAGACAAATCGGTCAATTTCCTTCTTACAAACAAACAAAAAAAACAACTTAAAGACACAAACCGGTCAATTCAGGTTGAATTTAATTCTCTTTTACAAAAAAAAAAAAGGTTGAATTAAATTCTTAGATTACATTTTCTTAAATTAAATTCTCTTAAATTACAAAGAAAAAGTTGAATTCAATTGACTGCGTTGAAATGACTTGGGACTTAAAAACTAACTTCTTCAAAACTAACTTCTTCAAAACTATCTTCTTCAAAACTAACTTCTTCAAAACTAACTTCTTCAAACTGGCTTCTTCAAAACTGGCTTCTTCAAAACTGGCTTCTTCAAACTGGCTTCTTCAAAACTGACTTCTTCAAAACTGGCTTCTTCAAAACTGGCTTCTGTAATCTCTGGGGCGGTTGTCCCTCTTGGATGCAACCTATTGACTTGAACTCTTATCAAGTATCTTGAAACTGTCTAACTTGAACTTAACTGAAAATGGAAAATGACTGCACTTGATCTCTATCAAGTGGGGACTATTAACCTCTGTTTTGGTTGTCCCTCTTGGCGCAACCTTCTGACTTGACCTCTTATCAAGTATTTCTATAAATCTCTGGGGCGGTTGTCCCGCTTGGCGCAACCTTCTGACTTGACCTCTTATCAAGTATTTCTATAAATCTCTGGGGCGGTTGTCCCTCTTGGCGCAACCTTCTGACTTGACCTCTTATCAAGTATTTCCATAAATCTCTGGGGCGGTTGTCCCTCTTGGATACAACCTTCTGACTTCAAAACTGACTTCAAAACTGACTTCAAAACTGAGTTGCAACTTATTTGCAACTAAAACTGACTTCAAAACTGAGTTGCAACTTATTTGCAACTAAAACTGACTTCAAAACTGACTTGCAACTTATTTGCAACTAAAACTGACTTCAAAACTGACTTGCAACTTATTTGCAACTAAAACTGACTTCAAAACTGACTTGCAACTTATTTGCAACTAAAACTACTTCAAAACTGACTTCAAAACTGACTTAAAAAATCTCTCTAAATCTATAAACTCTCTATAAACACACTCTTTCTTAATTTGCAAGTCAATTCAATTCAATAATTTGAAAAAAATTGTAAACAAAAATAAAAATAAACAACATTTCACTCCGGTACTATTATGTTTGGTACATAAAATAAAATTATTCTATACTGAATATAATAGTGAAAATAACTGAAATTAGCTCTTGAAATTAACTCTCTGAAATTAACTCTCTGAAATTAACTCTCTGAAATTAACTCTGTTACATTTAACTTCTCTTACTTTTAACTTCTCTTACTTTTAACTTCTCCTACTTTTAACTTCTCTTACTTTTAACTTCTCTTACATTTAACTTCTCTTACATTTAACTTCTCTTACATTTAACTTCTGTGAAAATTACTGTTTCACTAAAAAAAAATGTATCACTGGTGTCTGAAGTGTTCACTGTGTTTTGTGTTAATTCTGGCTCAATACTAAATATTAACTGTTAATAATACTGACTTTTCAAATGTTTACAAATTACTTAAAAAAACAACTCTGTACTTAACAAAATTTCTACGGCGAAATCCTTGACGTGTCCTGAAGACGTGTCTTGCTGGCTACTTCTTCTTGGATGAAAACTAGGCGTGGAGAACTTCGAGTCGTGACACACCGGTTCAAGGGTGGATGTTACGAACAAGAAGTCGTGACACGCCGGTCAAATGGTGGGCCGCCACTTGTTAAACTCTTGGCTACAGACTCTCCAGACTGTTATGCCAATATCTTCTATGTGCTTGGGTCATCTTGATTTTTATCCTGATGCAGGGTCGTCACTTTGTTAACCCCTCCGTCTTTGGCCCTGGGGTGGTTCGGAATCCACAGGGGTTCTAGTTGGGAGGCAGCAACGGATATTTCTTCTACTGTATAACATTCTAATTTTTTCTCTCGCTTTATGGGGTCGACAATTGTTAATTCTTCTCTTTCTATAATACTCTGATACTTTCTCTTGGTACTAAAATTATCGACTTTTCTTTTATAACTTATCGACTTTACTGACTAAATTCCTGAAGAGAACAAGGCTCGAAGGAAAAGATAAAAACTTCTTTTACTGTAGTTTACTTCTCAAAATGTACAGGTAGTGCTCTGAATTTACAGGGGTAGAGGTTCGACCACTTTCGACCATGGCTCAGCCGGAATCTAAAAATATTAAGGAGGCAAGGGGCCTCTGCCCCCTCCCCGCAGCGAGGCTGCTAACAAGGGAGTCTCTTAGCAGTGACCAAGGCAGAGAGCCGTAATGAAGTGAAGTTCATTTTACAAATACATCTATAATATAAGCCTAAATGTTAGGGGACGGCAGTTGAAGGTTAAGTTTCCCCCCTTTTAAACACGATCAGATGGTTGAAAGATTCCAAATAAAATTTAAAAAAAAATAAAAAATAAAAAAAACGTTTTTTTTTTTGCCGATTCTTCATTTCTGAAGGCGATACCATTTCGTAGTAGTACATAAGTACAATTTAAGTACACCACTGAGCACATTTTCGTTTTGGTTTATTACAATTATGATTGCGATTATGGATTACTTTCCATTCGCTTATGATTGTCCCTTACAGTTCTATTAAAGTACATTCTTACATTATATATTAAGTCATTACATTCAATTACAGTTTCATTGAAGTACATTACGTCGTTTACCATTCTTACAGTGTTTTTATGTATTTATATATGGTTATAATATATGGTTATAATATATGGTTATTATATATGGTTATTAGTACAACACAAGTACTTGAGCACATACAAGATAATTTATATACAACATAATATATTAGATTATTTTATATGCTATAAATTTGGATCAGAGCGAGAGGAGATATTTATCTTAGAAGCAGCGTTCAATTTTGCTGTGATTCGCGAATTCGACCACTCACCTAAGCCTAATGCATATCTTGTGAGGGGTGAACGCACTTGAAAAAAAAAAAAAAAAAAAAAAAATACATGTGGACGTATTTTACATGTACGTAATAAAATAGGTTGTGTGCGTAATATAGACGCGTAAAATATGGACTGATAGGTTGAAAGGTATCAGTAGACAATAGGTACGAAACAACATAAATAATGATGTATAGAGAATGAAGTTTTTCTTTTTATTATTATTATTATTATTATTATTATTATTTATTATTATTAAAGAATTTACCATACATTCAATACGGAAGATGTCCAAATACTAAACACGTGATTCAGTGTTCAAGGTATGGAAAACGTGAAGAGAATTAAGTTACTTCGTGACGTCATAGTTATTCACATTATGTCATACGTACAGTATAACTGTAAGTCATTATTTGGGAGGACCTAAATGAAACGAATTAAAGACGGAGTGGGTATCAAGGACTAAGAAGCACAACTACGGGTTCCAATCCTCTTATATGCAATGTGTATGTATAATCTAGGGTCGAGGGTGAGATGCAAGACAATCATAATTAATTATAATAACTTCTATAACAAATGGAAAATGGATACGACTAAACCATAGATATGGTAGATCGTAGGGTTGTGACACGAACAAAAATAGGAAGCTACAAGTAAAATTATTATCCAAACTCGCGTTAAGCGATTTTGGTTCTTATGTAAAAATGAATATTGATTATTCATTGTTCATTTTTACATTGCTCTCCCCTTTAAAAAATGATATTTATACAATAATCTAATAGGGTACCATTAATACAATACAAATGAGAAAATAACATCCTAACTACTTCAAGTTAGATGACGAATTTTTCTTTACATTACAAATTTTTATACAGAACAAGTGAGTTATTATATAATATAAAAAATTCAAAGATTAATACTTTAATTTAGACAAACATTTAAGTTAGACAAACAATGATATGGTTAAAAAAAATTTCAAAATTTTATTTTTCTGTGGGATAAATTATGTACATAATGAATAGAGTAGATAAAAGGGAAAAACGTACATCGTACAATCTATAAGCTAATTTTTATTGACTATTGTAGGTAAAAAATCGAATTACGTAATGGATGATGTATAGACCTGTGGTATAGTGTGTGTTCGTGTGTATTAGGTACAAAGTGTGTATCTTATAATTTTGAGGGACAGATTAGCTGAGAGGATTGTTAAATTAACTGAATAAATGCCTGAGCAAAAATTTATATATAGTAAGCAAAAATGCTTAAGACTATATAAATAGCAGAGTTAGCACTTACACGCAATGAAATAGTTTATTGTGATATCCAATGATTTTAGCATAAGGTTTGTATATATATATTATATATGTGCATACATGCGTGTGTATGTGTAGGGATTTGGAAGGTTTTTGAATTAACAAAGTTTAAAAAATAATGTATAATAATTTAAGATGGGTTTAGGGTTATAAAATCTTTTAAGTCAATTATTGTTGTTATTATTATTATTATCATTATTATTATTATTATAAAATCCTTTAAGTTCAAGGTAGTATTTAAGTATTTAATTAAATCAGTTACACGTATTAAGGTAATAAAAAAAACGTACTTAGAGGACCTTACAAGTAATGAAAGTAAATCTAGTGGTATTAAAAATTAAATTTTGAAGATGGAATTAAAATCGACTAGTAACATTCCTAGCTATATATGAACTATATAACCATTAACATTAACCAGAAGTATCGGTCTGATAATTGAATTAAGAAAATTAAGAATGCAAATTAAAAATAGAAATCAATTATGCATTTTAATGAACTAAATATATAGTATACTTAAAAATAAAAAACACAACTTAACATAAATTGAGGTTATGTTCCATAGTACCAAAGAGGAATTAACCATGATTGAACCATTTCTCTGGTTGACACTGGGTTCAACTGGGGTTCGGGTGTTAAAATAAAATAAAATAAAAACAAAGTTTGGAGTACTACGTTCGGGGGAATTGAGTGACTAAGCAGGGGGGTATAAGTCTGAAATTGACAATTACATCTTTTCGTGAGCACTTTGCTCTTTTTTTTTTTTTTTTTTTAAAGATTGCTTGTCACACTACTTAGAATAAAAATTAAAAGAGTTCAAACAAAATGGACGGGCGGCATGTTCCTCATATACATTACAATAATTATCAAAATCGTTACAACCTTTGTAAAAACGGTTTTGGTTACAAATAAGAAAATACATAACTATATATTTATATACGCAACAATGGCATGAAAAGGAAAGACAAATCGGTCAATTTCCTTCTTACAAACAAACAAAAAAAACAACTTAAAGACACAAACCGGTCAATTCAGGTTGAATTTAATTCTCTTTTACAAAAAAAAAAAAAGGTTGAATTAAATTCTTAGATTACATTTTCTAAATTAAATTCTCTTAAATTACAAAGAAAAAGTTGAATTCAATTGACTGCGTTGAAATGACTTGGGACTTAAAAAACTAACTTCTTCAAAACTAACTTCTTCAAAACTAATCTTCTTCAAAAAAATAACTCTTCAAAACTAAACTTCTTCAAAACTGGCTTCTTCAAAACTGGCTTCTTCAAAACTGGCTTCTTCAAAACTGACTTCTTCAAAACTGACTTCTTCAAAACTGGCTTCTTCAAAACTGGCTTCTGTAATCTCTGGGGCGGTTGTCCCTCTTGGATGCAACCTATTGACTTGAACTCTTATCAAGTATCTTGAAACTGTCTAACTTGAACTTAACTGAAAATGGAAAATGACTGCACTTGATCTCTATCAAGTGGGGACTATTAACCTCTGTTTTGGTTGTCCCTCTTGGCGCAACCTTCTGACTGACTGACCTCTTATCAAGTATTTCTATAAATCTCTGGGGCGGTTGTCCCGCTTGGCGCAACCTTCTGACTTCACCTCTTATCAAGTATTTCTATAAATCTCTGGGGCGGTTGTCCCTCTTGGCGCAACCTTCTGACTTGACCTCTTATCAAGTATTTCCATAAATCTCTGGGGCGGTTGTCCCTCTTGGATACAACCTTCTGACTTCAAAACTGACTTCAAAACTGACTTCAAACTGAGTTGCAACTTATTTGCAACTAAAACTGACTTCAAAACTGAGTTGCAACTTATTTGCAACAAACTGACTTCAAAACTGACTTGCAACTTATTTGCAACTAAAACTGACTTCAAAACTGACTTGCAACTTATTTGCAACTAAAACTGACTTCAAAACTGACTTGCAACTTATTTGCAACTAAAACTGACTTCAAAACTGACTTCAAAACTGACTTAAAAAATCTCTCTAAATCTATAAACTCTCTATAAACACACTCTTTCTTAATTTGCAAGTCAATTCAATTCAATAATTTGAAAAAAATTGTAAACAAAAATAAAAAATATAAACAACATTTCACTCCGGTACTATTATGTTTGGTACATAAAATAAAATTATTCTATACTGAATATAATAGTGAAAATAACTGAAATTAGCTCTTTGAAATTAACTCTCTGAAATTAACTCTCTGAAAATTAACTCTCTGAAATTAACTCTGTTACATTAACTTCTCTTTACTTTTAACTTCTCTTACTTTTAACTTCTCCTACTTTTAACTTCTCTTACTTTTAACTTCTCTTACATTTAACTTCTCTTACATTTAACTTCTCTTACATTTAACTTCTGTGAAAATTACTGTTTCACTAAAAAAAATGTATCACTGGTGTCTGAAGTGTTCACTGTGTTTTGTGTTAATTCTGGCTCAATACTAAATATTAACTGTTAATAATACTGACTTTTCAAATGTTTACAAATTACTTAAAAAAAACAACTCTGTACTTAACAAAATTTCTACGGCGAAATCCTTGACGTGTCCTGAAGACGTGTCTTGCTGGCTACTTCTTCTTGGATGAAAACTAGGCGTGGAGAACTTCGAGTCGTGACACACCGGTTCAAGGGTGGATGTTACGAACAAGAAGTCGTGACACGCCGGTCAAATGGTGGGCCGCCACTTGTTAAACTCTTGGCTACAGACTCTCCAGACTGTTATGCCAATATCTTCTATGTGCTTGGGTCATCTTGATTTTTATCCTGATGCAGGGTCGTCACTTTGTTAACCCCTCCGTCTTTGGCCCTGGGGTGGTTCGGAATCCACAGGGGTTCTAGTTGGGAGGCAGCAACGGATATTTCTTCTACTGTATAACATTCTAATTTTTTCTCTCGCTTTATGGGGTCGACAATTGTTAATTCTTCTCTTTCTATAATACTCTGATACTTTCTCTTGGTACTAAAATTATCGACTTTTCTTTTATAACTTATCGACTTTACTGACTAAATTCCTGAAGAGAACAAGGCTCGAAGGAAAAGATAAAAACTTCTTTTACTGTAGTTTACTTCTCAAAATGTACAGGTAGTGCTCTGAATTTACAGGGGTAGAGGTTCGACCACTTTCGACCATGGCTCAGGCCGGAATCTAAAAATATTAAGGAGGCAAGGGGCCTCTGCCCCCTCCCCGCAGCGAGGCTGCTAACAAGGGAGTCTCTTAGCAGTGACCAAGGCAGAGAGCCGTAATGAAGTGAAGTTCATTTTACAAATACATCTATAATATAAACCTAAATGTTAGGGGACGGCAGTTGAAGGTTAAGTTTCCCCCCTTTTAAACACGATCAGATGGTTGAAAGATTCCAAATAAAATTTAAAAAAAAAATAAAAAAATAAAAAAAACGTTTTTTTTTTTGCCGATTCTTCATTTCTGAAGGCGATACCATTTCGTAGTAGTACATAAGTACAATTTAAGTACACCACTGAGCACATTTTCGTTTTGGTTTATTACAATTATGATTGCGATTATGGATTACTTTCCATTCGCTTATGATTGTCCCTTACAGTTCTATTAAAGTACATTCTTACATTATATATTAAGTCATTACATTCAATTACAGTTTCATTGAAGTACATTACGTCGTTTACCATTCTTACAGTGTTTTTATGTATTTATATATGGTTATAATATATGGTTATAATATATGGTTATTATATATGGTTATTAGTACAACACAAGTACTTGAGCACATACAAGATAATTTATATACAACATAATATATTAGATTATTTTATATGCTATAAATTTGGATCAGAGCGAGAGGAGATATTTATCTTAGAAGCAGCGTTCAATTTTGCTGTGATTCGCGAATTCGACCACTCACCTAAGCCTAATGCATATCTTGTGAGGGGTGAACGCACTTGAAAAAAAAAAATAAAAAAAAAAAATACATGTGGACGTATTTTACATGTACGTAATAAAATAGGTTGTGTGCGTAATATAGACGCGTAAAATATGGACTGATAGGTTGAAAGGTATCAGTAGACAATAGGTACGAAACAACATAAATAATGATGTATAGAGAATGAAGTTTTTCTTTTTATTATTATTATTATTATTATTATTATTATATTATTATTAAAGAATTTACCATACATTCAATACGGAAGATGTCCAAATACTAAACACGTGATTCAGTGTTCAAGGTATGGAAAACGTGAAGAGAATTAAGTTACTTCGTGACGTCATAGTTATTCACATTATGTCATACGTACAGTATAACTGTAAGTCATTATTTGGGAGGACCTAAATGAAACGAATTAAAGACGGAGTGGGTATCAAGGACTAAGAAGCACAACTACGGGTTCCAATCCTCTTATATGCAATGTGTATGTATAATCTAGGGTCGAGGGTGAGATGCAAGACAATCATAATTAATTATAATAACTTCTATAACAAATGGAAAATGGATACGACTAAACCATAGATATGGTAGATCGTAGGGTTGTGACACGAACAAAAATAGGAAGCTACAAGTAAAATTATTATCCAAACTCGCGTTAAGCGATTTTGGTTCTTATGTAAAAATGAATATTGATTATTCATTGTTCATTTTTACATTGCTCTCCCCTTTAAAAAATGATATTTATACAATAATCTAATAGGGTACCATTAATACAATACAAATGAGAAAATAACATCCTAACTACTTCAAGTTAGATGACGAATTTTTCTTTACATTACAAATTTTTATACAGAACAAGTGAGTTATTATATAATATAAAAAATTCAAAGATTAATACTTTAATTTAGACAAACATTTAAGTTAGACAAACAATGATATGGTTAAAAAAAATTTCAAAATTTTATTTTTCTGTGGGATAAATTATGTACATAATGAATAGAGTAGATAAAAGGGAAAAACGTACATCGTACAATCTATAAGCTAATTTTTATTGACTATTGTAGGTAAAAAATCGAATTACGTAATGGATGATGTATAGACCTGTGGTATAGTGTGTGTTCGTGTGTATTAGGTACAAAGTGTGTATCTTATAATTTTGAGGGACAGATTAGCTGAGAGGATTGTTAAATTAACTGAATAAATGCCTGAGCAAAAATTTATATATAGTAAGCAAAAATGCTTAAGACTATATAAATAGCAGAGTTAGCACTTACACGCAATGAAATAGTTTATTGTGATATCCAATGATTTTAGCATAAGGTTTGTATATATATATATATAGTGTGCATACATGCGTGTGTATGTGTAGGGATTTGGAAGGTTTTTGAATTAACAAAGTTTAAAAAATAATGTATAATAATTTAAGATGGGTTTAGGGTTATAAAATCTTTTAAGTCAATTATTGTTGTTATTATTATTATTATCATTATTATTATTATTATAAAATCCTTTAAGTTCAAGGTAGTATTTAAGTATTTAATTAAATCAGTTACACGTATTAAGGTAATAAAAAAAACGTACTTAGAGGACCTTACAAGTAATGAAAGTAAATCTAGTGGTATTAAAAATTAAATTTTGAAGATGGAATTAAAATCGACTAGTAACATTCCTAGCTATATATGAACTATATAACCATTAACATTAACCAGAAGTATCGGTCTGATAATTGAATTAAGAAAATTAAGAATGCAAATTAAAAATAGAAATCAATTATGCATTTTAATGAACTAAATATAGAGTATACTTAAAAATAAAAAACACAACTTAACATAAATTGAGGTTATGTTCCATAGTACCAAAGAGGAATTAACCATGATTGAACCATTTCTCTGGTTGACACTGGGTTCAACTGGGGTTCGGGTGTTAAAATAAAATAAAATAAAAACAAAGTTTGGAGTACTACGTTCGGGGGAATTGAGTGACTAAGCAGGGGGGTATAAGTCTGAAATTGACAATTACATCTTTTCGTGAGCACTTTGCTCTTTTTTTTTTTTTTTTTTTTAAAGATTGCTTGTCACACTACTTAGAATAAAAATTAAAAGAGTTCAAACAAAATGGACGGGCGGCATGTTCCTCATATACATTACAATAATTATCAAAATCGTTACAACCTTTGTAAAAACGGTTTTGGTTACAAATAAGAAAATACATAACTATATATTTATATACGCAACAATGGCATGAAAAGGAAAGACAAATCGGTCAATTTCCTTCTTACAAACAAACAAAAAAAACAACTTAAAGACACAAACCGGTCAATTCAGGTTGAATTTAATTCTCTTTTACAAAAAAAAAAAAAGGTTGAATTAAATTCTTAGATTACATTTTCTTAAATTAAATTCTCTTAAATTACAAAGAAAAAGTTGAATTCAATTGACTGCGTTGAAATGACTTGGGACTTAAAAACTAACTTCTTCAAAACTAACTTCTTCAAAACTATCTTCTTCAAAACTAACTTCTTCAAAACTAACTTCTTCAAAACTGGCTTCTTCAAAACTGGCTTCTTCAAAACTGGCTTCTTCAAAACTGGCTTCTTCAAAACTGACTTCTTCAAAACTGGCTTCTTCAAAACTGGCTTCTGTAATCTCTGGGGCGGTTGTCCCTCTTGGATGCAACCTATTGACTTGAACTCTTATCAAGTATCTTGAAACTGTCTAACTTGAACTTAACTGAAAATGGAAAATGACTGCACTTGATCTCTATCAAGTGGGGACTATTAACCTCTGTTTTGGTTGTCCCTCTTGGCGCAACCTTCTGACTTGACCTCTTATCAAGTATTTCTATAAATCTCTGGGGCGGTTGTCCCGCTTGGCGCAACCTTCTGACTTCACCTCTTATCAAGTATTTCTATAAATCTCTGGGGCGGTTGTCCCTCTTGGCGCAACCTTCTGACTTGACCTCTTATCAAGTATTTCCATAAATCTCTGGGGCGGTTGTCCCTCTTGGATACAACCTTCTGACTTCAAAACTGACTTCAAAACTGACTTCAAAACTGAGTTGCAACTTATTTGCAACTAAAACTGACTTCAAAACTGAGTTGCAACTTATTTGCAACTAAAACTGACTTCAAAACTGACTTGCAACTTATTTGCAACTAAAACTGACTTCAAAACTGACTTGCAACTTATTTGCAACTAAAACTGACTTCAAAACTGACTTGCAACTTATTTGCAACTAAAACAGACTTCAAAACTGACTTCAAAACTGACTTAAAAAATCTCTCTAAATCTATAAACTCTCTATAAACACACTCTTTCTTAATTTGCAAGTCAATTCAATTCAATAATTTGAAAAAAATTGTAAACAAAAATAAAAAATATAAACAACATTTCACTCCGGTACTATTATGTTTGGTACATAAAATAAAATTATTCTATACTGAATATAATAGTGAAAATAACTGAAATTAGCTCTTTGAAATTAACTCTCTGAAATTAACTCTCTGAAATTAACTCTCTGAAATTAACTCTGTTACATTTAACTTCTCTTACTTTTAACTTCTCTTACTTTTAACTTCTCCTACTTTTAACTTCTCTTACTTTTAACTTCTCTTACATTTAACTTCTCTTACATTTAACTTCTCTTACATTTAACTTCTGTGAAAATTACTGTTTCACTAAAAAAAAATGTATCACTGGTGTCTGAAGTGTTCACTGTGTTTTGTGTTAATTCTGGCTCAATACTAAATATTAACTGTTAATAATACTGACTTTTCAAATGTTTACAAATTACTTAAAAAAACAACTCTGTACTTAACAAAATTTCTACGGCGAAATCCTTGACGTGTCCTGAAGACGTGTCTTGCTGGCTACTTCTTCTTGGATGAAAACTAGGCGTGGAGAACTTCGAGTCGTGACACACCGGTTCAAGGGTGGATGTTACGAACAAGAAGTCGTGACACGCCGGTCAAATGGTGGGCCGCCACTTGTTAAACTCTTGGCTACAGACTCTCCAGACTGTTATGCCAATATCTTCTATGTGCTTGGGTCATCTTGATTTTTATCCTGATGCAGGGTCGTCACTTTGTTAACCCCTCGTCTTTGGCCCTGGGGTGGTTCGGAATCCACAGGGGTTCTAGTTGGGAGGCAGCAACGATATTTCTTCTACTGTATAACATTCTAATTTTTTCTCTCGCTTTATGGGGTCGACAATTGTTAATTCTTCTCTTTCTATAATACTCTGATACTTTCTCTTGGTACTAAAATTATCGACTTTTCTTTTATAACTTATCGACTTTACTGACTAAATTCCTGAAGAGAACAAGGCTCGAAGGAAAAGATAAAAACTTCTTTTACTGTAGTTTACTTCTCAAAATGTACAGGTAGTGCTCTGAATTTACAGGGGTAGAGGTTCGACCACTTTCGACCATGGCTCATGCCGGAATCTAAAAATATTAAGGAGGCAAGGGGCCTCTGCCCCCTCCCCGCAGCGAGGCTGCTAACAAGGGAGTCTCTTAGCAGTGACCAAGGCAGAGAGCCGTAATGAAGTGAAGTTCATTTTACAAATACATCTATAATATAAGCCTAAATGTTAGGGGACGGCAGTTGAAGGTTAAGTTTCCCCCCTTTTAAACACGATCAGATGGTTGAAAGATTCCAAATAAAATTTAAAAAAAAATAAAAAAATAAAAAAAAACGTTTTTTTTTTTGCCGATTCTTCATTTCTGAAGGCGATACCATTTCGTAGTAGTACATAAGTACAATTTAAGTACACCACTGAGCACATTTTCGTTTTGGTTTATTACAATTATGATTGCGATTATGGATTACTTTCCATTCGCTTATGATTGTCCCTTACAGTTCTATTAAAGTACATTCTTACATTATATATTAAGTCATTACATTCAATTACAGTTTCATTGAAGTACATTACGTCGTTTACCATTCTTACAGTGTTTTTATGTATTTATATATGGTTATAATATATGGTTATAATATATGGTTATTATATATGGTTATTAGTACAACACAAGTACTTGAGCACATACAAGATAATTTATATACAACATAATATATTAGATTATTTTATATGCTATAAATTTGGATCAGAGCGAGAGGAGATATTTATCTTAGAAGCAGCGTTCAATTTTGCTGTGATTCGCGAATTCGACCACTCACCTAAGCCTAATGCATATCTTGTGAGGGGTGAACGCACTTGAAAAAAAAAAAAAAAAAAAAAATACATGTGGACGTATTTTACATGTACGTAATAAAATAGGTTGTGTGCGTAATATAGACGCGTAAAATATGGACTGATAGGTTGAAAGGTATCAGTAGACAATAGGTACGAAACAACATAAATAATGATGTATAGAGAATGAAGTTTTTCTTTTTATTATTATTATTATTATTATTATTATTATTATTATTATTATTAAAGAATTTACCATACATTCAATACGGAAGATGTCCAAATACTAAACACGTGATTCAGTGTTCAAGGTATGGAAAACGTGAAGAGAATTAAGTTACTTCGTGACGTCATAGTTATTCACATTATGTCATACGTACAGTATAACTGTAAGTCATTATTTGGGAGGACCTAAATGAAACGAATTAAAGACGGAGTGGGTATCAAGGACTAAGAAGCACAACTACGGGTTCCAATCCTCTTATATGCAATGTGTATGTATAATCTAGGGTCGAGGGTGAGATGCAAGACAATCATAATTAATTATAATAACTTCTATAACAAATGGAAAATGGATACGACTAAACCATAGATATGGTAGATCGTAGGGTTGTGACACGAACAAAAATAGGAAGCTACAAGTAAAATTATTATCCAAACTCGCGTTAAGCGATTTTGGTTCTTATGTAAAAATGAATATTGATTATTCATTGTTCATTTTTACATTGCTCTCCCCTTTAAAAAATGATATTTATACAATAATCTAATAGGGTACCATTAATACAATACAAATGAGAAAATAACATCCTAACTACTTCAAGTTAGATGACGAATTTTTCTTTACATTACAAATTTTTATACAGAACAAGTGAGTTATTATATAATATAAAAAATTCAAAGATTAATACTTTAATTTAGACAAACATTTAAGTTAGACAAACAATGATATGGTTAAAAAAAATTTCAAAATTTTATTTTTCTGTGGGATAAATTATGTACATAATGAATAGAGTAGATAAAAGGGAAAAACGTACATCGTACAATCTATAAGCTAATTTTTATTGACTATTGTAGGTAAAAAATCGAATTACGTAATGGATGATGTATAGACCTGTGGTATAGTGTGTGTTCGTGTGTATTAGGTACAAAGTGTGTATCTTATAATTTTGAGGGACAGATTAGCTGAGAGGATTGTTAAATTAACTGAATAAATGCCTGAGCAAAAATTTATATATAGTAAGCAAAAATGCTTAAGACTATATAAATAGCAGAGTTAGCACTTACACGCAATGAAATAGTTTATTGTGATATCCAATGATTTTAGCATAAGGTTTGTATATATATATATATAGTGTGCATACATGCGTGTGTATGTGTAGGGATTTGGAAGGTTTTTGAATTAACAAAGTTTAAAAAATAATGTATAATAATTTAAGATGGGTTTAGGGTTATAAAATCTTTTAAGTCAATTATTGTTGTTATTATTATTATTATCATTATTATTATTATTATAAAATCCTTTAAGTTCAAGGTAGTATTTAAGTATTTAATTAAATCAGTTACACGTATTAAGGTAATAAAAAAAACGTACTTAGAGGACCTTACAAGTAATGAAAGTAAATCTAGTGGTATTAAAAATTAAATTTTGAAGATGGAATTAAAATCGACTAGTAACATTCCTAGCTATATATGAACTATATAACCATTAACATTAACCAGAAGTATCGGTCTGATAATTGAATTAAGAAAATTAAGAATGCAAATTAAAAATAGAAATCAATTATGCATTTTAATGAACTAAATATATAGTATACTTAAAAATAAAAAACACAACTTAACATAAATTGAGGTTATGTTCCATAGTACCAAAGAGGAATTAACCATGATTGAACCATTTCTCTGGTTGACACTGGGTTCAACTGGGGTTCGGGTGTTAAAATAAAATAAAATAAAAACAAAGTTTGGAGTACTACGTTCGGGGGAATTGAGTGACTAAGCAGGGGGGTATAAGTCTGAAATTGACAATTACATCTTTTCGTGAGCACTTTGCTCTTTTTTTTTTTTTTTTTTTAAAGATTGCTTGTCACACTACTTAGAATAAAAATTAAAAGAGTTCAAACAAAATGGACGGGCGGCATGTTCCTCATATACATTACAATAATTATCAAAATCGTTACAACCTTTGTAAAAACGGTTTTGGTTACAAATAAGAAAATACATAACTATATATTTATATACGCAACAATGGCATGAAAAGGAAAGACAAATCGGTCAATTTCCTTCTTACAAACAAACAAAAAAAACAACTTAAAGACACAAACCGGTCAATTCAGGTTGAATTTAATTCTCTTTTACAAAAAAAAAAAAGGTTGAATTAAATTCTTAGATTACATTTTCTTAAATTAAATTCTCTTAAATTACAAAGAAAAAGTTGAATTCAATTGACTGCGTTGAAATGACTTGGGACTTAAAAACTAACTTCTTCAAAACTAACTTCTTCAAAACTATCTTCTTCAAAACTAACTTCTTCAAAACTAACTTCTTCAAAACTAACTTCTTCAAAACTAACTTCTTCAAAACTGGCTTCTTCAAAACTGGCTTCTTGAAAACTGGCTTCTTGAAAACTGACTTCTTGAAAACTGGCTTCTTCAAAACTGGCTTCTTCAAAACTGGCTTCTTCAAAACTGGCTTCTTCAAAACTGACTTCTTCAAAACTGACTTCTTCAAAACTGACTTCTTCAAAACTGGCTTCTTCAAAACTGGCTTCTGTAATCTCTGGGGCGGTTGTCCCTCTTGGATGCAACCTATTGACTTGAACTCTTATCAAGTATCTTGAAACTGTCTAACTTGAACTTAACTGAAAATGGAAAATGACTGCACTTGATCTCTATCAAGTGGGGACTATTAACCTCTGTTTTGGTTGTCCCTCTTGGCGCAACCTTCTGACTTGACCTCTTATCAAGTATTTCTATAAATCTCTGGGGCGGTTGTCCCGCTTGGCGCAACCTTCTGACTTCACCTCTTATCAAGTATTTCTATAAATCTCTGGGGCGGTTGTCCCTCTTGGCGCAACCTTCTGACTTGACCTCTTATCAAGTATTTCCATAAATCTCTGGGGCGGTTGTCCCTCTTGGATACAACTTCTGACTTCAAAACTGACTTCAAAACTGACTTCAAAACTGAGTTGCAACTTATTTGCAACTAAAACTGACTTCAAAACTGAGTTGCAACTTATTTGCAACTAAAACTGACTTCAAAACTGACTTGCAACTTATTTGCAACTAAAACTGACTTCAAAACTGACTTGCAACTTATTTGCAACTAAAACTGACTTCAAAACTGACTTGCAACTTATTTGCAACTAAAACTGACTTCAAAACTGACTTCAAAACTGACTTAAAAAATCTGTCTAAATCTATAAACTCTCTATAAACACACTCTTTCTTAATTTGCAAGTCAATTCAATTCAATAATTTGAAAAAAATTGTAAACAAAAATAAAAAATGTAAACAACATTTCACTCCGGTACTATTATGTTTGGTACATAAAATAAAATTATTCTATACTGAATATAATAGCGAAAATAACTGAAATTAGCTCTCTGAAATTAACTCTCTGAAATTAACTCTCTGAAATTAACTCTCTGAAATTAACTCTCTGAAAATAACTCTGTTACATTTAACTTCTCTTACTTTTAACTTCTCTTACTTTTAACTTCTCCTACTTTTAACTTCTCTTACTTTTAACTTCTCTTACATTTAACTTCTCTTACATTTAACTTCTCTTACATTTAACTTCTGTGAAAATTAATGTTTCACTAAAAAAAAATGTATCACTGGTGTCTGAAGTGGTGTTCACTGTGTTTTGTGTTAATTCTGGCTCAATACTAAATATTAACTGTTAATAATACTGACTTTTCAAATGTTTACAAATTACTTAAAAAAACAACTCTGTACTTAACAAAATTTCTACGGCGAAATCCTTGACGTGTCCTGAAGACGTGTCTTGCTGGCTACTTCTTCTTGGATGAAAACTAGGCGTGGAGAACTTCGAGTCGTGACACACCGGTTCAAGGGTGGATGTTACGAACAAGAAGTCGTGACACGCCGGTCAAATGGTGGGCCGCCACTTGTTAAACTCTTGGCTACAGACTCTCCAGACTGTTATGCCAATATCTTCTATGTGCTTGGGTCATCTTGATTTTTATCCTGATGCAGGGTCGTCACTTTGTTAACCCCTCCGTCTTTGGCCCTGGGGTGGTTCGGAATCCACAGGGGTTCTAGTTGGGAGGCAGCAACGGATATTTCTTCTACTGTATAACATTCTAATTTTTCTCTCGCTTTATGGGGTCGACAATTGTTAATTCTTCTCTTTCTATAATACTCTGATACTTTCTCTTGGTACTAAAATTATCGACTTTTCTTTTATAACTTATCGACTTCTTCAAAACTAACTTCTTCAAAACTATCTTCTTCAAAACTAACTTCTTCAAAACTAACTTCTTCAAAACTATCTTCTTCAAAACTAACTTCTTCAAAACTGGCTTCTTCAAAACTGGCTTCTTGAAAACTGGCTTCTTGAAAACTGACTTCTTGAAAACTGGCTTCTTCAAAACTGGCTTCTTCAAAACTGGCTTCTTCAAAACTGGCTTCTTCAAAACTGACTTCTTCAAAACTGACTTCTTCAAAACTGACTTCTTCAAAACTGGCTTCTTCAAAACTGGCTTCTGTAATCTCTGGGGCGGTTGTCCCTCTTGGATGCAACCTATTGACTTGAACTCTTATCAAGTATCTTGAAACTGTCTAACTTGAACTTAACTGAAAATGGAAAATGACTGCACTTGATCTCTATCAAGTGGGGACTATTAACCTCTGTTTTGGTTGTCCCTCTTGGCGCAACCTTCTGACTTGACCTCTTATCAAGTATTTCTATAAATCTCTGGGGCGGTTGTCCCGCTTGGCGCAACCTTCTGACTTCACCTCTTATCAAGTATTTCTATAAATCTCTGGGGCGGTTGTCCCTCTTGGCGCAACCTTCTGACTTGACCTCTTATCAAGTATTTCCATAAATCTCTGGGGCGGTTGACCCTCTTGGATACAACCTTCTGACTTCAAAACTGACTTCAAAACTGACTTCAAAACTGAGTTGCAACTTATTTGCAACTAAAACTGACTTCAAAACTGAGTTGCAACTTATTTGCAACTAAAACTGACTTCAAAACTGACTTGCAACTTATTTGCAACTAAAACTGACTTCAAAACTGACTTGCAACTTATTTGCAACTAAAACTGACTTCAAAACTGACTTGCAACTTATTTGCAACTAAAACTGACTTCAAAACTGACTTCAAAACTGACTTAAAAAATCTCTCTAAATCTATAAACTCTCTATAAACACACTCTTTCTTAATTTGCAAGTCAATTCAATTCAATAATTTGAAAAAAATTGTAAACAAAAATAAAAAATGTAAACAACATTTCACTCCGGTACTATTATGTTTGGTACATAAAATAAAATTATTCTATACTGAATATAATAGCGAAAATAACTGAAATTAGCTCTCTGAAATTAACTCTCTGAAATTAACTCTCTGAAATTAACTCTCTGAAATTAACTCTCTGAAAATAACTCTGTTACATTTAACTTCTCTTACTTTTAACTTCTCTTACTTTTAACTTCTCCTACTTTTAACTTCTCTTACTTTTAACTTCTCTTACATTTAACTTCTCTTACATTTAACTTCTCTTACATTTAACTTCTGTGAAAATTAATGTTTCACTAAAAAAAAATGTATCACTGGTGTCTGAAGTGGTGTTCACTGTGTTTTGTGTTAATTCTGGCTCAATACTAAATATTAACTGTTAATAATACTGACTTTTCAAATGTTTACAAATTACTTAAAAAAACAACTCTGTACTTAACAAAATTTCTACGGCGAAATCCTTGACGTGTCCTGAAGACGTGTCTTGCTGGCTACTTCTTCTTGGATGAAAACTAGGCGTGGAGAACTTCGAGTCGTGACACACCGGTTCAAGGGTGGATGTTACGAACAAGAAGTCGTGACACGCCGGTCAAATGGTGGGCCGCCACTTGTTAAACTCTTGGCTACAGACTCTCCAGACTGTTATGCCAATATCTTCTATGTGCTTGGGTCATCTTGATTTTTATCCTGATGCAGGGTCGTCACTTTGTTAACCCCTCCGTCTTTGGCCCTGGGGTTCGGAATCCACAGGGGTTCTAGTTGGGAGGCAGCAACGGATATTTCTTCTACTGTATAAATTCTAATTTTTTCTCTCGCTTTATGGGGTCGACAATTGTTAATTCTTCTCTTTCTATAATACTCTGATACTTTCTCTTGGTACTAAAATTATCGACTTTTCTTTTATAACTTATCGACTTTACTGACTAAATTCCTGAAGAGAACAAGGCTCGAAGGAAAAGATAAAAACTTCTTTTACTGTAGTTTACTTCTCAAAATGTACAGGTAGTGCTCTGAATTTACAGGGGTAGAGGTTCGACCACTTTCGACCATGGCTCAGGCCGGAATCTAAAAATATTAAGGAGGCAAGGGGCCTCTGCCCCCTCCCCGCAGCGAGGCTGCTAACAAGGGAGTCTCTTAGCAGTGACCAAGGCAGAGAGCCGTAATGAAGTGAAGTTCATTTTACAAATACATCTATAATATAAACCTAAATGTTAGGGGACGGCAGTTGAAGGTTAAGTTTCCCCCCTTTTAAACACGATCAGATGGTTGAAAGATTCCAAATAAAATTTAAAAAAAATAAAAAAATAAAAAAAAACGTTTTTTTTTTGCCGATTCTTCATTTCTGAAGGCGATACCATTTCGTAGTAGTACATAAGTACAATTTAAGTACACCACTGAGCACATTTTCGTTTTGGTTTATTACAATTATGATTGCGATTATGGATTACTTTCCATTCGCTTATGATTGTCCCTTACATTTCTATTAAAGTACATTCTTACATTATATATTAAGTCATTACATTCAATTACAGTTTCATTGAAGTACATTACGTCGTTTACCATTCTTACAGTGTTTTTATGTATTTATATATGGTTATAATATATGGTTATAATATATGGTTATTATATATGGTTATTAGTACAACACAAGTACTTGAGCACATACAAGATAATTTATATACAACATAATATATTAGATTATTTTATATGCTATAAATTTGGATCAGAGCGAGAGGAGATATTTATCTTAGAAGCAGCGTTCAATTTTGCTGTGATTCGCGAATTCGACCACTCACCTAAGCCTAATGCATATCTTGTGAGGGGTGAACGCACTTGAAAAAAAAAAAAAAAAAAAATACATGTGGACGTATTTTACATGTACGTAATAAAATAGGTTGTGTGCGTAATATAGACGCGTAAAATATGGACTGATAGGTTGAAAGGTATCAGTAGACAATAGGTACGAAACAACATAAATAATGATGTATAGAGAATGAAGTTTTTCTTTTTATTATTATTATTATTATTATTATTATTATTATTATTAAAGAATTTACCATACATTCAATACGGAAGATGTCCAAATACTAAACACGTGATTCAGTGTTCAAGGTATGGAAAACGTGAAGAGAATTAAGTTACTTCGTGACGTCATAGTTATTCACATTATGTCATACGTACAGTATAACTGTAAGTCATTATTTGGGAGGACCTAAATGAAACGAATTAAAGACGGAGTGGGTATCAAGGACTAAGAAGCACAACTACGGGTTCCAATCCTCTTATATGCAATGTGTATGTATAATCTAGGGTCGAGGGTGAGATGCAAGACAATCATAATTAATTATAATAACTTCTATAACAAATGGAAAATGGATACGACTAAACCATAGATATGGTAGATCGTAGGGTTGTGACACGAACAAAAATAGGAAGCTACAAGTAAAATTATTATCCAAACTCGCGTTAAGCGATTTTGGTTCTTATGTAAAAATGAATATTGATTATTCATTGTTCATTTTTACATTGCTCTCCCCTTTAAAAAATGATATTTATACAATAATCTAATAGGGTACCATTAATACAATACAAATGAGAAAATAACATCCTAACTACTTCAAGTTAGATGACGAATTTTTCTTTACATTACAAATTTTTATACAGAACAAGTGAGTTATTATATAATATAAAAAATTCAAAGATTAATACTTTAATTTAGACAAACATTTAAGTTAGACAAACAATGATATGGTTAAAAAAAATTTCAAAATTTTATTTTTCTGTGGGATAAATTATGTACATAATGAATAGAGTAGATAAAAGGGGAAAACGTACATCGTACAATCTATAAGCTAATTTTTATTGACTATTGTAGGTAAAAAATCGAATTACGTAATGGATGATGTATAGACCTGTGGTATAGGTGTGTTCGTGTGTATTAGGTACAAAGTGTGTATCTTATAATTTTGAGGGACAGATTAGCTGAGAGGATTGTTAAATTAACTGAATAAATGCCTGAGCAAAAATTTATATATAGTAAGCAAAAATGCTTAAGACTATATAAATAGCAGAGTTAGCACTTACACGCAATGAAATAGTTTATTGTGATATCCAATGATTTTAGCATAAGGTTTGTATATATATATATTAGTGTGCATACATGCGTGTGTATGTGTAGGGATTTGGAAGGTTTTTGAATTAACAAAGTTTAAAAAATAATGTATAATAATTTAAGATGGGTTTAGGGTTATAAAATCTTTTAAGTCAATTATTGTTGTTATTATTATTATTATCATTATTATTATTATTATAAAATCCTTTAAGTTCAAGGTAGTATTTAAGTATTTAATTAAATCAGTTACACGTATTAAGGTAATAAAAAAAACGTACTTAGAGGACCTTACAAGTAATGAAAGTAAATCTAGTGGTATTAAAAATTAAATTTTGAAGATGGAATTAAAATCGACTAGTAACATTCCTAGCTATATATGAACTATATAACCATTAACATTAACCAGAAGTATCGGTCTGATAATTGAATTAAGAAAATTAAGAATGCAAATTAAAAATAGAAATCAATTATGCATTTTAATGAACTAAATATATAGTATACTTAAAAATAAAAAACACAACTTAACATAAATTGAGGTTATGTTCCACAGTACCAAAGAGGAATTAACCATGATTGAACCATTTCTCTGGTTGACACTGGGTTCAACTGGGGTTCGGGTGTTAAAATAAAATAAAATAAAAACAAAGTTTGGAGTACTACGTTCGGGGGAATTGAGTGACTAAGCAGGGGGGTATAAGTCTGAAATTGACAATTACATCTTTTCGTGAGCACTTTGCTCTTTTTTTTTTTTTTTTTTTTAAAGATTGCTTGTCACACTACTTAGAATAAAAATTAAAAGAGTTCAAACAAAATGGACGGGCGGCATGTTCCTCATATACATTACAATAATTATCAAAATCGTTACAACCTTTGTAAAAACGGTTTTGGTTACAAATAAGAAAATACATAACTATATATTTATATACGCAACAATGGCATGAAAAGGAAAGACAAATCGGTCAATTTCCTTCTTACAAACAAACAAAAAAAACAACTTAAAGACACAAACCGGTCAATTCAGGTTGAATTTAATTCTCTTTTACAAAAAAAAAAAAAGGTTGAATTAAATTCTTAGATTACATTTTCTTAAATTAAATTCTCTTAAATTACAAAGAAAAAGTTGAATTCAATTGACTGCGTTGAAATGACTTGGGACTTAAAAACTAACTTCTTCAAAACTAACTTCTTCAAAACTATCTTCTTCAAAACTAACTTCTTCAAAACTAACTTCTTCAAAACTAACTTCTTCAAAACTAACTTCTTCAAAACTGGCTTCTTCAAAACTGGCTTCTTCAAAACTGACTTCTTCAAAACTGACTTCTTGAAAACTGGCTTCTTCAAAACTGGCTTCTTCAAAACTGGCTTCTTCAAAACTGGCTTCTTCAAAACTGACTTCTTCAAAACTGACTTCTTCAAAACTGACTTCTTCAAAACTGGCTTCTTCAAAACTGGCTTCTGTAATCTCTGGGGCGGTTGTCCCTCTTGGATGCAACCTATTGACTTGAACTCTTATCAAGTATCTTGAAACTGTCTAACTTGAACTTAACTGAAAATGGAAAATGACTGCACTTGATCTCTATCAAGTGGGGACTATTAACCTCTGTTTTGGTTGTCCCTCTTGGCGCAACCTTCTGACTTGACCTCTTATCAAGTATTTCTATAAATCTCTGGGGTGGTTGTCCCGCTTGGCGCAACCTTCTGACTTCACCTCTTATCAAGTATTTCTATAAATCTCTGGGGCGGTTGTCCCTCTTGGCGCAACCTTCTGACTTGACCTCTTATCAAGTATTTCTATAAATCTCTGGGGCGGTTGTCCCTCTTGGATACAACCTTCTGACTTCAAAACTGACTTCAAAACTGACTTCAAAACTGAGTTGCAACTTATTTGCAACTAAAACTGACTTCAAAACTGACTTGCAACTTATTTGCAACTAAAACTGACTTCAAAACTGACTTGCAACTTATTTGCAACTAAAACTGACTTCAAAACTGACTTGCAACTTATTTGCAACTAAAACTGACTTCAAAACTGACTTCAAAACTGACTTCAAAAATCTCTCTAAATCTATAAACTCTCTATAAACACACTCTTTCTTAATTTGCAAGTCAATTCAATTCAATAATTTGAAAAAAATTGTAAACAAAAATAAAAAATGTAAACAACATTTCACTCCGGTACTATTATGTTTGGTACATAAAATAAAATTATTCTATACTGAATATAATAGTGAAAATAACTGAAATTAGCTCTCTGAAATTAACTCTCTGAAATTAACTCTCTGAAATTAACTCTCTGAAATTAACTCTGTTACATTTAACTTCTCTTACTTTTAACTTCTCTTACTTTTAACTTCTCCTACTTTTAACTTCTCTTACTTTTAACTTCTCTTACATTTAACTTCTCTTACATTTAACTTCTCTTACATTTAACTTCTGTGAAAATTACTGTTTCACTAAAAAAAATGTATCACTGGTGTCTGAAGTGTTCACTGTGTTTTGTGTTAATTCTGGCTCAATACTAAATATTAACTGTTAATAATACTGACCTTTCAAATGTTTACAAATTACTTAAAAAAACAACTCTGTACTTAACAAAATTTCTACGGCGAAATCCTTGACGTGTCCTGAAGACGTGTCTTGCTGGCTACTTTTCTTGGATGAAAACTAGGCGTGAAGAACTTCGAGTCGTGACACACCGGTTCAAGGGTGGATGTTACGAACAAGAAGTCGTGACACGCCGGTCAAATGGTGGGCCGCCACTTGTTAAACTCTTGGCTACAGACTCTCCAGACTGTTATGCCAATATCTTCTATGTGCTTGGGTCATCTTGATTTTTATCCTGATGCAGGGTCGTCACTTTGTTAACCCCTCCGTCTTTGGCCCTGGGGTGGTTCGGAATCCACAGGGGTTCTAGTTGGGAGGCAGCAACGGATATTTCTTCTACTGTATAACATTCTAATTTTTTCTCTCGCTTTATGGGGTCGACAATTGTTAATTCTTCTCTTTCTATAATACTCTGATACTTTCTCTTGGTACTAAAATTATCGACTTTTCTTTTATAACTTATCGACTTTACTGACTAAATTCCTGAAGAGAACAAGGCTCGAAGGAAAAGATAAAAACTTCTTTTACTGTAGTTTACTTCTCAAAATGTACAGGTAGTGCTCTGAATTTACAGGGGTAGAGGTTCGACCACTTTCGACCATGGCTCAGGCCGGAATCTAAAAATATTAAGGAGGCAAGGGGCCTCTGCCCCCTCCCCGCAGCGAGGCTGCTAACAAGGGAGTCTCTTAGCAGTGACCAAGGCAGAGAGCCGTAATGAAGTGAAGTTCATTTTACAAATACATCTATAATATAAACCTAAATGTTAGGAGACGGCAGTTGAAGGTTAAGTTTCCCCCCTTTTAAACACGATCAGATGGTTGAAAGATTCCAAATAAAATTTTTAAAAAAAATAAAAAAATTAAAAAAAACGTTTTTTTTTTGCCGATTCTTCATTTCTGAAGGCGATACCATTTCGTTGTAGTACATAAGTACAATTTAAGTACACCACTGAGCACATTTTCGTTTTGGTTTATTACAATTATGATTGCGATTATGGATTACTTTCCATTCGCTTATGATTGTCCCTTACAGTTCTATTAAAGTACATTCTTACATTATATATTAAGTCATTACATTCAATTACAGTTTCATTGAAGTACATTACGTCGTTTACCATTCTTACAGTGTTTTTATGTATTTATATATGGTTATAATATATGGTTATAATATATGGTTATTATATATGGTTATTAGTACAACACAAGTACTTGAGCACATACAAGATAATTTATATACAACATAATATATTAGATTATTTTATATGCTATAAATTTGGATCAGAGCGAGAGGAGATATTTATCTTAGAAGCAGCGTTCAATTTTGCTGTGATTCGCGAATTCGACCACTCACCTAAGCCTAATGCATATCTTGTGAGGGGTGAACGCACTTGAAAAAAAAAAAAAAAAAAAAATACATGTGGACGTATTTTACATGTACGTAATAAAATAGGTTGTGTGCGTAATATAGACGCGTAAAATATGGACTGATAGGTTGAAAGGTATCAGTAGACAATAGGTACGAAACAACATAAATAATGATGTATAGAGAATGAAGTTTTTCTTTTTTTATTATTATTATTATTATTATTATTATTATTATTATTATTAAAGAATTTACCATACATTCAATACGGAAGATGTCCAAATACTAAACACGTGATTCAGTGTTCAAGGTATGGAAAACGTGAAGAGAATTAAGTTACTTCGTGACGTCATAGTTATTCACATTATGTCATACGTACAGTATAACTGTAAGTCATTATTTGGGAGGACCTAAATGAAACGAATTAAAGACGGAGTGGGTATCAAGGACTAAGAAGCACAACTACGGGTTCCAATCCTCTTATATGCAATGTGTATGTATAATCTAGGGTCGAGGGTGAGATGCAAGACAATCATAATTAATTATAATAACTTCTATAACAAATGGAAAATGGATACGACTAAACCATAGATATGGTAGATCGTAGGGTTGTGACACGAACAAAAATAGGAAGCTACAAGTAAAATTATTATCCAAACTCGCGTTAAGCGATTTTGGTTCTTATGTAAAAATGAATATTGATTATTCATTGTTCATTTTTACATTGCTCTCCCCTTTAAAAAATGATATTTATACAATAATCTAATAGGGTACCATTAATACAATACAAATGAGAAAATAACATCCTAACTACTTCAAGTTAGATGACGAATTTTTCTTTACATTACAAATTTTTATACAGAACAAGTGAGTTATTATATAATATAAAAAATTCAAAGATTAATACTTTAATTTAGACAAACATTTAAGTTAGACAAACAATGATATGGTTAAAAAAAATTTCAAAATTTTATTTTTCTGTGGGATAAATTATGTACATAATGAATAGAGTAGATAAAAGGGAAAAACGTACATCGTACAATCTATAAGCTAATTTTTATTGACTATTGTAGGTAAAAAATCGAATTACGTAATGGATGATGTATAGACCTGTGGTATAGTGTGTGTTCGTGTGTATTAGGTACAAAGTGTGTATCTTATAATTTTGAGGGACAGATTAGCTGAGAGGATTGTTAAATTAACTGAATAAATGCCTGAGCAAAAATTTATATATAGTAAGCAAAAATGCTTAAGACTATATAAATAGCAGAGTTAGCACTTACACGCAATGAAATAGTTTATTGTGATATCCAATGATTTTAGCATAAGGTTTGTATATATATATATATAGTGTGCATACATGCGTGTGTATGTGTAGGGATTTGGAAGGTTTTTGAATTAACAAAGTTTAAAAAATAATGTATAATAATTTAAGATGGGTTTAGGGTTATAAAATCTTTTAAGTCAATTATTGTTGTTATTATTATTATTATCATTATTATTATTATAAAATCCTTTAAGTTCAAGGTAGTATTTAAGTATTTAATTAAATCAGTTACACGTATTAAGGTAATAAAAAAAACGTACTTAGAGGACCTTACAAGTAATGAAAGTAAATCTAGTGGTATTAAAAATTAAATTTTGAAGATGGAATTAAAATCGACTAGTAACATTCCTAGCTATATATGAACTATATAACCATTAACATTAACCAGAAGTATCGGTCTGATAATTGAATTAAGAAAATTAAGAATGCAAATTAAAAATAGAAATCAATTATGCATTTTAATGAACTAAATATATAGTATACTTAAAAATAAAAAACACAACTTAACATAAATTGAGGTTATGTTCCATAGTACCAAAGAGGAATTAACCATGATTGAACCATTTCTCTGGTTGACACTGGGTTCAACTGGGGTTCGGGTGTTAAAATAAAATAAAATAAAAACAAAGTTTGGAGTACTACGTTCGGGGGAATTGAGTGACTAAGCAGGGGGGTATAAGTCTGAAATTGACAATTACATCTTTTCGTGAGCACTTTGCTCTTTTTTTTTTTTTTTTTTTAAAGATTGCTTGTCACACTACTTAGAATAAAAATTAAAAGAGTTCAAACAAAATGGACGGGCGGCATGTTCCTCATATACATTACAATAATTATCAAAATCGTTACAACCTTTGTAAAAACGGTTTTGGTTACAAATAAGAAAATACATAACTATATATTTATATACGCAACAATGGCATGAAAAGGAAAGACAAATCGGTCAATTTCCTTCTTACAAACAAACAAAAAAAACAACTTAAAGACACAAACCGGTCAATTCAGGTTGAATTTAATTCTCTTTTACAAAAAAAAAAAAGGTTGAATTAAATTCTTAGATTACATTTTCTTAAATTAAATTCTCTTAAATTACAAAGAAAAAGTTGAATTCAATTGACTGCGTTGAAATGACTTGGGACTTAAAAACTAACTTCTTCAAAACTAACTTCTTCAAAACTATCTTCTTCAAAACTAACTTCTTCAAAACTAACTTCTTCAAAACTAACTTCTTCAAAACTAACTTCTTCAAAACTGGCTTCTTCAAAACTGGCTTCTTAAAACTGACTTCTTGAAAACTGACTTCTTGAAAACTGGCTTCTTCAAAACTGGCTTCTTCAAAACTGGCTTCTTCAAAACTGGCTTCTTCAAAACTGACTTCTTCAAAACTGACTTCTTCAAAACTGACTTCTTCAAAACTGGCTTCTTCAAAACTGGCTTCTGTAATCTCTGGGGCGGTTGTCCCTCTTGGATGCAACCTATTGACTTGAACTCTTATCAAGTATCTTGAAACTGTCTAACTTGAACTTAACTGAAAATGGAAAATGACTGCACTTGATCTCTATCAAGTGGGGACTATTAACCTCTGTTTTGGTTGTCCCTCTTGGCGCAACCTTCTGACTTGACCTCTTATCAAGTATTTCTATAAATCTCTGGGGCGGTTGTCCCGCTTGGCGCAACCTTCTGACTTCACCTCTTATCAAGTATTTCTATAAATCTCTGGGGCGGTTGTCCCTCTTGGCGCAACCTTCTGACTTGACCTCTTATCAAGTATTTCATAAATCTCTGGGGCGGTTGTCCCTCTTGGATACAACCTTCTGACTTCAAAACTGACTTCTGACTTCAAACTGACTTGCAAACTGACTTCTGAGTTGACTTGCGACTTCAAAACTGACTTGCAACTTATTGCAACTGACTTCAAAACTGACTGCAACTTATTTGCAACTAAAACTGACTTCAAAACTGACTTGCAACTTATTTGCAACTAAAACTAAAACTGACTTCAAAAACTGACTTAAAAATCTCTCTAAATCTATAAACTCTCTATAAACACACTCTTTCTTAATTTGCAAGTCAATTCAATTCAATAATTTGAAAAAAATTGTAAACAAAAATAAAAAATGTAAACAACATTTCACTCCGGTACTATTATGTTTGGTACATAAAATAAAATTATTCTATACTGAATATAATAGTGAAAATAACTGAAATTAGCTCTCTGAAAAATTGAAAAACTCTCTGAAATTAACTCTCTGAAATTAACTCTGTTAATTTAACTTCTCTTACTTTTAACTTCTCTTACTTTTAACTTCTCTTACTTTTAACTTCTCCTACTTTTAACTTCTCTTACTTTTAACTTCTCTTACATTTAACTTCTCTTACATTTAACTTCTCTTACATTTAACTTCTGTGAAAATTACTGTTTCACTAAAAAAAATGTATCACTGGTGTCTGAAGTGTTCACTGTGTTTTGTGTTAATTCTGGCTCAATACTAAATATTAACTGTTAATAATACTGACTTTTCAAATGTTTACAAATTACTTAAAAAAACAACTCTGTACTTAACAAAATTTCTACGGCGAAATCCTTGACGTGTCCTGAAGACGTGTCTTGCTGGCTACTTCTTCTTGGATGAAAACTAGGCGTGGAGAACTTCGAGTCGTGACACACCGGTTCAAGGGTGGATGTTACGAACAAGAAGTCGTGACACGCCGGTCAAATGGTGGGCCGCCACTTGTTAAACTCTTGGCTACAGACTCTCCAGACTGTTATGCCAATATCTTCTATGTGCTTGGGTCATCTTGATTTTTATCCTGATGCAGGGTCGTCACTTTGTTAACCCCTCCGTCTTTGGCCCTGGGGTGGTTCGGAATCCACAGGGGTTCTAGTTGGGAGGCAGCAACGGATATTTCTTCTACTGTATAACATTCTAATTTTTTCTCTCGCTTTATGGGTCGACAATGTTAATTCTCTCTTTCTATAATACTCTGATACTTTCTCTTGGTACTAAAATTATCGACTTTTCTTTTTAACTTATCGACTTACTGACTAATTCCTGAAGAGAACAAGGCCGAAGAAAAGATAAAAACTTCTTTTACTGTAGTTTACTTCTCAAAATGTACAGGTAGTGCTCTGAATTTACAGGGGTAGAGGTTCGACCACTTTCGACCATGGCTCAGGCCGGAATCTAAAAATATTAAGGAGGCAAGGGGCCTCTGCCCCCTCCCCGCAGCGAGGCTGCTAACAAGGGAGTCTCTTAGCAGTGACCAGCAGAGAGCCGTAATGAAGTGAAGTTCATTTTACAAATACATCTATAATATAAGCCTAAATGTTAGGGACGGCAGTTGAAGGTTAAGTTTCCCCCCTTTAAACACGATCAGTGGTTTGAAAGATTCCAAATAAATTTAAAAAATAAAAAATAAAAAAAAACGTTTTTTTTTTTGCCGATTCTTCATTTCTGAAGGCGATCATTTCGTAGTAGTACATAAGTACAATTTTAAAGTTACACCACTGAGCACATTTTCGTTTTGGTTTATTAATTATGATTGCGATTATGGATTACTTTCCATTCGCTTATGATTGTCCCTTACAGTTCTATTAAAGTACATTCTTACATTATATTTAAGTCATTACATTCAATTACAGTTTCATTGAAGTACATTTACGTCGTTTACCATTCTTACAGTGTTTTATGTATTTATATATGGTTATATATATGGTTATAATATATGGTTATTATATGGTTATTAGTACAACACAAGTAACTTGAGCACATACAGATAATTTATATACAACATAATATATTAGATTATTTTATATGCTATAAAATTTGGATCAGAGCGAGAGGAGAATTTTATCTTAGAAGCGTTCAATTTTGCTGTGATTCGCGAATTCGACCATCACCTAAGCCTAATGAATATCTTGTGAGGGGTGAACGCACTTGAAAAAAAAAAAAAAAAAAAAAATACATGTGGACGTATTTTACATGTACGTAATAAAATAGTTGTGTGCGTAATATAGACGCGTAAAATATGGACTGATAGGTTGAAAGGATCAGTAGACAATAGGTACGAACAACATAAATAATGATGTATCGAGAATGAATTTTTCTTTTTATTATTATTATTATTATTATTATTATTAGTATTATATTAAAGAATTTACCATACATTAATACGGAAGATGTCCAAATACTAAACACGTGATTCAGTGTTCAAGGTATGGAAACGTGAAGAGAATTAAGTTACTTTCGTGACGTCATAGTTATTCAATTATGTCATACGTACAGTATAACTGTAATCATTATTTGGGAGGACCTAAAAAACGAATTAAAAGACCGGAGTGGGTATCAAGGACTAAGAAGCACAACTACGGGTTCCAATCCTCTTATATGCAATGTGTATGTTATAATCTAGGGTCGAGGGTGAGATGCAAGACAATCATAATTAATTATAATAAACTTCTATAACAAAGGAAAAGGATACGACTAAACCATAGATATGGTAGATCGTAGGGTTGTGACACGAACAAAAATAGGAAGCTACAAGTAAAATTATATCCAAACTCGCGTTAGCGATTTTGGTTCTTATGTAAAAAATGAATATTGATTATTCATTGTTCATTTTTACATTGCTCTACCTTAAAAAATGATATTTATACAATAATCTAATAGGGTACCATTAAACAATACAAATGAGAAAATAACATCCTAACTACTTCAAGTTAGATGACGAATTTTTCTTTACATTACAAATTTTTATACAGAACAAGGGAGTTATTATATAATATAAAAAATTCAAGATTAATACTTTAATTTAGACAAACAATTTAAGTTAGACAAACAATGATATGGTTAAAAAAATTTCAAAATTTTATTTTTCTGTGGGATAAATTATTACATAATGATTAGAGTAGATAAAAGGGAAAAAACGTACATCGTACAATCTATAAGCTAATTTTTATTGACTATTGTAGGTAAAAATCGAATTACGTAATGGATGATGTTATAGACCTGTGGTATAGTGTGTGTTCGTGTGTATTAGGTCAAGTGTGTATCTTTAATTTTGAGGGACAGATTAGCTGAGAGGATTGTTAAATTAACTGAATAAATGCCTGAGCAAAAAATTTATATATAGTAAGCAAAAATGCTTAAGACTATATAAATAGCAGAGTTAGCACTTACACGCAATGAATAGTTTATTGTGATATCCAATGATTTTAGCATAAGGTTTGTAATATATATATTATAGGTGCATACATGCGTGTGTATGTGTAGGGATTGGAAGGTTTTTGATTAACAAGTTAAAAAATAATGTATAATAATTTAAGATGGGTTTAGGGTTATAAAATCTTTTAAGTCAATTATTGTTGTTATTATTATTATTATCATTATTATTATTATTATAAAATCCTTTAAGTTCAAGGTAGTATTTAAGTATTTAAATTAAATCAGTTACACGTATTAAGGTAATAAAAAAACGTACTTAGAGGACCTTACAAGTATGAAAGTAAATCTAGTGGTATTAAAATTAAATTTTGAAGATGGAATTAAATCGACTAGTAACATTCCTAGCTATATATGAACTATATAACCATTAACATTAACCAGAAGTATCGGTCTGATAATGAATTAAGAAAATTAAGAATGCAAATTAAAAAAGAAATCATTATGCATTTTAATGAACTAAATATATAGTATACTTAAACACAAAATAAAAAACCACAACTTACATAAATTGAGGTTATGTTCCATAGTACCAAAGAGGAATTAACCATGATTGAACCATTTCTCTGGTTGACACTGGGTTCAACTGGGTTGGGTGTTAAAATAAAATAAATAAAAACAAAGTTTGGAGTACTACGTTCGGGGGAATTGAGTGACTAAGCAGGGGGGTATAAGTCTGAAATTGACAATTACATCTTTTCGTGAGCACTTTGCTCTTTTTTTTTTTTTTTTTAAGATTGCTTGTCACACTACTTAGAAAAAAATTAAAAGAGTTCAAACAAATGGACGGGCGGCATGTTCCTCATACATTACAATAATTATCAAAATCGTTACAACCTTTGTAAAAACGGTTTTGGTTACAAATAAAATACATAACTATATATTTATATACGCAACAATTGGCATGAAAAGGAAGACAAATCGGTCAATTTCCTTCTTACAAACAAACAAAAAAAACAACTAAAGACACAAACCGGTCAATTCAGGTTGAATTTAATTCTCTTTTACAAAAAAAAAAAAAGGTTGAATTAAATCTTAGATTACATTTTCTTAAATTAAAATTCTCTTAAATTACAAATAAAAAGTTGAATTCAATTGACTGCGTTGAAATGACTTGGGACTTAAAAACTAACTTCTTCAAAACTAACTTCTTCAACTATCTTCTTCAAAACTAACTTCTTCAAAACTAACTTCTTCAAAACTAACTTCTTCAAAACTACTTCTTGAAAACTGGCTTCTTCAAAAATGGCTTCTTCAAAACTGACTTCTTCAAAACTGGCTTCTTCAAAACTGGCTTCTGTAATCTCTGGGGCGGTTGTCCCTCTTGGATGCAACCTATTGACTTGAACTCTTATCAAGTATCTTGAAACTGTCTAACTTGAACTTAACTGAAAATGGAAAATGACTGCACTTGATCTCTATCAAGTGGGGACTATTAACCTCTGTTTTGGTTGTCCCTCTTGGCGCAACCTTCTGACTTGACCTCTTATCAAGTATTTCTATAAATCTCTGGGGCGGTTGTCCCGCTTGGCGCAACCTTCTGACTTCACCTCTTATCAAGTATTTCTATAAATCTCTGGGGCGGTTGTCCCTCTTGGCGCAACCTTCTGACTTGACCTCTTATCAAGTATTTCATAAATCTCTGGGGCGGTTGTCCCTCTTGGATACAACCTTCTGACTTCAAAACTGACTTCAAAACTGACTTCAAAACTGAGTTGCAACTATTTGCAACTGACTTATTTGCAACTGACTAAACTGACTTCAAAACTGAGTTGCAACTTATTTGCAACTAAAACTGACTTCAAAACTGACTTGCAACTTATTTGCAACTAAAACTGACTTCAAAACTGACTTGCAACTTATTTGCAACTAAAACTGACTTCAAAACTGACTTCAAAACTGACTTAAAAAATCTCTCTAAATCTATAAACTCTCTATAAACACACTCTTTCTTAATTTGCAAGTCAATTCAATTCAATAATTTGAAAAAATTGTAAACAAAAATAAAAAATGTAAACAACATTTCACTCCGGTACTATTATGTTTGGTACATAAAATAAAATTATTCTATACTGAATATAATAGTGAAAATAACTGAAATTAGCTCTCTGAAATTAACTCTCTGAAATTAACTCTCTGAAATTAACTCTCTGAAATTAACTCTGTTACATTTAACTTCTCTTACTTTTAACTTCTCTTACTTTTAACTTCTCCTACTTTTAACTTCTCTTACTTTTAACTTCTCTTACATTTAACTTCTCTTACATTTAACTTCTCTTACATTTAACTTCTGTGAAAATTACTGTTTCACTAAAAAAAAATGTATCACTGGTGTCTGAAGTGTTCACTGTGTTTTGTGTTAATTCTGGCTCAATACTAAATATTAACTGTTAATAATACTGACTTTTCAAATGTTTACAAATTACTTAAAAAAACAACTCTGTACTTAACAAAATTTCTACGGCGAAATCCTTGACGTGTCCTGAAGACGTGTCTTGCTGGCTACTTCTTCTTGGATGAAAACTAGGCGTGGAGAACTTCGAGTCGTGACACACCGGTTCAAGGGTGGATGTTACGAACAAGAAGTCGTGACACGCCGGTCAAATGGTGGGCCGCCACTTGTTAAACTCTTGGCTACAGACTCTCCAGACTGTTATGCCAATATCTTCTATGTGCTTGGGTCATCTTGATTTTTATCCTGATGCAGGGTCGTCACTTTGTTAACCCCTCCGTCTTTGGCCCTGGGGTGGTTCGGAATCCACAGGGGTTCTAGTTGGGAGGCAGCAACGGATATTTCTTCTACTGTATAACATTCTAATTTTTTCTCTCGCTTTATGGGGTCGACAATTGTTAATTCTTCTCTTTCTATAATACTCTGATACTTTCTCTTGGTACTAAAATTATCGACTTTTCTTTTATAACTTATCGACTTTACTGACTAAATTCCTGAAGAGAACAAGGCTCGAAGGAAAAGATAAAAACTTCTTTTACTGTAGTTTACTTCTCAAAATGTACAGGTAGTGCTCTGAATTTACAGGGGTAGAGGTTCGACCACTTTCGACCATGGCTCAGGCCGGAATCTAAAAATATTAAGGAGGCAAGGGGCCTCTGCCCCCTCCCCGCAGCGAGGCTGCTAACAAGGGAGTCTCTTAGCAGTGACCAAGGCAGAGAGCCGTAATGAAGTGAAGTTCATTTTACAAATACATCTATAATATAAGCCTAAATGTTAGGGGACGGCAGTTGAAGGTTAAGTTTCCCCCCTTTTAAACACGATCAGATGGTTGAAAGATTCCAAATAAAATTTAAAAAAAAATAAAAAAAAAAAAAACGTTTTTTTTTTTGCCGATTCTTCATTTCTGAAGGCGATACCATTTCGTAGTAGTACATAAGTACAATTTAAGTACACCACTGAGCACATTTTCGTTTTGGTTTATTACAATTATGATTGCGATTATGGATTACTTTCCATTCGCTTATGATTGTCCCTTACAGTTCTATTAAAGTACATTCTTACATTATATATTAAGTCATTACATTCAATTACAGTTTCATTGAAGTACATTACGTCGTTTACCATTCTTACAGTGTTTTTATGTATTTATATATGGTTATAATATATGGTTATAATATATGGTTATTATATATGGTTATTAGTACAACACAAGTACTTGAGCACATACAAGATAATTTATATACAACATAATATATTAGATTATTTTATATGCTATAAATTTGGATCAGAGCGAGAGGAGATATTTATCTTAGAAGCAGCGTTCAATTTTGCTGTGATTCGCGAATTCGACCACTCACCTAAGCCTAATGCATATCTTGTGAGGGGTGAACGCACTTGAAAAAAAAAATAAAAAAAAAAAATACATGTGGACGTATTTTACATGTACGTAATAAAATAGGTTGTGTGCGTAATATAGACGCGTAAAATATGGACTGATAGGTTGAAAGGTATCAGTAGACAATAGGTACGAAACAACATAAATAATGATGTATAGAGAATGAAGTTTTTCTTTTTATTATTATTATATTATTATTATTATTATTATTATTATTAAAGAATTTACCATACATTCAATACGGAAGATGTCCAAATACTAAACACGTGATTCAGTGTTCAAGGTATGGAAAACGTGAAGAGAATTAAGTTACTTCGTGACGTCATAGTTATTCACATTATGTCATACGTACAGTATAACTGTAAGTCATTATTTGGGAGGACCTAAATGAAACGAATTAAAGACGGAGTGGGTATCAAGGACTAAGAAGCACAACTACGGGTTCCAATCCTCTTATATGCAATGTGTATGTATAATCTAGGGTCGAGGGTGAGATGCAAGACAATCATAATTAATTATAATAACTTCTATAACAAATGGAAAATGGATACGACTAAACCATAGATATGGTAGATCGTAGGGTTGTGACACGAACAAAAATAGGAAGCTACAAGTAAAATTATTATCCAAACTCGCGTTAAGCGATTTTGGTTCTTATGTAAAAATGAATATTGATTATTCATTGTTCATTTTTACATTGCTCTCCCCTTTAAAAAATGATATTTATACAATAATCTAATAGGGTACCATTAATACAATACAAATGAGAAAATAACATCCTAACTACTTCAAGTTAGATGACGAATTTTTCTTTACATTACAAATTTTTATACAGAACAAGTGAGTTATTATATAATATAAAAAATTCAAAGATTAATACTTTAATTTAGACAAACATTTAAGTTAGACAAACAATGATATGGTTAAAAAAAATTTCAAAATTTTATTTTTCTGTGGGATAAATTATGTACATAATGAATAGAGTAGATAAAAGGGAAAAACGTACATCGTACAATCTATAAGCTAATTTTTATTGACTATTGTAGGTAAAAAATCGAATTACGTAATGGATGATGTATAGACCTGTGGTATAGTGTGTGTTCGTGTGTATTAGGTACAAAGTGTGTATCTTATAATTTTGAGGGACAGATTAGCTGAGAGGATTGTTAAATTAACTGAATAAATGCCTGAGCAAAAATTTATATATAGTAAGCAAAAATGCTTAAGACTATATAAATAGCAGAGTTAGCACTTACACGCAATGAAATAGTTTATTGTGATATCCAATGATTTTAGCATAAGGTTTGTATATATATATATAGTGTGCATACATGCGTGTGTATGTGTAGGGATTTGGAAGGTTTTTGAATTAACAAAGTTTAAAAAATAATGTATAATAATTTAAGATGGGTTTAGGGTTATAAAATCTTTTAAGTCAATTATTGTTGTTATTATTATTATTATCATTATTATTATTATTATAAAATCCTTTAAGTTCAAGGTAGTATTTAAGTATTTAATTAAATCAGTTACACGTATTAAGGTAATAAAAAAAACGTACTTAGAGGACCTTACAAGTAATGAAAGTAAATCTAGTGGTATTAAAAATTAAATTTTGAAGATGGAATTAAAATCGACTAGTAACATTCCTAGCTATATATGAACTATATAACCATTAACATTAACCAGAAGTATCGGTCTGATAATTGAATTAAGAAAATTAAGAATGCAAATTAAAAATAGAAATCAATTATGCATTTTAATGAACTAAATATATAGTATACTTAAAAAAAAAACACAACTTAACATAAATTGAGGTTATGTTCCATAGTACCAAAGAGGAATTAACCATGATTGAACCATTTCTCTGGTTGACACTGGGTTCAACTGGGGTTCGGGTGTTAAAATAAAATAAAATAAAAACAAAGTTTGGAGTACTACGTTCGGGGGAATTGAGTGACTAAGCAGGGGGGTATAAGTCTGAAATTGACAATTACATCTTTTCGTGAGCACTTTGCTCTTTTTTTTTTTTTTTTTTTAAAGATTGCTTGTCACACTACTTAGAATAAAAATTAAAAGAGTTCAAACAAAATGGACGGGCGGCATGTTCCTCATATACATTACAATAATTATCAAAATCGTTACAACCTTTGTAAAAACGGTTTTGGTTACAAATAAGAAAATACATAACTATATATTTATATACGCAACAATGGCATGAAAAGGAAAGACAAATCGGTCAATTTCCTTCTTACAAACAAACAAAAAAAACAACTTAAAGACACAAACCGGTCAATTCAGGTTGAATTTAATTCTCTTTTACAAAAAAAAAAAAGGTTGAATTAAATTCTTAGATTACATTTTCTTAAATTAAATTCTCTTAAATTACAAAGAAAAAGTTGAATTCAATTGACTGCGTTGAAATGACTTGGGACTTAAAAACTAACTTCTTCAAAACTAACTTTCTTCAAAACTAATCTTCTTCAAAACTAACTTCTTCAAAACTAAACTTCTTCAAAACTGGCTTCTTCAAAACTGGCTTCTTCAAAACTGGCTTCTTCAAAACTGGCTTCTTCAAAACTGACTCTTCTGACTTCTTCAAAACTGGCTTCTTCAAAACTGGCTTCTGTAATCTCTGGGGCGGTTGTCCCTCTTGGATGCAACCTATTGACTTGAACTCTTATCAAGTATCTTGAAACTGTCTAACTTGAACTTAACTGAAAATGGAAAATGACTGCACTTGATCTCTATCAAGTGGGGACTATTAACCTCTGTTTTGGTTGTCCCTCTTGGCGCAACCTTCTGACTTGACCTCTTATCAAGTATTTCTATAAATCTCTGGGGCGGTTGTCCCGCTTGGCGCAACCTTCTGACTTCACCTCTTATCAAGTATTTCTATAAATCTCTGGGGCGGTTGTCCCTCTTGGCGCAACCTTCTGACTTGACCTCTTATCAAGTATTTCCATAAATCTCTGGGGCGGTTGTCCCTCTTGGATACAACCTTCTGACTTCAAACACTTCTGACTTCAAAACTGACTGCCAAAACTGACTTCAAAACTGAGTTGCAACTTATTTGCAACTAAAACTGACTTCAAACTGATTGCAACTTATTTGCAACTAAAACTGACTTCAAAACTGATTGCAACTTATTTGCAACTAAAACTGACTTCAAAACTGACTTGCAACTTATTTGCAACTAAAACTGACTTCAAAACTGACTTCAAAACTGACTTAAAAAATCTCTAAATCTATAAACTCTCTATAAAACAAACTCTTTCTTAATTGCAAGTCAATTCAATTCAATAATTTGAAAAAAATTGTAAACAAAAATAAAAAATAAAACAACATTTCACTCGGTACTATATGTTTGGTACATAAAATAAAATATTCTATACTGAATATAATAGTGAAAATAACTGAAATTAGCTCTTGAAATTAACTCTCTGAAATTAACTCTCTGAAATTAACTCTCTGAAATTAACTCTGTTACATTAACTTCTCTTACTTTTAATTCTCTCTACTTTAACTTCTCCTACTTTTAACTCTCTTACTTTAACTTCTCTACATTTAACTTCTCTTACATTTAACTTCTCTACATTTAACTTCTGTGAAAATACTGTTTCACTAAAAAAAAAATGTATCAATCGTTCTGAAGTGTTCACTGTGTTTTGTGTTAATTCTGCTCAATACTAAATATTAACTGTAATAATACTGACTTTTCAATGTTTACAAATTACTTAAAAAAACAACTCTGTACTTAACAAAATTTCTACGGCGAAATCCTTGACGTGTCCTGAAGACGTGTCTTGCTGGCTACTTCTTCTTGGATGAAAACTAGGCGTGGAGAACTTCGAGTCGTGACACACCGGTTCAAGGGTGGATGTTACGAACAAGAAGTCGTGACACGCCGGTCAAATGGTGGGCCGCCACTTGTTAAACTCTTGGCTACAGACTCTCCAGACTGTTATGCCAATATCTTCTATGTGCTTGGGTCATCTTGATTTTTATCCTGATGCAGGGTCGTCACTTTGTTAACCCCTCTGTCTTTGGCCCTGGGGTGGTTTGGAATCCACAGGGGTTCTAGTTGGGAGGCAGCAACGAATATTTCTTCTACTGTATAACATTCTAATTTTTTCTCTCGCTTTATGGGGTCGACAATTGTTAATTCTTCTCTTTCTATAATACTCTGATACTTTCTCTTGGTACTAAAATTATCGACTTTTCTTTTATAACTTATCGACTTTACTGACTAAATTCCTGAAGAGAACAAGGCTCGAAGGAAAAGATAAAAACTTCTTTTACTGTAGTTTACTTCTCAAAATGTACAGGTAGTGCTCTGAATTTACAGGGGTAGAGGTTCGACCACTTTCGACCATGGCTCAGCCGGAATCTAAAAATATTAAGGAGGCAAGGGGCCTCTGCCCCCTCCCCGCAGCGAGGCTGCTAACAAGGGAGTCTCTTAGCAGTGACCAAGGCAGAGAGCCGTAATGAAGTGAAGTTCATTTTACAAATACATCTATAATATAAGCCTAAATGTTAGGGGACGGCAGTTGAAGGTTAAGTTTCCCCCCTTTTAAACACGATCAGATGGTTGAAAGATTCCAAATAAAATTTAAAAAAAAAATAAAAAATAAAAAAAACGTTTTTTTTTTTGCCGATTCTTCATTTCTGAAGGCGATACCATTTCGTAGTAGTACATAAGTACAATTTAAGTACACCACTGAGCACATTTTCGTTTTGGTTTATTACAATTATGATTGCGATTATGGATTACTTTCCATTCGCTTATGATTGTCCCTTACAGTTCTATTAAAGTACATTCTTACATTATATATTAAGTCATTACATTCAATTACAGTTTCATTGAAGTACATTACGTCGTTTACCATTCTTACAGTGTTTTTATGTATTTATATATGGTTATAATATATGGTTATAATATATGGTTATTATATGGTTATTAGTACAACACAAGTACTTGAGCACATACAAGATAATTTATATACAACATAATATATTAGATTATTTTATATGCTATAAATTTGGATCAGAGCGAGAGGAGATATTTATCTTAGAAGCAGCGTTCAATTTTGCTGTGATTCGCGAATTCGACCACTCACCTAAGCCTAATGCATATCTTGTGAGGGGTGAACGCACTTGAAAAAAAAAAATAAAAAAAAAAAATACATGTGGACGTATTTTACATGTACGTAATAAAATAGGTTGTGTGCGTAATATAGACGCGTAAAATATGGACTGATAGGTTGAAAGGTATCAGTAGACAATAGGTACGAAACAACATAAATAATGATGTATAGAGAATGAAGTTTTTCTTTTTATATTATTATTATTATTATTATTATTATTATTATTATTAAAGAATTTACCATACATTCAATACGGAAGATGTCCAAATACTAAACACGTGATTCAGTGTTCAAGGTATGGAAAACGTGAAGAGAATTAAGTTACTTCGTGACGTCATAGTTATTCACATTATGTCATACGTACAGTATAACTGTAAGTCATTATTTGGGAGGACCTAAATGAAACGAATTAAAGACGGAGTGGGTATCAAGGACTAAGAAGCACAACTACGGGTTCCAATCCTCTTATATGCAATGTGTATGTATAATCTAGGGTCGAGGGTGAGATGCAAGACAATCATAATTAATTATAATAACTTCTATAACAAATGGAAAATGGATACGACTAAACCATAGATATGGTAGATCGTAGGGTTGTGACACGAACAAAAATAGGAAGCTACAAGTAAAATTATTATCCAAACTCGCGTTAAGCGATTTTGGTTCTTATGTAAAAATGAATATTGATTATTCATTGTTCATTTTTACATTGCTCTCCCCTTTAAAAAATGATATTTATACAATAATCTAATAGGGTACCATTAATACAATACAAATGAGAAAATAACATCCTAACTACTTCAAGTTAGATGACGAATTTTTCTTTACATTACAAATTTTTATACAGAACAAGTGAGTTATTATATAATATAAAAAATTCAAAGATTAATACTTTAATTTAGACAAACATTTAAGTTAGACAAACAATGATATGGTTAAAAAAAATTTCAAAATTTTATTTTTCTGTGGGATAAATTATGTACATAATGAATAGAGTAGATAAAAGGGAAAAACGTACATCGTACAATCTATAAGCTAATTTTTATTGACTATTGTAGGTAAAAAATCGAATTACGTAATGGATGATGTATAGACCTGTGGTATAGTGTGTGTTCGTGTGTATTAGGTACAAAGTGTGTATCTTATAATTTTGAGGGACAGATTAGCTGAGAGGATTGTTAAATTAACTGAATAAATGCCTGAGCAAAAATTTATATATAGTAAGCAAAAATGCTTAAGACTATATAAATAGCAGAGTTAGCACTTACACGCAATGAAATAGTTTATTGTGATATCCAATGATTTTAGCATAAGGTTTGTATATATATATATATATGTGCATACATGCGTGTGTATGTGTAGGGATTTGGAAGGTTTTTGAATTAACAAAGTTTAAAAAATAATGTATAATAATTTAAGATGGGTTTAGGGTTATAAAATCTTTTAAGTCAATTATTGTTGTTATTATTATTATTATCATTATTATTATTATTATAAAATCCTTTAAGTTCAAGGTAGTATTTAAGTATTTAATTAAATCAGTTACACGTATTAAGGTAATAAAAAAAACGTACTTAGAGGACCTTACAAGTAATGAAAGTAAATCTAGTGGTATTAAAAATTAAATTTTGAAGATGGAATTAAAATCGACTAGTAACATTCCTAGCTATATATGAACTATATAACCATTAACATTAACCAGAAGTATCGGTCTGATAATTGAATTAAGAAAATTAAGAATGCAAATTAAAAATAGAAATCAATTATGCATTTTAATGAACTAAATATATAGTATACTTAAAATAAAAAACAACTTAACATAAATTGAGGTTATGTTCCATAGTACCAAAGAGGAATTAACCATGATTGAACCATTTCTCTGGTTGACACTGGGTTCAACTGGGGTTCGGGTGTTAAAATAAAATAAAATAAAAACAAAGTTTGGAGTACTACGTTCGGGGGAATTGAGTGACTAAGCAGGGGGGTATAAGTCTGAAATTGACAATTACATCTTTTCGTGAGCACTTTGCTCTTTTTTTTTTTTTTTTTTTAAAGATTGCTTGTCACACTACTTAGAATAAAAATTAAAAGAGTTCAAACAAAATGGACGGGCGGCATGTTCCTCATATACATTACAATAATTATCAAAATCGTTACAACCTTTGTAAAAACGGTTTTGGTTACAAATAAGAAAATACATAACTATATATTTATATACGCAACAATGGCATGAAAAGGAAAGACAAATCGGTCAATTTCCTTCTTACAAACAAACAAAAAAAACAACTTAAAGACACAAACCGGTCAATTCAGGTTGAATTTAATTCTCTTTTACAAAAAAAAAAAAAGGTTGAATTAAATTCTTAGATTACATTTTCTTAAATTAAATTCTCTTAAATTACAAAGAAAAGTTGAATTCAATTGACTGCGTTGAAATGACTTGGGACTTAAAAACTAACTTCTTCAAAACTAACTTCTTCAAAACTATCTTCTTCAAAACTAACTTCTTCAAAACTAACTTCTTCAAAACTGGCTTCTTCAAAACTGGCTTCTTCAAAACTGGCTTCTTCAAAACTGGCTTCTTCAAAACTGACTTCTTCAAAACTGGCTTCTTCAAAACTGGCTTCTGTAATCTCTGGGGGGTTGTCCCTCTTGGATGCAACCTATTGACTTGAACTCTTATCAAGTATCTTGAAACTGTCTAACTTGAACTTAACTGAAAATGGAAAATGACTGCACTTGATCTCTATCAAGTGGGGACTATTAACCTCTGTTTTGGTTGTCCCTCTTGGCGCAACCTTCTGACTTGACCTCTTATCAAGTATTTCTATAAATCTCTGGGGCGGTTGTCCCGCTTGGCGCAACCTTCTGACTTCACCTCTTATCAAGTATTTCTATAAATCTCTGGGGCGGTTGTCCCTCTTGGCGCAACCTTCTGACTTGACCTCTTATCAAGTATTTCCATAAATCTCTGGGGCGGTTGTCCCTCTTGGATACAACCTTCTGACTTCAAAACTGACTTCAAAACTGACTTCAAAACTGAGTTGCAACTTATTTGCAACTAAAACTGACTTCAAAACTGAGTTGCAACTTATTTGCAACTAAAACTGACTTCAAAACTGACTTGCAACTTATTTGCAACTAAAACTGACTTCAAACTGACTTGCAACTTATTTGCAACTAAAACTGACTTCAAAACTGACTTGCAACTTATTTGCAACTAAAACAGACTTCAAAACTGACTTCAAAACTGACTTAAAAAATCTCTCTAAATCTATAAACTCTCTATAAACACACTCTTTCTTAATTTGCAAGTCAATTCAATTCAATAATTTGAAAAAAATTGTAAACAAAAATAAAAATAAACAACATTTCACTCCGGTACTATTATGTTTGGTACATAAAATAAAATTATTCTATACTGAATATAATAGTGAAAATAACTGAAATTAGCTCTTTGAAATTAACTCTCTGAAATTAACTCTCTGAAATTAACTCTCTGAAATTAACTCTCTGAAATTAACTCTCTGAAATTAACTCTGTTACATTTAACTTCTCTTACTTTTAACTTCTCTTACTTTTAACTTCTCCTACTTTTAACTTCTCTTACTTTTAACTTCTCTTACATTTAACTTCTCTTACATTTAACTTCTCTTACATTTAACTTCTGTGAAAATTACTGTTTCACTAAAAAAAAATGTATCACTGGTGTCTGAAGTGTTCACTGTGTTTTGTGTTAATTCTGGCTCAATACTAAATATTAACTGTTAATAATACTGACTTTTCAAATGTTTACAAATTACTTAAAAAAACAACTCTGTACTTAACAAAATTTCTACGGCGAAATCCTTGACGTGTCCTGAAGACGTGTCTTGCTGGCTACTTCTTCTTGGATGAAAACTAGGCGTGGAGAACTTCGAGTCGTGACACACCGGTTCAAGGGTGGATGTTACGAACAAGAAGTCGTGACACGCCGGTCAAATGGTGGGCCGCCACTTGTTAAACTCTTGGCTACAGACTCTCCAGACTGTTATGCCAATATCTTCTATGTGCTTGGGTCATCTTGATTTTTATCCTGATGCAGGGTCGTCACTTTGTTAACCCCTCCGTCTTTGGCCCTGGGGTGGTTCGGAATCCACAGGGGTTCTAGTTGGGAGGCAGCAACGGATATTTCTTCTACTGTATAACATTCTAATTTTTTCTCTCGCTTTATGGGGTCGACAATTGTTAATTCTTCTCTTTCTATAATACTCTGATACTTTCTCTTGGTACTAAAATTATCGACTTTTCTTTTATAACTTATCGACTTTACTGACTAAATTCCTGAAGAGAACAAGGCTCGAAGGAAAAGATAAAAACTTCTTTTACTGTAGTTTACTTCTCAAAATGTACAGGTAGTGCTCTGAATTTACAGGGGTAGAGGTTCGACCACTTTCGACCATGGCTCAGGCCGGAATCTAAAAATATTAAGGAGGCAAGGGGCCTCTGCCCCCTCCCCGCAGCGAGGCTGCTAACAAGGGAGTCTCTTAGCAGTGACCAAGGCAGAGAGCCGTAATGAAGTGAAGTTCATTTTACAAATACATCTATAATATAAGCCTAAATGTTAGGGGACGGCAGTTGAAGGTTAAGTTTCCCCCCTTTTAAACACGATCAGATGGTTGAAAGATTCCAAATAAAATTTAAAAAAAAATAAAAAATTAAAAAAAACGTTTTTTTTTTGCCGATTCTTCATTTCTGAAGGCGATACCATTTCGTAGTAGTACATAAGTACAATTTAAGTACACCACTGAGCACATTTTCGTTTTGGTTTATTACAATTATGATTGCGATTATGGATTACTTTCCATTCGCTTATGATTGTCCCTTACAGTTCTATTAAAGTACATTCTTACATTATATATTAAGTCATTACATTCAATTACAGTTTCATTGAAGTACATTACGTCGTTTACCATTCTTACAGTGTTTTTATGTATTTATATATGGTTATAATATATGGTTATAATATATGGTTATTATATATGGTTATTAGTACAACACAAGTACTTGAGCACATACAAGATAATTTATATACAACATAATATATTAGATTATTTTATATGCTATAAATTTGGATCAGAGCGAGAGGAGATATTTATCTTAGAAGCAGCGTTCAATTTTGCTGTGATTCGCGAATTCGACCACTCACCTAAGCCTAATGCATATCTTGTGAGGGGTGAACGCACTTGAAAAAAAAATAAAAAAAAAAAAATACATGTGGACGTATTTTACATGTACGTAATAAAATAGGTTGTGTGCGTAATATAGACGCGTAAAATATGGACTGATAGGTTGAAAGGTATCAGTAGACAATAGGTACGAAACAACATAAATAATGATGTATAGAGAATGAAGTTTTTCTTTTATTATTATTATTATTATTATTATTATTATTATTATTATTATTAAAGAATTTACCATACATTCAATACGGAAGATGTCCAAATACTAAACACGTGATTCAGTGTTCAAGGTATGGAAAACGTGAAGAGAATTAAGTTACTTCGTGACGTCATAGTTATTCACATTATGTCATACGTACAGTATAACTGTAAGTCATTATTTGGGAGGACCTAAATGAAACGAATTAAAGACGGAGTGGGTATCAAGGACTAAGAAGCACAACTACGGGTTCCAATCCTCTTATATGCAATGTGTATGTATAATCTAGGGTCGAGGGTGAGATGCAAGACAATCATAATTAATTATAATAACTTCTATAACAAATGGAAAATGGATACGACTAAACCATAGATATGGTAGATCGTAGGGTTGTGACACGAACAAAAATAGGAAGCTACAAGTAAAATTATTATCCAAACTCGCGTTAAGCGATTTTGGTTCTTATGTAAAAATGAATATTGATTATTCATTGTTCATTTTTACATTGCTCTCCCCTTTAAAAAATGATATTTATACAATAATCTAATAGGGTACCATTAATACAATACAAATGAGAAAATAACATCCTAACTACTTCAAGTTAGATGACGAATTTTTCTTTACATTACAAATTTTTATACAGAACAAGTGAGTTATTATATAATATAAAAAATTCAAAGATTAATACTTTAATTTAGACAAACATTTAAGTTAGACAAACAATGATATGGTTAAAAAAAATTTCAAAATTTTATTTTTCTGTGGGATAAATTATGTACATAATGAATAGAGTAGATAAAAGGGAAAAACGTACATCGTACAATCTATAAGCTAATTTTTATTGACTATTGTAGGTAAAAAATCGAATTACGTAATGGATGATGTATAGACCTGTGGTATAGTGTGTGTTCGTGTGTATTAGGTACAAAGTGTGTATCTTATAATTTTGAGGGACAGATTAGCTGAGAGGATTGTTAAATTAACTGAATAAATGCCTGAGCAAAAATTTATATATAGTAAGCAAAAATGCTTAAGACTATATAAATAGCAGAGTTAGCACTTACACGCAATGAAATAGTTTATTGTGATATCCAATGATTTTAGCATAAGGTTTGTATATATATATATATAGTGTGCATACATGCGTGTGTATGTGTAGGGATTTGGAAGGTTTTTGAATTAACAAAGTTTAAAAAATAATGTATAATAATTTAAGATGGGTTTAGGGTTATAAAATCTTTTAAGTCAATTATTGTTGTTATTATTATTATTATCATTATTATTATTATTATAAAATCCTTTAAGTTCAAGGTAGTATTTAAGTATTTAATTAAATCAGTTACACGTATTAAGGTAATAAAAAAAACGTACTTAGAGGACCTTACAAGTAATGAAAGTAAATCTAGTGGTATTAAAAATTAAATTTTGAAGATGGAATTAAAATCGACTAGTAACATTCCTAGCTATATATGAACTATATAACCATTAACATTAACCAGAAGTATCGGTCTGATAATTGAATTAAGAAAATTAAGAATGCAAATTAAAAATAGAAATCAATTATGCATTTTAATGAACTAAATATATAGTATACTTAAAAATAAAAAACACAACTTAACATAAATTGAGGTTATGTTCCATAGTACCAAAGAGGAATTAACCATGATTGAACCATTTCTCTGGTTGACACTGGGTTCAACTGGGGTTCGGGTGTTAAAATAAAATAAAATAAAAACAAAGTTTGGAGTACTACGTTCGGGGGAATTGAGTGACTAAGCAGGGGGGTATAAGTCTGAAATTGACAATTACATCTTTTCGTGAGCACTTTGCTCTTTTTTTTTTTTTTTTTTTAAAGATTGCTTGTCACACTACTTAGAATAAAAATTAAAAGAGTTCAAACAAAATGGACGGGCGGCATGTTCCTCATATACATTACAATAATTATCAAAATCGTTACAACCTTTGTAAAAACGGTTTTGGTTACAAATAAGAAAATACATAACTATATATTTATATACGCAACAATGGCATGAAAAGGAAAGACAAATCGGTCAATTTCCTTCTTACAAACAAACAAAAAAAACAACTTAAAGACACAAACCGGTCAATTCAGGTTGAATTTAATTCTCTTTTACAAAAAAAAAAAAGGTTGAATTAAATTCTTAGATTACATTTTCTTAAATTAAATTCTCTTAAATTACAAAGAAAAAGTTGAATTCAATTGACTGCGTTGAAATGACTTGGGACTTAAAAACTAACTTCTTCAAAACTAACTTCTTCAAAACTATCTTCTTCAAAACTAACTTCTTCAAAACTAACTTCTTCAAAACTAACTTCTTCAAAACTAACTTCTTCAAAACTGGCTTCTTCAAAACTGGCTTCTTGAAAACTGACTTCTTGAAAACTGACTTCTTGAAAACTGGCTTCTTCAAAACTGGCTTCTTCAAAACTGGCTTCTTCAAAACTGGCTTCTTCAAAACTGACTTCTTCAAAACTGACTTCTTCAAAACTGACTTCTTCAAAACTGGCTTCTTCAAAACTGGCTTCTGTAATCTCTGGGGCGGTTGTCCCTCTTGGATGCAACCTATTGACTTGAACTCTTATCAAGTATCTTGAAACTGTCTAACTTGAACTTAACTGAAAATGGAAAATGACTGCACTTGATCTCTATCAAGTGGGGACTATTAACCTCTGTTTTGGTTGTCCCTCTTGGCGCAACCTTCTGACTTGACCTCTTATCAAGTATTTCTATAAATCTCTGGGGCGGTTGTCCCGCTTGGCGCAACCTTCTGACTTCACCTCTTATCAAGTATTTCTATAAATCTCTGGGGCGGTTGTCCCTCTTGGCGCAACCTTCTGACTTGACCTCTTATCAAGTATTTCCATAAATCTCTGGGGCGGTTGACCCTCTTGGATACAACCTTCTGACTTCAAAACTGACTTCAAAACTGACTTCAAAACTGAGTTGCAACTTATTTGCAACTAAAACTGACTTCAAAACTGAGTTGCAACTTATTTGCAACTAAAACTGACTTCAAAACTGACTTGCAACTTATTTGCAACTAAAACTGACTTCAAAACTGACTTGCAACTTATTTGCAACTAAAACTGACTTCAAAACTGACTTGCAACTTATTTGCAACTAAAACTGACTTCAAAACTGACTTCAAAACTGACTTAAAAAATCTGTCTAAATCTATAAACTCTCTATAAACACACTCTTTCTTAATTTGCAAGTCAATTCAATTCAATAATTTGAAAAAAATTGTAAACAAAAATAAAAAATGTAAACAACATTTCACTCCGGTACTATTATGTTTGGTACATAAAATAAAATTATTCTATACTGAATATAATAGCGAAAATAACTGAAATTAGCTCTCTGAAATTAACTCTCTGAAATTAACTCTCTGAAATTAACTCTCTGAAATTAACTCTCTGAAAATAACTCTGTTACATTTAACTTCTCTTACTTTTAACTTCTCTTACTTTTAACTTCTCCTACTTTTAACTTCTCTTACTTTTAACTTCTCTTACATTTAACTTCTCTTACATTTAACTTCTCTTACATTTAACTTCTGTGAAAATTAATGTTTCACTAAAAAAAAATGTATCACTGGTGTCTGAAGTGGTGTTCACTGTGTTTTGTGTTAATTCTGGCTCAATACTAAATATTAACTGTTAATAATACTGACTTTTCAAATGTTTACAAATTACTTAAAAAAACAACTCTGTACTTAACAAAATTTCTACGGCGAAATCCTTGACGTGTCCTGAAGACGTGTCTTGCTGGCTACTTCTTCTTGGATGAAAACTAGGCGTGGAGAACTTCGAGTCGTGACACACCGGTTCAAGGGTGGATGTTACGAACAAGAAGTCGTGACACGCCGGTCAAATGGTGGGCCGCCACTTGTTAAACTCTTGGCTACAGACTCTCCAGACTGTTATGCCAATATCTTCTATGTGCTTGGGTCATCTTGATTTTTATCCTGATGCAGGGTCGTCACTTTGTTAACCCCTCCGTCTTTGGCCCTGGGGTGGTTCGGAATCCACAGGGGTTCTAGTTGGGAGGCAGCAACGGATATTTCTTCTACTGTATAACATTCTAATTTTTCTCTCGCTTTATGGGGTCGACAATTGTTAATTCTTCTCTTTCTATAATACTCTGATACTTTCTCTTGGTACTAAAATTATCGACTTTTCTTTTATAACTTATCGACTTCTTCAAAACTAACTTCTTCAAAACTATCTTCTTCAAAACTAACTTCTTCAAAACTAACTTCTTCAAAACTATCTTCTTCAAAACTAACTTCTTCAAAACTGGCTTCTTCAAAACTGGCTTCTTGAAAACTGGCTTCTTGAAAACTGACTTCTTGAAAACTGGCTTCTTCAAAACTGGCTTCTTCAAAACTGGCTTCTTCAAAACTGGCTTCTTCAAAACTGACTTCTTCAAAACTGACTTCTTCAAAACTGACTTCTTCAAAACTGGCTTCTTCAAAACTGGCTTCTGTAATCTCTGGGGCGTTGTCCCTCTTGGATGCAACCTATTGACTTGAACTCTTATCAAGTATCTTGAAACTGTCTAACTTGAACTTAACTGAAAATGGAAAATGACTGCACTTGATCTCTATCAAGTGGGGACTATTAACCTCTGTTTTGGTTGTCCCTCTTGGCGCAACCTTCTGACTTGACCTCTTATCAAGTATTTCTATAAATCTCTGGGGCGGTTGTCCCGCTTGGCGCAACCTTCTGACTTCACCTCTTATCAAGTATTTCTATAAATCTCTGGGGCGGTTGTCCCTCTTGGCGCAACCTTCTGACTTGACCTCTTATCAAGTATTTCCATAAATCTCTGGGGCGGTTGACCCTCTTGGATACAACCTTCTGACTTCAAAACTGACTTCAAAACTGACTTCAAAACTGAGTTGCAACTTATTTGCAACTAAAACTGACTTCAAAACTGAGTTGCAACTTATTTGCAACTAAAACTGACTTCAAAACTGACTTGCAACTTATTTGCAACTAAAACTGACTTCAAAACTGACTTGCAACTTATTTGCAACTAAAACTGACTTCAAAACTGACTTGCAACTTATTTGCAACTAAAACTGACTTCAAAACTGACTTCAAAACTGACTTAAAAAATCTCTCTAAATCTATAAACTCTCTATAAACACACTCTTTCTTAATTTGCAAGTCAATTCAATTCAATAATTTGAAAAAAATTGTAAACAAAAATAAAAAATGTAAACAACATTTCACTCCGGTACTATTATGTTTGGTACATAAAATAAAATTATTCTATACTGAATATAATAGCGAAAATAACTGAAATTAGCTCTCTGAAATTAACTCTCTGAAATTAACTCTCTGAAATTAACTCTCTGAAATTAACTCTCTGAAAATAACTCTGTTACATTTAACTTCTCTTACTTTTAACTTCTCTTACTTTTAACTTCTCCTACTTTTAACTTCTCTTACTTTTAACTTCTCTTACATTTAACTTCTCTTACATTTAACTTCTCTTACATTTAACTTCTGTGAAAATTAATGTTTCACTAAAAAAAAATGTATCACTGGTGTCTGAAGTGGTGTTCACTGTGTTTTGTGTTAATTCTGGCTCAATACTAAATATTAACTGTTAATAATACTGACTTTTCAAATGTTTACAAATTACTTAAAAAAACAACTCTGTACTTAACAAAATTTCTACGGCGAAATCCTTGACGTGTCCTGAAGACGTGTCTTGCTGGCTACTTCTTCTTGGATGAAAACTAGGCGTGGAGAACTTCGAGTCGTGACACACCGGTTCAAGGGTGGATGTTACGAACAAGAAGTCGTGACACGCCGGTCAAATGGTGGGCCGCCACTTGTTAAACTCTTGGCTACAGACTCTCCAGACTGTTATGCCAATATCTTCTATGTGCTTGGGTCATCTTGATTTTTATCCTGATGCAGGGTCGTCACTTTGTTAACCCCTCCGTCTTTGGCCCTGGGGTGGTTCGGAATCCACAGGGGTTCTAGTTGGGAGGCAGCAACGGATATTTCTTCTACTGTATAAATTCTAATTTTTTCTCTCGCTTTATGGGGTCGACAATTGTTAATTCTTCTCTTTCTATAATACTCTGATACTTTCTCTTGGTACTAAAATTATCGACTTTTCTTTTATAACTTATCGACTTTACTGACTAAATTCCTGAAGAGAACAAGGCTCGAAGGAAAAGATAAAAACTTCTTTTACTGTAGTTTACTTCTCAAAATGTACAGGTAGTGCTCTGAATTTACAGGGGTAGAGGTTCGACCACTTTCGACCATGGCTCAGGCCGGAATCTAAAAATATTAAGGAGGCAAGGGGCCTCTGCCCCCTCCCCGCAGCGAGGCTGCTAACAAGGGAGTCTCTTAGCAGTGACCAAGGCAGAGAGCCGTAATGAAGTGAAGTTCATTTTACAAATACATCTATAATATAAACCTAAATGTTAGGGGACGGCAGTTGAAGGTTAAGTTTCCCCCCTTTTAAACACGATCAGATGGTTGAAAGATTCCAAATAAAATTTTAAAAAAAATAAAAAAATAAAAAAAAACGTTTTTTTTTTTGCCGATTCTTCATTTCTGAAGGCGATACCATTTCGTAGTAGTACATAAGTACAATTTAAGTACACCACTGAGCACATTTTCGTTTTGGTTTATTACAATTATGATTGCGATTATGGATTACTTTCCATTCGCTTATGATTGTCCCTTACAGTTCTATTAAAGTACATTCTTACATTATATATTAAGTCATTACATTCAATTACAGTTTCATTGAAGTACATTACGTCGTTTACCATTCTTACAGTGTTTTTATGTATTTATATATGGTTATAATATATGGTTATAATATATGGTTATTATATATGGTTATTAGTACAACACAAGTACTTGAGCACATACAAGATAATTTATATACAACATAATATATTAGATTATTTTATATGCTATAAATTTGGATCAGAGCGAGAGGAGATATTTATCTTAGAAGCAGCGTTCAATTTTGCTGTGATTCGCGAATTCGACCACTCACCTAAGCCTAATGCATATCTTGTGAGGGGTGAACGCACTTGAAAAAAAAAAAAAAAAAAAAATACATGTGGACGTATTTTACATGTACGTAATAAAATAGGTTGTGTGCGTAATATAGACGCGTAAAATATGGACTGATAGGTTGAAAGGTATCAGTAGACAATAGGTACGAAACAACATAAATAATGATGTATAGAGAATGAAGTTTTTCTTTTTATTATTATTATTATTATTATTATTATTATTATTATTAAAGAATTTACCATACATTCAATACGGAAGATGTCCAAATACTAAACACGTGATTCAGTGTTCAAGGTATGGAAAACGTGAAGAGAATTAAGTTACTTCGTGACGTCATAGTTATTCACATTATGTCATACGTACAGTATAACTGTAAGTCATTATTTGGGAGGACCTAAATGAAACGAATTAAAGACGGAGTGGGTATCAAGGACTAAGAAGCACAACTACGGGTTCCAATCCTCTTATATGCAATGTGTATGTATAATCTAGGGTCGAGGGTGAGATGCAAGACAATCATAATTAATTATAATAACTTCTATAACAAATGGAAAATGGATACGACTAAACCATAGATATGGTAGATCGTAGGGTTGTGACACGAACAAAAATAGGAAGCTACAAGTAAAATTATTATCCAAACTCGCGTTAAGCGATTTTGGTTCTTATGTAAAAATGAATATTGATTATTCATTGTTCATTTTTACATTGCTCTCCCCTTTAAAAAATGATATTTATACAATAATCTAATAGGGTACCATTAATACAATACAAATGAGAAAATAACATCCTAACTACTTCAAGTTAGATGACGAATTTTTCTTTACATTACAAATTTTTATACAGAACAAGTGAGTTATTATATAATATAAAAAATTCAAAGATTAATACTTTAATTTAGACAAACATTTAAGTTAGACAAACAATGATATGGTTAAAAAAAATTTCAAAATTTTATTTTTCTGTGGGATAAATTATGTACATAATGAATAGAGTAGATAAAAGGGAAAACGTACATCGTACAATCTATAAGCTAATTTTTATTGACTATTGTAGGTAAAAAATCGAATTACGTAATGGATGATGTATAGACCTGTGGTATAGTGTGTGTTCGTGTGTATTAGGTACAAAGTGTGTATCTTATAATTTTGAGGGACAGATTAGCTGAGAGGATTGTTAAATTAACTGAATAAATGCCTGAGCAAAAATTTATATATAGTAAGCAAAAATGCTTAAGACTATATAAATAGCAGAGTTAGCACTTACACGCAATGAAATAGTTTATTGTGATATCCAATGATTTTAGCATAAGGTTTGTATATATATATATATAGTGTGCATACATGCGTGTGTATGTGTAGGGATTTGGAAGGTTTTTGAATTAACAAAGTTTAAAAAATAATGTATAATAATTTAAGATGGGTTTAGGGTTATAAAATCTTTTAAGTCAATTATTGTTGTTATTATTATTATTATCATTATTATTATTATTATAAAATCCTTTAAGTTCAAGGTAGTATTTAAGTATTTAATTAAATCAGTTACACGTATTAAGGTAATAAAAAAAACGTACTTAGAGGACCTTACAAGTAATGAAAGTAAATCTAGTGGTATTAAAAATTAAATTTTGAAGATGGAATTAAAATCGACTAGTAACATTCCTAGCTATATATGAACTATATAACCATTAACATTAACCAGAAGTATCGGTCTGATAATTGAATTAAGAAAATTAAGAATGCAAATTAAAAATAGAAATCAATTATGCATTTTAATGAACTAAATATATAGTATACTTAAAAATAAAAACACAACTTAACATAAATTGAGGTTATGTTCCACAGTACCAAAGAGGAATTAACCATGATTGAACCATTTCTCTGGTTGACACTGGGTTCAACTGGGGTTCGGGTGTTAAAATAAAATAAAATAAAAACAAAGTTTGGAGTACTACGTTCGGGGGAATTGAGTGACTAAGCAGGGGGGTATAAGTCTGAAATTGACAATTACATCTTTTCGTGAGCACTTTGCTCTTTTTTTTTTTTTTTTTTTAAAGATTGCTTGTCACACTACTTAGAATAAAAATTAAAAGAGTTCAAACAAAATGGACGGGCGGCATGTTCCTCATATACATTACAATAATTATCAAAATCGTTACAACCTTTGTAAAAACGGTTTTGGTTACAAATAAGAAAATACATAACTATATATTTATATACGCAACAATGGCATGAAAAGGAAAGACAAATCGGTCAATTTCCTTCTTACAAACAAACAAAAAAAACAACTTAAAGACACAAACCGGTCAATTCAGGTTGAATTTAATTCTCTTTTACAAAAAAAAAAAAGGTTGAATTAAATTCTTAGATTACATTTTCTTAAATTAAATTCTCTTAAATTACAAAGAAAAAGTTGAATTCAATTGACTGCGTTGAAATGACTTGGGACTTAAAAACTAACTTCTTCAAAACTAACTTCTTCAAAACTATCTTCTTCAAAACTAACTTCTTCAAAACTAACTTCTTCAAAACTAACTTCTTCAAAACTAACTTCTTCAAAACTGGCTTCTTCAAAACTGGCTTCTTCAAAACTGACTTCTTCAAAACTGACTTCTTGAAAACTGGCTTCTTCAAAACTGGCTTCTTCAAAACTGGCTTCTTCAAAACTGGCTTCTTCAAAACTGACTTCTTCAAAACTGACTTCTTCAAAACTGACTTCTTCAAAACTGGCTTCTTCAAAACTGGCTTCTGTAATCTCTGGGGCGGTTGTCCCTCTTGGATGCAACCTATTGACTTGAACTCTTATCAAGTATCTTGAAACTGTCTAACTTGAACTTAACTGAAAATGGAAAATGACTGCACTTGATCTCTATCAAGTGGGGACTATTAACCTCTGTTTTGGTTGTCCCTCTTGGCGCAACCTTCTGACTTGACCTCTTATCAAGTATTTCTATAAATCTCTGGGGGTTGTCCCGCTTGGCGCAACCTTCTGACTTCACCTCTTATCAAGTATTTCTATAAATCTCTGGGGCGGTTGTCCCTCTTGGCGCAACCTTCTGACTTGACCTCTTATCAAGTATTTCTATAAATCTCTGGGGCGGTTGTCCCTCTTGGATACAACCTTCTGACTTCAAAACTGACTTCAAAACTGACTTCAAAACTGAGTTGCAACTTATTTGCAACTAAAACTGACTTCAAAACTGACTTGCAACTTATTTGCAACTAAAACTGACTTCAAAACTGACTTGCAACTTATTTGCAACTAAAACTGACTTCAAAACTGACTTGCAACTTATTTGCAACTAAAACTGACTTCAAAACTGACTTCAAAACTGACTTCAAAAATCTCTCTAAATCTATAAACTCTCTATAAACACACTCTTTCTTAATTTGCAAGTCAATTCAATTCAATAATTTGAAAAAAATTGTAAACAAAAATAAAAAATGTAAACAACATTTCACTCCGGTACTATTATGTTTGGTACATAAAATAAAATTATTCTATACTGAATATAATAGTGAAAATAACTGAAATTAGCTCTCTGAAATTAACTCTCTGAAATTAACTCTCTGAAATTAACTCTCTGAAATTAACTCTGTTACATTTAACTTCTCTTACTTTTAACTTCTCTTACTTTTAACTTCTCCTACTTTTAACTTCTCTTACTTTTAACTTCTCTTACATTTAACTTCTCTTACATTTAACTTCTCTTACATTTAACTTCTGTGAAAATTACTGTTTCACTAAAAAAAAATGTATCACTGGTGTCTGAAGTGTTCACTGTGTTTTGTGTTAATTCTGGCTCAATACTAAATATTAACTGTTAATAATACTGACCTTTCAAATGTTTACAAATTACTTAAAAAAACAACTCTGTACTTAACAAAATTTCTACGGCGAAATCCTTGACGTGTCCTGAAGACGTGTCTTGCTGGCTACTTTTTCTTGGATGAAAACTAGGCGTGAAGAACTTCGAGTCGTGACACACCGGTTCAAGGGTGGATGTTACGAACAAGAAGTCGTGACACGCCGGTCAAATGGTGGGCCGCCACTTGTTAAACTCTTGGCTACAGACTCTCCAGACTGTTATGCCAATATCTTCTATGTGCTTGGGTCATCTTGATTTTTATCCTGATGCAGGGTCGTCACTTTGTTAACCCCTCCGTCTTTGGCCCTGGGGTGGTTCGGAATCCACAGGGGTTCTAGTTGGGAGGCAGCAACGGATATTTCTTCTACTGTATAACATTCTAATTTTTTCTCTCGCTTTATGGGGTCGACAATTGTTAATTCTTCTCTTTCTATAATACTCTGATACTTTCTCTTGGTACTAAAATTATCGACTTTTCTTTTATAACTTATCGACTTTACTGACTAAATTCCTGAAGAGAACAAGGCTCGAAGGAAAAGATAAAAACTTCTTTTACTGTAGTTTACTTCTCAAAATGTACAGGTAGTGCTCTGAATTTACAGGGGTAGAGGTTCGACCACTTTCGACCATGGCTCAGGCCGGAATCTAAAAATATTAAGGAGGCAAGGGGCCTCTGCCCCCTCCCCGCAGCGAGGCTGCTAACAAGGGAGTCTCTTAGCAGTGACCAAGGCAGAGAGCCGTAATGAAGTGAAGTTCATTTTACAAATACATCTATAATATAAACCTAAATGTTAGGAGACGGCAGTTGAAGGTTAAGTTTCCCCCCTTTTAAACACGATCAGATGGTTGAAAGATTCCAAATAAAATTTTTAAAAAAAATAAAAAAATTAAAAAAAACGTTTTTTTTTTTGCCGATTCTTCATTTCTGAAGGCGATACCATTTCGTTGTAGTACATAAGTACAATTTAAGTACACCACTGAGCACATTTTCGTTTTGGTTTATTACAATTATGATTGCGATTATGGATTACTTTCCATTCGCTTATGATTGTCCCTTACAGTTCTATTAAAGTACATTCTTACATTATATATTAAGTCATTACATTCAATTACAGTTTCATTGAAGTACATTACGTCGTTTACCATTCTTACAGTGTTTTTATGTATTTATATATGGTTATAATATATGGTTATAATATATGGTTATTATATATGGTTATTAGTACAACACAAGTACTTGAGCACATACAAGATAATTTATATACAACATAATATATTAGATTATTTTATATGCTATAAATTTGGATCAGAGCGAGAGGAGATATTTATCTTAGAAGCAGCGTTCAATTTTGCTGTGATTCGCGAATTCGACCACTCACCTAAGCCTAATGCATATCTTGTGAGGGGTGAACGCACTTGAAAAAAAATAATAAAAAAAAAAAATACATGTGGACGTATTTTACATGTACGTAATAAAATAGGTTGTGTGCGTAATATAGACGCGTAAAATATGGACTGATAGGTTGAAAGGTATCAGTAGACAATAGGTACGAAACAACATAAATAATGATGTATAGAGAATGAAGTTTTTCTTTTTATTATTATTATTATTATTATTATTATTATTATTATATTATTATTATTATTATTAAAGAATTTACCATACATTCAATACGGAAGATGTCCAAATACTAAACACGTGATTCAGTGTTCAAGGTATGGAAAACGTGAAGAGAATTAAGTTACTTCGTGACGTCATAGTTATTCACATTATGTCATACGTACAGTATAACTGTAAGTCATTATTTGGGAGGACCTAAATGAAACGAATTAAAGACGAAGTGGGTATCAAGGACTAAGAAGCACAACTACGGGTTCCAATCCTCTTATATGCAATGTGTATGTATAATCTAGGGTCGAGGGTGAGATGCAAGACAATCATAATTAATTATAATAAATTCTATAACAAATGGAAAATGGATACGACTAAACCATAGATATGGTAGATCGTAGGGTTGTGACACAAACAAAAATAGGAACCTACAAGTAAAATTATTATCCAAACTCACGTAAAGCGATTTTGGTTCTTATGTAAAAATGAATATTGATTATTCATTGTTCATTTTTATATATATATATTTTATATTATATATATTATATTATATATATATATATATATTATATTATATATATATATATATTATATTATATATATATATAATATATTATATTATATATTATATTATATATATATATTGTATTATATATATTATATTATATATATTATAGTATATATATAATTATATTATATATATAATATTTTATATATATATATATATTAGGGTGGTCTAAAAGGTTAAAGCATCGACTAAGTTCTCTCCACAAGGTTGGTTTTATGCCTCTTGGTGTGGACAGTATTTTTGCAAAGTTTCACGTTATTCGGTTAATATTTAGGGGTCGCCCCACTTGCACCCTTTTTGAAAATTTGGGAAAATATATAGACAACTGAATAACTAAATTTTATTTTGGTTCTCAAAGAATATGAAAGAAAACAGTAAGACAATAGGACATGATAATGGGTGTATCTTCATTATTTCTTCTGCATCAGAGTCGCCTTGGATGGTATTTGTATCTGTTTTCGGTGGGTGGCTACGAGTTGTAGGAGGTACTGCTTCTGGTCCTCGTTTCGTGTCAAAGTGTCATTGTAGCGTTGTGCGAGAGCAATACCTCGCTCGGCAGCATCATTGACGACTTTCATCTTTAAGGCGCGATCTCTAAGTTCCCTGTAGTTCTTGTCATTTGGCCATTCCCGTGGATCTTTTTGAAGTAACTGGCGCGCTTCCTCCTTACCTCCAACTTTCAAGGCATCAAAGAGGGTCAATGTCCTTTTCGTGACGAAGGATGCCACATCATTTTCAACAACAGCTTCCGCCATGTCGATTCGTCGGGGGCAGCCATTCTTTTGGGGATGTTGGAGGTGTTGAACCATTCTCCTTTTGGTATCAGGATCGATCCTATTATCGAAGAAGGCCAGTCCAATCAGGTGCTCCAACAAGTACCACAGGTGGCGTCTTAGAGCTGTCTTCGCTGCTTGTGCAGCTCCTCCGTGTGGATATTTTTCCAGAAGATGCAGCATTTTGAGATCATTGAGATGAGCTTGTGTCCCCATTGGCGCTTCATGCCAGTACTTGACGTAAATCAGACTGACAAATAAAGCCAGCTGAGTCACGTTTCGTTCTTCGCGTGCTGTGAGCTTGAATTGATAGTGAAAGAGGTAGATTTTGAGCGCATAAATCGCCTTCGCCATCCATCTCGCGTGGTGCATGGGACCCGGAGCTCGGATAAAGAGTTGACCACCAGTCTTTCCCCCCAGGAAGAGCAAAGATAGTTCAAGGAACTCCTTGTAGTCGTCACGAGGTTGGCTTGCCTGAAGAGCGTTAGGTAAGTAAGTGAGCATCTCTTTTCTCATCTCTTGGAGTTGAGGGTTCTCGAACAAGCTGTCCGATGCTGAGACAAATGCTTCGTGGGAGAGAGATGGCCATTCCTTTTGAAATCGCTTAAAAGGCCTGTTTCAGGACTTCCTGTTGAGCCAAATATTGAGGCAAAGACATCAGGAAGTACGACTTCAAGTATATGATGTCGACAACCGATCCAAACTAGCTCGTGACCCAATGCTTCTTCAATCCTGACACAGGCTCCGCGATGTAAACCCGTGTTTGACGCAGTGGTATCGAAGACGAGACCTCTCACATGCTGTTCCACGTTCCATAATTTCATAGTTTGAAGGCATGCCTGGGCCTGTGCTTCTCCAGTTCCTTGTTTCATCTTTGGGACACCAAGCAGCTTCTCCTGTCCATTGAATGTTATAAGGATTGCTATCCGATGCACATTCGTCTTCTTCCCTTCAATGCCGGGGAGAAGCTTTCCGTCCCAATGGAGAAGGACAGGGTCTTCTAGAGAGAATGATTCTAGGTCTTCTCGAGCTGCCTGTTCTCGCCCACTTTCTCTGTAGCGATGAATAGAGCTCCGAGAGCACGTCATCCCAGACAGATCATGCCCCGCGGCCTGTAATACAGCTCCAGTTACGAAAACAGCATTCTGGTCAGAAAGATTGGTGCGATCGATTGCTCCAATGACTTCTGGAGATTGGAAAATGTTCGTAACCTTGTTCTTGGGACGCTTTGGTGCCGGAGCTTCAGACGAAGAAGGAATCGGAACCGATGGTCTATAGTCGTCGTCGTCTTGCGAAAAAAGGGAAGAAGAAGAAGAGGAAAGATCAATTGATGACACTCCTGCTT